>VWZV01013360.1:132944-148972 GCA_013397155.1 Irena cyanogastra
GATGGGGAGGGGCCAGGGGTGATTCCCACAAGGAAAAGCCCCTCAGCCTGTGCCTGGACCTGCTGGGATGGCTCAGGACGGAGTGCAGACAGAGGCTCCCAGTGCAGCACCACGCCCCGGGAGAGCAGAGCCCGGCGTCCCGCACTGCCCTACTCGCAGGATTTCCCCTCTCTGGGCCACCTGTGGTCTGTGACACTCACCTAGCTCAGTCGGGCCACTCCCCAGCAGGATGAGTGTGGCACATGTGCACAAATCACACCCAAACACGTGCCTGTGTTTGTGTGCGAGGTGCCTTCAGCATCCCCCACCTCCTGCGGGCTGGCTCGGGTGACAAAGGGACAGGCGGGACGTGGTGGCTTCGAGGTCCCTCACGCACAGGCAGGAGCAGCCAGCCAGGCCCAGGAGGGGAGGGAACATCTCCCAGTCGCGTGTGCCCATGGCAGATGAGATTTCTCCTGCCCCCCTGTGCCACCCATGGCCCTGCACCCCCAGCACGCCCAGAGCAGCAGCTCTGCTGCTCTCCAACATCCTTTCCATCGCAGGGACACAGCTCCTTCCCTCTTCTGCTGTCCCCAGGTCCCTGAGGCTGGAGTGCCAGCCCCAGTGGCAGGCAGGGTGGGTGAAGGCCCCGGGGGTGCCCGTGCCTCGGGGCTGTGCAGCTCTGGGAGCACTGGCCCAGCCCCAGTGAGGTATTGACTCAAGGGCTTATCTTTCCCTCTGGGTTTTTGTGGTTTTGTGCTTGGTCTGTTTGCTGCAGGCTGGGGGTTGTTCCAGGTCCTTGGGCTTGGCACAGCCCCGTGGCCATGGCACGGAGCCCACGTGGGCACTGGGCACCAGCAGCTCCCTCTGCTCCCTGAGCAGTCTGTGCTCCCCAGTCACCCCAGTGACACCAGTGCCCAAAGCCCCGCAGCCTGCAGCCCTTTGTGTGCTGACACTGCAACCCCAAAATGCTGTGGGGTGGCTCCAGGAGCCCCCTCTTGTGCCCTGGGCCTGCTCTCAGCAGTCTGGGCCCCTTCCCAAGCTTCCCCTGCCACGGATCCCTCACTGGACACCGGGACAGGGACCAGGGGCAGCAGCAGCCCCAGCTGTGCCAGGGGTTTGCTGAGGCTGGATCTTCCAGGGAGGGGAAACCCTCCTGTTGTGCCCAAATGTTACCAGCCTCACCTGTGTCCTGAGCTGGGCTGATCCTGAGTATCCCCGGGCACCCTGGGCACCCTGGGCATCCCTCTGGCAGCCAGGACCCTGCTGGGGCATGGACCCCCGAGCCCCAGTGGTTTGATTCCACACGTCTTCAATGAGGAGAGCTTCCAGGTCTTAGCTATTGTCAGGGGGTTTTAGGCATTCACATCTCCTTTCTCTCTGCTTGTAGGGAGAGAGGAAAGGACAGGAGTGGATGGCAGGAGTGAGCAGAGGAAGAGGAGCAGCTCCCCACAAGGACTCTGCTGTGCTGCTCTAGCACAGCCAGCACAGAAGGGGCTGTGTCACTCTGCTGGGCTGGGGACACTGGCACAGCCCCTCAGGACAGCCCCCGAAGGATGGACACCCCTTTTGCATCCTCTCCAATCAGTCTGCACTCAGCCCCTGCCCGCTGCTGGCTCAGGGGGCCCAACACGAGCAGCCTGGTGGCAGCAGAGCCTCTTCCCTCTGTCCTGACCGGGCGGGGACACAGCCTGAGCCGGGCACAGCCCGAGCCGGGACACAGCCTGAGCCAGGACACAGCCTGAGCCGGGACACAGCCTGAGCCGGGCACAGCCCGAGCCAGGACACAGCCTGAGCCGGGCACAGCCTGAGCCGGGACACAGCCTGAGCCGGGACACAGCCTGAGCCGGGCACAGCCTGAGCCGGGCACAGCCCGCAGCCAGGACACAGCCCGCAGCCAGCAGCTTCATCCAAGGCTCTGGGCAAAGGCAGGGCTGTCCCTGCTGCTCCGGGGCTGGAGTGGGACGGGCACCCTCTGACCTGACAGGGGACCCCGAACTGCTGCTGTCCCTTCAGCCGGCTGGGGGACAAGCAGGATTCGCACATCCTGGAGGAACTGGTTCTCCCGGCCTGCGGAGCCCCTCCTGCGGCCATCCCCGCGTGTCCCCGCACAGCTGCCGCCACCCTGGGGCAGGGGGTGCCCGGTCCCTGCACAGCCCCGGTCCCAGCTGGTTCCAGCACGGCCGAGCTGCAGGGATGGGCTCCGAGCTGGGTTTAACCCTCCCCAGCCCTGGCCGAGGGATGCTTTGGGGTGGGACTCAGCAGGAGCAGCTCCTGTCCCAGGATCTGGGCATGCACAGGGCACCCTGCAGTACTCCTGATCAGGCCCAGCTCTGCCACAGGGGAGATTTGTCATCGGCCAGCAGATAAATCACTCTGGAGACAAGGAAAATGGCTTTCCTCTTGCAAAATGGGGCATCAGTTAAGGCAAAACCTGCTCAAAAGAAGCTCTTCCCAGAAAACGCATTTGCTGGTCTCTGCCAGCCATTACTGGAAGAAGAGTGCAGACACCTCTGGTGATATTCCAGAGGGTTTTTTCATGTAGATCACTGAATTTTTGACAAAAGGATCTGTAAGGATGACACAGGGAAGTGTAAGCCTGCCTGGGCAGCTGAGTGGGATGTGACCCAGGGTGCTGATGTGACCCAGGGCAGAGAGAAGGGTACAGTGGAGAAGGATGGACAGTGGAGAAGGGAATCTGCCAGTGTAGGAGATGGAGCCAACAGGATCTTGGCTGGAGAGCCCCAGGGGTGGGGACAGCCAGGTCGGTGTCACCTCCTGTCTGTGTCCCACTCTGGCCCAGCCCCAGCCCAGCCCAGCCCAGCCCAGCTCATCCCCAGCCCAGCCCAGCCCAGCCCCAGCTGCCGTGGCTCTCCGGGCTGGCTGCAGGGCAGGCCGGGGAGCGCGGAGGAGCCTCCTGCTCAATTATTCATGGCCAGGCCTGGCTGATGGAGCTGGGCTCTCTGGTCGCTCCCTAATGGAGCCTGCAGCCGTGCTGCCCAGCGAGCACTCCTGGGCCTGCCCAATTCCCACTCCTCCCATCCCCGTGCCATAAAAACGCCACTCCTGCTGCTAATGCTGCATGATGTGCTGGGGCTCGGAGCCTGCTCCGTCCTGCAGAGAGCGGGGCGGGGCTGGGCGAGGGCAGGGAATGGCACAGGCTGGCACCTGGGGGCTCTGGCACCTGCCAGGATGGAGATGGAGCAGCCAGAGCCCAGCTGAGATCAGCCCAGGAGCAGCGAGGGCACAGCACGGGCTGCACAGAGCCCAGCTCTAGGCAGAGGAAGGGAAGGAGGTGGCAGGGGACACCTGGGGATGTCCCAGCCCCAGCCGGAGCCCCAGCCCAGGGAGCAGGGCGTGCTCTCTGCCTGCAGGGAGAGTCCCTGCCCCTGCAGCCGCGGCAGTGCCATTAGCTGAGATCTGTGCACAGCCCTGGCCTTCCCCAGCTGCAGAGAGCCCCTGGCTCCCTCCCCGCACTCCCATTAGGCAGTAATTGACAATAATCGACGGGCAATAATTGCTCTAATGGGCTCTCCGGGTCACCTGGCCATGCACTCCACTGGTCACGGCCTTGGGTGACCCCTGGCTGCTGCTGGCCAGAGCCTGGTCACTGGGCAGGGGACAGGGCTCCAGTGTCACCTGTGAGACAGGGGATGGCACACTCCAGCCCTTTCCAGCCACGGGAAGGGGAGAGGGGAGCAGGCTGGGCCAGGTAAGCACAGAGGGGACTCTGATGGGAGCCACAGGGTGGGCTGGGAGCCAAGGGGACATTTGGGATAAAACACCAGTGACAGCACAGTGGAGCCAGGGCCCCCAGGGCACCCGGGATGTGGCCAGGAATCTCCAGCAGCTCCAGATGAAACCCCAGGCAGAGCTGTGCGTTGGGAGCCCAAGGGTGCCTGGGCAGGTGCTGCACAGGAGCAGGGGTAAGTCAGTTGTGAGGATGAAATTCCTCCCTGGGAGGGTGGGAATGCCCTCAGGGTGCCCAGAGCAGCTCTGGCTGCCCCCGGATCCTGGCCAGGCAGTGCCACCCTGTGGAAAACACCCTCCTCTCCTCGGTGGATTCCCCCTCCCCTGGCCTGTGCCTGGCCCTGACACAGCACAAGACAGCCCCAACTCCTCCCAGTGCTGCCACCGGGGCTCTTCCCAGTCCCCACTGCCTTCCCAAACATGTCCAGGGCTGCAGCCACCCTGTGCCACCTCCCAGCCCATCAGGGGCTGCTGCCCTGGCACCCTGCACTGCTTGCCCAGACAGACTAATAACAGGGTTTGTTATTAAATAACGAGGCAGGGACACGTCATGGCCAGGTCACCATTTCTTATGAAACGGGGTTTCCATTCCAGTGCGGTGTCTCAGGCACTTTTCACACGGGGTCGGGGTCATGGCACCCCAGCTTTGGGTGGGGACACTGGGGCAGGGCTGGGGGAGTGCAGGAATGTCACAGGGAGCAGCAGGGCAGTGTCCCCAGCTGTGACCCCAGGGATTGCAGGGGACACCATCTGCTCCTCTGCCCCACACTGCTCCCCCTCCCCAGCTCCAAGCTGTCCTGATTTGTCGCCCTGAAAAGTCCCAAAGGTCCCAAAGCCACCTCAGTGGCACTGCTGGCCGTGATTGTCCCTCCCTTGGGAGCATGGGAACCCTGGGCCAGTCCTGTGCCCCACTGCCACCTCTCGTGGGGGACACTCAGGGACATTGTGCTCACACTGGGGTGACAGTCAGGGACATTGTGCTCACATTGGGGTGGCAGTGAGGGACGTCCTGCTCACATTGGGGTGCCCATGAAGTGACACATTCCCAGGTGACAGAGTGAGAGCAGCACCTATGGGGCCAGGGACTGGGTCAGGAGGACAAAGGTGACAAAGGTGCAGGCTGGGCTGGGGACAAGTGCCCCGAGTGGCCCCAGCAGCAGCAGGGGTGTCCAGCAATGCCCTTCCCCTTCCCAAATCCCAGCTGTGCCTCCCTGCTGCCCACTGCCCTCCCAAAGCAGGGCCCTGGGCTGGGGGCTGGCACTGGGGTCCCCTCAGGTGGGACAGTCCCAAAGAGGGCAAAGCCAGGAGGTTTGGGGGGCCGAGCAGTGCCCAGCCTGTTTGGCACAGGTGACAATGAGCCCCTGGCTGTGAGACCTCGGGAGTGGGATACAGGGACAAGGAAATGTCACTCTGCCACAGGGCTCCAGCAAGGACAGCAGGGGGGATCCCAAACCTGCCCCTTTATGATGGCCAGAACTCGGGTTTGCCCCAACCCCTGTCCCAGGGTGCCCCGGGCAGGAGGGATGCTGTGACAACAGGAGAATGGCCACGTCCCTGGGGAGCCCAGCGAGGCAGGGCACGGCTGGGACTGCCTGTGGGGTGAGCTGGCCTCCCCTCCCAGCCCAGGGCACTGCAGGGAGGCTGGCAGAGGGGAAGGTGAGCTCAGCATCACTCTCTCCATCCTCTGGTTTCGCTGCCCTCGTGCCCGGCACCCGCAGGCTCTGATTTCTCCATCCCTGGGATGGACGCTGTGAGTTTCTGCTCCAGGCTGGCTGCATCACGATGATCCCAATGCCCCGGGAGCTCGGGGACCTCCGGCAGCCCCACAGCCTGGCAGCCCCGACCCCTAGAGCCCTTGGCTGGGCCATGCCACGGTCCCAGCCCTGCCAGAGCTGGGCAGGAGCAGCACGGGCCCTCGGCCCTGCGGGTGCTGTCACAGGGTGCAGGAGGATCCTGTCCAGAGAGACCCTGCAGGAAGGCACCAGCAGCGTTTGGCCTGCCCTATTTCAGCCAAAAGGGACAGAAAATGCCACCAGTGACACTGTGAGCAGCTGGAGATCTGCAGGAAGGTCTGCAAGTCCATTCAGTCCCCGGCCAGATGGGAGAGCCTCACCCGAAGCTGCTTCTGGGCTTTCTCCAGGAGCTTTCCGAGAGAGGCTCCAGCCCAGCTGTGTCCCAGCACCAGCGACACCACTCTGGTGTCCCGTCCGTGCTACAGGTCCCTCTTGACCAGCAGTAGCCACGGGAGCACGGCCGCCAGCATGGCCACGGTCAGGACGAGCATCACGGCCAGGGCCATGGGGGACTGGCAGCACTTCAGCCCCAGCGCCGGGCTGCTCGACACCGAGCTGGCCGTGTCCGCGCCGCTCCGCCCGCCCAGCGAGCCGCAGTCCGCGGCCACCAGCGGCATCCCGTGCTCGCTGATGACAAAGATGTGCGCCTCCCGTGCCAGCAGCCCCGGGAGCCCCTGCGGGCCCGCCGGGCTCCTCTCCAGGCTCTGCACCGGCATCACGAAGTGACTGGGCACCACCAGCGTGTTGCTGGCCTCGCTTTTGGCCAGCTGCGACAGGGAGGACGGCGACAGAGGCGTCTCCAGCGTGCGGGGATCGGCGGCGGCCCCGGGCGGCCACGGAGCCTTCCTCTTGCTGAGGAAGGTGACGAAGCGGCACACGGGGCAGACGATGCTGCTCTGGACGTGGCCGCCCAGCTTGGCCGACAGCAGGCACTTCACCAGGCAGTCGTGGCAGAAGCTGTGGCCGCAGCTGAGCCGCCGGTGCGTGGCCTCCAGGGGCTGGAACTTCTCGTAGCACACGGGGCACTCGGCCGGGGCTCCCTCCTTGCCGGAGCAGCTCTCGGACATCCCTGCCGCGGGGGCCGCGGGAGCTCCGCGGCTGCCGGGAGAGGCACGGGGGGTTAATCGGGGTCTGCTGGCAGCGATTAGCCCGGTCCTTCTCCTCAGCTCTCCTCCCCGCTCTCCCGGTGCTGCCCTTGGCCCTCACAGGCTGGGGCGGGTGCCGGGCATGGCCGGGCCCTCAGCCTCCCGTGGGCCCGGGGCCAGCGGTGCTGGGAGGGTCCCAGCCCCAGAGCCCTGCGGGGCGATCAGCCCTGGCTGCCAAAGCACCGGGGCAGAGCCCCCGGACAGAGCCCTGCCTGCTGAATTCCGGGCACAGAAATTCCTGGCACAGACTGTGCCATTCCAGGCACAAATTGACGGAGGTGACGCGGCCAGGGCAGGCAGCAGACACCCACAGCGGGCTCCTTCAGGCTGCTGGGGATGGCCCGGGCTGATGGCCAGGCCGTGGTGGTGGCTGGGCAGTGGTGGTGGCCAGGCTGTGGCATCTCCAGACTGTGGTGGTGCCCAGGCCATGGTGGTGCCCAGGCCGTGGCATCTCCAGACTGTGGTGGTGCCCAGGCCATGGTGGTGCCCAGGCCATGGTGGTGGCCAGGCCGTGGCATCCCCAGGCCGTGGCATCCCCAGGCCGTGCCCATGCTCAGGCTGCAGCTGGGTGCAGCGGGCCCGTGTCGGGGTTAGTCAGAGAGGAGGGAAGGCAGAGCCAGCCCAGCCCAGCCCAGCCCAGCCCCAGAGCAGAGTGGGGTGCTCCGAGCCCCAGATGGGGCTGAAGCTCTGCCCTGCATCTCCCCGGGCACAGAGGGAGAGGGCAGAGAAGAGAAGGGACAGGGGAGATGTTCAGCTTAGCCCTCTCAGACCGGCTCAGGAGCCAGAGCTTCATCAAAGCTGACAACGCCAGTTTTTCCAGACCCGGTGGCGTTGTCAGACCCCGCCCAGCCTGCACCCCTTTTCTCAGGCATGGCTGTGCCACTGCCACCCTCCCTGCCATCCCCTGCCCGGCTGCCCTCCCCCTGCAGGGCCACAGGGACCCCGGGAGCCGGCCCCTTCCCGGGCACAGGAACGGCTCCAGGCTCCAGCTCCGGGTCAGGAGGGATCAGGAACAGATCCAGGCTCCAGCTCCGGGTCAGGAGGGATCAGGGACAGATCCAGGCTCCAGCTCCACTTCAGGAGGGATCAGGACTGGATCCAAGCTCCAGCTCCGGGTCAGGAGGGATCAGGGACAGATCCAGGCTCCAGCTCCACTTCAGGAGGGATCAGGGATGGCTGCTCCCTTCCCTCACCCTGTGCTCCCCGCGCCCCAAATCCCCTTACCTGCTGTGGGGCCCCGGGGCAGCGGCCCCTCCATGCACGGCTGTCCCCAGACACGGGCTGGCCCGGGAGAGCACCGGGACACCTCGGGGACACCGCGACACCCTTGGGACACCGGCTGCCGGCTGCGTCTGAGGAGGGCACGTTGCTCAAAGGCTGGAGCGGGGACAGGGCAGGGACAGGGCAGGGACAGCTCCCGCGGAGTGAATGCGGCGGAACCCGTTCGCCTTTAAAGGGCTCAGGCTGGCCCGCTTGGCCAGGGAGTGGGCGAGGAGCTGGCGTCAGGCGTCGGGGGCAGGGGCAGGAGGCACGGTGCTGCTTGAGGCTGACACAGGGCAGGGATGGGTGGGACACTGGGAATTAGGAATTGTTCCCTGGCAGGGTGGGCAGGCCCTGGCACAAGTGCCCAGAGCAGCTGGGGCTGCCCTGGATCCCTGGCAGTGCCCAAGGCCAGGCTGGACACCGGGGCTGGGAGCACCTGGGACGGTGGGAGGTGTCCCTGCCATGGCAGGGGTGACAGTGGGAGGTGTCCCTGCCATGGAGGGGTGGAAGGAGTTGATCTGTAAGGTCCCTCCCAACCCAAAGCATCCCCTGACACGGGGAGGTCATGCCTGGGGGCAGGAGCTGCTCTGCAGTGACATTCCCGACTTCAGGGAGGTCCCCGGGGCTCTGTGGGACAGAGGGAAGAGGAGATGGCCCCTGGTGCCCAGAGCCCAGGGAGAAAGGCCCTGCAGTGCCTCTGTGCAGGCTCGGGCAGGGCTGGGCGTGGGCTGCAGTATCAGTCACCGTGGGTGCAGCGCTTACAGCACAGGCTGGCTTCTGCAGAGAGAGTGCTGCAGCCCCACAGGCACCCTCGGGGCTGCCCTCTCCAGCCTGAACCCCTCGGGTGCCCTCGGGGCTGCCCTCTCCAGCCCCAGTCCCTGTCCCTGCCTGCCAGGACACCCTGAGCACACCAACACCTTCCTCACCTCTCAGGCTCAGGGGTCAGGGCTGCTCCACTCCTTATCCCAGTTCTGTGGAGAGGATCAGAAAATGAAGGGAGGTTGTGCCAGGACTGGAGCTGCACCTTCCCTCCCAGGACAGACATCCCCATCCCTGCTCCCTCCTGGCAGACAGACAGACATCCCCATCCCTGCTCCCTCCTGGCACAGACAGACAGAGATCCCATCTCTGCTCCCTGTGGCACAGACAGACAGACATCCCATCCCTGCTCCCTCCTGGCACAGACAGACATCCCATCCCTGCTCCCTGTGGCACAGACAGACAGAGATCCCATCCCTGCTCCCTGTGGCACAGACAGACAGACAGACACCCCTCCCTGCTCCCTGTGGCAGCTGCTCGCACACACACAGCTCTCCAGTGAGGGCAGATTTGGGGCAGCCAGGGCTCTCCCCAGCCCGTTTGTTCCCTGTGCACCGAGGTGGGTGGCAGTTCCTGTTTCCCATACCTTGGATGCTCTCTGCACTTGGAAACGATGAGCTCATGGCTCTATTCATAGGCACTGGAAAAACGAGTCTGCCTCCCTTTGCTGCTTGGACCACGCCAAATCCAAGGGGTTTGGGCATATCAGAGCCCCGGCCCTGTCAGCAGCTTCACTCCTTCCCAGCCTGGCTCTCCGCAGTGCCTTTGCCTCAGCTCAGCAGCAGAACATCTCCTGAGGGACAGGGCTGAGTCTGGCAGTGCCTGCAGGACACAAAACCGAGTGCAGGGGCAAAGCACGGCCCTAAACACTGCCTGTGTTCTCCTTGCCTGGCTTTCAGCAAGTCCAGCTCGTGGCCGGTGGTTCAGTTCCCCCAAAGCAAGGCTCCAGGATCCTCTGATCCAAGCAGGAAGGTGGCTCCAGGCTCAGCTCCTCTCCAGAGACCACAGGTGAGACTTTCTCTGTGCTGAGGTCGGTGGCTGCCAGGCACCAAAGGACATTTCTGACCCAGAGGAGGACACAGCCCTCGCTGAAGGGCTTGGGGTGGCCAAGGTCCCTTCTCTGCAACCCCAGCAGCATCTGGGAAGAGCTTTGCAGCCTTTGGAAAGGGCAGGAGGATGCAGAGCTCTGGAGTTCCACAGCAGCACCCAAACTTTCCCCTGGCTGGGTGTGGAGGGGGGACAATGAGTTATGTGAAAGTGTTAATTTTCAAAGCACATTTAGAGCCACGAGATTGCTCCACGTCTGAGCCTGGTGCCAGGCAAAAAATCACTACAGGCCTCAATGTTTCCATGTCAAATCCATGCTGCAATTCCCTGGATCCTGCAGGATGAAGCAGAGACATTTCAGTGTCCACATCCCTGCACTCAGCTGGGGCTGGGGTCCAGAGGAGAAAATCCCAGGTGGAATTTTGGTGGCTACAGGCACAACCCCTGGGCTGGGCCGGGCTGCGTGAAGCCTCTGCCTTGGCAATTGTGTAAATGAGTGATTCCCAAAAGCTGCTGAGGCCTCACCGTGCCCCTGTCCATGTGCTCCTGTCCCAGAGCCGTGACTGCTCCATCAAGGGATGGCCTGGGGGCTGGTGTCCCTGCCCCAGCGTGGCCCCGTGCAGGGCAGGGCTGGTCAGAGGGGAGGGGAGGCTGCTCCTCCTCTCTCTCCTGCATCCTTCCCACCCCGGAACCATCTCACCTTTCCCCATCCCTCTGGGGGTGCCTGCTGCCTGCCCCATCTCTCCCAGCTCACGCCCAGCCCTCCCAAACCCCCTCAGCTTTTCCCCTGGCCATGTTCAACCTGCACACCTGAGGTTTTATAGGAGTTTCTGCTCAACTCCTTCTCCTCCCACCCTTCCCAGCCCCAGCTCAAACACAGCGAGTCCTTGGCATTGCTGGGAATGAGGTGAAGGCAGGAAAGAGTAAATCCATGTTTGGTCCCAGCCCAGGGGGATATTCCTAGCTGAAGAAGAAGCTCTGTGAAGCAAAATTAATTTTCCAGGGCTGCACTGTGCTGGTGGAGTGTGCAAGAGTCCTGGGCCTGGGGCTATATCCACTTCCATGCTGTCAAAATGAACTCCAACAGCTGGAAAAGTTGGAGAACTCCAAGGGAATCCAAGTTTTTTAAAAGGAGCACAAGCTTATCCACCTTACCCCACACTCGCTCTGCTTGAATGAGTGGAAAAATCAGCGTTTTTCCCTTCTGGGGGTGGGGTATCCATTCTGCTCCTCGGGCACCTGGCAGGACGGAGCCCCACCACGAGGACAGCACTTCAGCCAAGGCAGCCCAAAATGCACAACGAAGGCTCCTCGCTCAGCTTCTCCTCGATGGTTTCCGTGGTGCCCAGGAGATGGTGCTCTCGGATGTGCTTTGGCACCAGAAAAACAGTGCCGGGAGCACTGAAGACAAGTCCGGGGTGCCAGTGAGGAGGTGACAGTCCCCACCAGCTGGGGTGCTGCCCCTTCCCACCGGGATCGAGGGGATCTGCTCTTCCTCCTGCCATTCCACGGAGTGAATGCTTGTCCCCCACCAGGAACAGCTGGATGTGACCCCAACCCCTGCTCTGGTCTCTGTGTCCCTGTCAGAGGCTGCAGAGGGACCTGTGTGCTGTCACAGCCCTGTCCCACCCTTGCCTCCCTGCTGCTGCCACCAAACCCCCTCGGGACTGAGCCTGAGCCTCATTCTGACGCCAGATGTGGGGCATTTGTCCCGTCCCGCCCGTGCAGAGCCACCCATGTGGGGCTTCCCATGCCTGGAGGGCAGCTCCGGTCTCCAGGGGCTCTTCACCAGTTGCTCCCCACCAAAGGTGTGTTCCCCACCAAAGTCACCACGGAGCTGCCAGAGTGAGTCTGGGGCAGCCCAGGCGCAGCCCCCTGAGGGGCTCTGCAGCCCGCTGGATGTGGCCGTGGCACGATGTGGCCCGTGTGCCCCTCCCCTGGCCCTGGGCTGCCCCCGCTGCGTTCCCCCGGCTCTCCAGCTCCGTCCCTCCGGGATGCCGCTGCCCTGCGGGAATCCCGTGTGCCTAATGGGGGAACAATGCGGCTTTGAGGGCCGCGGGCAGATGCTCAGGGACAAGAAGGGGCTGTTCAGCAGCGGCAGCTGGGTCTGGCAGCTCTCCCTCCCTGCACAGAGCCCTGCCTGGCCGGGCTGGGCTCCCGCGGGGCTCAGCCTGGGGGTCCTGCCCAGCCCAAACCCTGCAGCCCCTTCCCAGGGCCGCGATGGGGAGCAGCAGATCCGGGAGGACCCAGCATCAAACACGGCCAGATTGTCCCCTTGCTTGTCACCCCGCCCCGATGTCACCCTGGCACTGTCCCTGTGACCCTGCCATGCCAGAGCCCTGCCACCCCAGGGATGTTGTATCCCCAGTGTCCCCTGCACAGGGGGATTGCCCGACTCCCTCCCACCCTCCCCTCTGGGTGCCCTCTCAGCAGGCAGCTCCCTCGAGCCTTGTTCCGCGCGGGAAGGCACAGAAACCCCAGAATTCCAAGAGAAAACCCACTGGAATTGGGGATTTGGAGCCTTTTACCCAAAATGGGATGCTCCTCGTGGTTTAGGCTGCCCAGTGGTGTCATGGTTTGGGTTATTCCTTCCAACCTGCCTCCTGCGGGGCTGGGATTGCGGAGGTGTTGCTGCCTCTAATGGGAACAAGTGCAGGTCAGCCTCTCACCCTACAGCAGCTCTGGAGCAGCAGAGAAAGAAAAGGCTCAGTAATCCCAAATACTCCGTTTGGGTTCATTTAATGATTTTTCCAATCGTTTGGCAGCGCAGCGCTGTGAGTGGAGGGTTTGCTCCACCCCCTCCAGGATCACTCAGCTGCCAGGCAGAGCCCCGGCTGGGTTCTGGGGAGGAGGATGCTCAGCACACAGCGCAGCTGCCCCGTCCCGCTGGCAGAGGGCAGGGGGGTCTGGCCCGTGGCTCTGCTCTGCATTTCGGCTGCCTGCAGTCAAAATAAGGGAAGGATAACCCGCTGGACGTCGGGAGGGATTTCTGCACTGAAAGGGTGGACAGGAACCGGAACAGAATGCTCAGGGAAGCGGTGGAATTACCGCCCCTGGAGGTGTCCAAGGAGCGCCTGGAGGTGGCACTCAGTGCTCTGGGCTGGTGACAAGGTGGGGCTTGGGCGCAGCTTGGATTCGATGGTCTTGGACAACCCGCCAAGAGAGGGATTAGCGAGGAAATCCCTGCTCTTCTCCGAACACCAGCCCCGTGGTCATTTCTCCCTCCCCAACCTTCCCCGCTGCCTCTTCAAGGTAATTCCCAGGTGTACCTGCACCTTGAATGGCCCCACGTCCGGATCCACAATTCCCAGCGCATAACCGATCCCCCAGGGCCCCACACCCCCCTGTCTCCCCTCGGGTCTCCCTGCACCAGGACAAAGCCCCCTACCCGCAGACCCTCCCACGCACACGTGGACTGTGTGACACCCCCAGTGTGTGACACCCCAGTGTGGGACACCCCCGGTGTGTGACACCCCAGTGTGTGACACCCCCAGTGTGGGACACCCCAGTGCGGGACACCCCAGTGTGTGACACCCCCAGTGTGTGACACCCCAGTGTGTGACACCCCCAGTGTGTGACACCCCAGTGTGGGACACCCCCGGTGTGTGACACCCCCGGTGTGTGACACCCCCAGTGCGGGACACCCCAGTGTGGGACACCCCAGTGTGGGACACCCCCGTGCGGGACACCCCAGTGTGTGACACCCCCAGTGTGGGACACCCCCGGTGTGGGACACCCCAGTGCGGGACACCCCAGCCCATTCCCGCACCCCTCCTGCTGCAGTCCGTGTCTGTCCGGGAGGGTTTCGGTGCCGCGGGTGCAGCAGGAGCCGCATTGTGCCGCTCCTAATGCTGAGTGACTGCTCCTTTGTGCTGCCCGCAGCGCCCGGCCCGCGGCAGCCGTGTGGGAACAGCCCCGCACACAATGGGGACAGCGGGGCCGCCCCGGAGCGAACACCGGCGCGGAGCCGCTGTTAACCAGGCAGGCACCCGCACCCTGGGAAACGCGGCCCCCAGCGCCGAGCCTTTGTCACCAGCCGGCTGGGAAAGGTGCCTTTGATGGCGCTGCTGGCACCCGTGCCTGCTCCTGGGAAAAGAGGCACGAGGAGCACAGGCTGGGGGTACAGCAGCCCGCTGGAGATGAGCTGCTCCGTGCCTCGGTGGTGGATTAGCTCCTTGGGGAATTAATTTAGGATTGAATAAATGCAGCCTTGGCTTTTCTATAAAGGAGAACCCCTCGTTCACAGGGCTCATCTCCAGCTGCCTCCCAAGTCAGGATCTGTGTTCTGATTGCAGATCTTGCATGGAGCATTATCCAGCAGAGCAGGGTACTCCAAACCTCCTGGAGTGGAGCAGCACTGACTCCTTGTTCCCATGGACAAATAGCCAGAGGTGCAGACAGATGTGCAGAGAGAGCCCTCTCACCCCCACAGCTCCCCAGTGGCTCCTCAGCTTGGCTCATTCCCTCACAGGCACACTTCTGTCCCCTCAGAGGGGCTGCTCTGTCATTGAAGAGTGAGGGAAAAGCTGCACCAAGACCGTGTGGGACGCTCAATGCAAACAGTGCAGGACATTTCCTTCTGCTTCTGAAGTGCAGGGGGAAAGCTGGGCAGCCAGGCTGCTCCAGACTGCAGTGTGGCCACCTCAGAGCACCAGGACGGGTGCCCAGGCTGCCCCAGAGCTCAGCGCCACCAGCTCTGGCTCTTCCCACCCTGGAGCAGCTCAGGGCTGGATCCTGGCAAAGGAGATACTCTCCCAAATAGGCCTCCAGGTTCTGCACAGCCACCTCGATGTCCCTCCCTGCCCTCCAGAGAGGTGCCAGCGAGCCAAGGGGATGGTCGGTGGAAGGGTGAAGGTGACAGCTGGCAGGGCTGGCCCAGGCTGTGGCAGCACCAGCAGCAGCCTCTGGGAACAGAGGGCACAGGCGCCCTGGGAACAAGGCTCTGTTCCCAGGAGGGATGAGGCGGCTCCAAGGGCAGTTTGTCACCAAAGGGTGACTGCTCCCAGGGCGCTGTGCCTTCCCCTCCTGGCACAGCCTCTGATTCAGGTGTCTCGGGGCCGTGCCGTGCTGCACGTCCTGGCCCGGTGCTCTGACGTGGCTCGGCAGTGTTTGTGGCCTGCTGCAACGCCCAGGTCACACAGGGTGACCCAGAAAGGCCCGTGCAAGGGTCAGGGGACAGCCAGGATGGCTGGACACCCGGCTGGGGAGGGGTGTGTGCTCTTCATGCTCGGGCTGTGTGCAATAATCCATGGGAAATGCAGGAAAGGCATGGGTAACCCATGTACGAATGGATGGCACGTGGCCATGGGGACAGAGGTGGCCGTGGTGGCAGCGTGCCCAGGAGGACACGGGCTGTCGCGGCTGTCCCAGATGCGGTTTGGGACACGGCCTCCGCCGGCAGCACCGGCCCGCGGCAAGGCGAGCACGAGGGCATCCCGGCTGCCCCGCCCGCCNTGGGGCAGCGATGGGGCAGCGATGGGGCGGCGATGGGGCGGCGATGGGGCAGCGATGGGGCAGCGATGGGGCGGCGATGGGGCGGCGATGGGGCAGCGATGGGGCAGCGATGGGGCAGCGATGGGGCGGCGATGGGGCAGCGATGGGGCGGCCCCGCCGCACGGACACGCTGTCCTGGGCCCAGAAAACAGGGAACGGGAAAGGCGCGATGGACAGGGCGGCCGTGGAGGCTGTCAGCCCTCTGAGCTCAGCTCGGGGCCGGCGGGGGTCCCTGTGGGAGCTCCTAAAACCTCTGTTCACAGAGCTCCCTGCTCCGGGGACAGAGCAGCTGTGCGGGGAGCGAGGCAGCGGGCGCTGGATGCGGGGGAAGGAGGCGGAGCTGCCCCTGCCCGCTCCAGCGGGTGCCCGGAGGGAGGGATGTCCTGGGCCCCGAGGGATGGATGTCCTGGGCCCCGAGGGAGGGATGTCCTGGGCCCCGAGGGATGGATGTCCTGGGCCCCGAGGGATGGATGTCCTGGGCCCCGAGGCAGGGATGTCCTGGGCCCCGAGGGATGGATGTCCTGGGCCCCGAGGCAGGGATGTCCTGGGCCCCGAGGCAGGGATGTCCTGGGCCCCGAGGCAGGGACGGTGTCCATGCCCATGCCTGGGTGAGGCCCTGCCGGGGTCACCGGGGTCAGAGCGGCGGAGAATGGGCAGAGGGGAGTTCCCGAAGGCCGCAAGGGAAGGAGGACGGGAGCAGCTCACCCCGGGGGCGGCTGGAGGGATGGGGGCGAGCGGG
>VWZV01013360.1:150364-258644 GCA_013397155.1 Irena cyanogastra
CCCGCCGGGACCGCGCCGGGAGCGGGGCCGCCCGGCCGCACCGGGGCTCGGAGCCGGCCCGGGCCCTGCCCGCCGCTCTGCCGCCCTCGGCCCCCAGCGCGGGCGTTTTCCCGTCACTGGCAGGGAGCTGCACGCGTGGTTTGCCTCTGTTCTCGTAACATCCCCGGTCGATCATATGCCCGGGGCACCAGCGTCTTTTTTAGGAAGAAATTCCTCCCGGAATTGGTGATTGGATGCTGGAGGGGGCAGGGAGGTGCAGGTGGAGTCACCATCCCTGGGGGTGTTGGGGAGAGGCCGGCGGAGCTCGGTGCCGGCTGGGTGACCGGGGCTGTTGGCTCGCTGAGGTCCCTCCCTGTCGCTCCGCTGGGTGTGTGTCAGGAATTGGCGAGGGTTTCTCTCCGAGGCTGTCACCCTCCCTGAGAGCCCTGCTGTTGTGTCTGAACGTGCCCACCCCGAGCAGCCCGTGCCCTCGCGGGTGACGAGCGTGACCCGAATTGCAGCAGACGTGCTGGAAGGGATGCGCTGGGGACAGCAGCGACATTCCCCGAGCCGGCCCGGTGACTCCCACCGGCGCATCCCGTCCTTCCCGGGGGAGGAGAGCTGTGCTCTCCCACCCACAGCCCCGGCTGCGCTGGGAGTGACTCAGGGCTTCTCTCTTCCCTCTGCCTTGACTTGCTCACGAGTGCGGGGGGTGGAGGGCACTTTTGGATGCCTGTGGCATTTGTTGCCTGAGAGGTGGTTAAATACAAGAAACTGCTGTAGAAGAGTTCCTCGGATACTTCAGAAATTTTTTTTTCTTCCTTTACATTTTTTCCAACCCCCCCCAAGAAACAATTCCTGGCCACTGCGGAGAGCCGGTGGCCTTTCCAAGGTCAGTGTTTTGTTAGAGATATCAGTAACTGTGAGAGGAAGAAGCTGTCCCAAGGCAGAAAAGAGACTGGGAGGCTTTTAGATATTTTGGAAGGGGCTGCCCAAGAAGGTGGTGGAGTCCCCATCCATCCCTGCAGGTGCTCAGAGGGCTCCTGGATGTGGCACTCAGTGCTCTGGTCTGGTTCACAGGGTGGTGATTAGTCAGAGGTTGACTTGATGATCTCAGAGGTCTTTTCCAACCTGAATGACTCTATATTTATTTATTTAAATGCAGTTTGCTGTGTTTACAGGGTGACTGCACAGACAGGCTGGTTGATGGTGCCAGTTAGCTGTGGCTGCACAGGCAGTGGCAGAGGTGGGTAAGGAGTGTGGGTCTGGGATTCACGGTGTTAAGTCTGCCCTGGAAGAGATCCCCTGTCCTGTTTCCTGGCTGGGCTGTGCACTGCTGTATTGTTGTATGTGTGGAGGCAGAGCCCGGGTGAGAAGATTTAATCCCCTTGTCACTGGCAGTCCCAGAAGTGAAGGAAGTGCTCAGGGCAGGGTTTGAGTCAGTGTTTGAGTCGCCTTCCTTCCTCTGCAGGGGAAAAGCCTCTTTTTTTTCCCCCTGACTCTTCAGAGTTTGCAGATACGTAAGATAATTGCTCATTTGGTGGAGAAGGACAGAGAAGAGAACGGAAAATAAGAAAGTGGAGAGAAAGCACGAGACTGATGATGTCTGTGACCTTGGTGTCACAAGGAATCTTGTCTCTGGAGACACTGCTGGCAGCAGACTGCCAAGGAGTTCAGCAACAAAGCACAGTTTGTGCCCTCAGCCCATTACAGTTGGTTTTCTGAGGTGCCAGGAAAGTCAGACTGCAGAAAGGAAATGGTATTTTTTCAGCCCTTGATGTTTGTGACACCACAAAGATAATCAAGATAAACTGGGAGTGTGTTCACAAACTGCCTGCCCTGCTGTGCTGCCCCGACCCCCGGGCAAAGCCAGCCAGACCCATCACAGCAGATTTTTCATGATGTGTTTGTGTCCCTCGAGGGCTCTTCTGTCCCCACAGCTCAGTGGAAGGTTGTGCTGGTTCCTTCTCCTGATCAACCTAGAGTTTAGGGGGTTACTTTTAATACTCTGTTGTTAAGTGCTCACTGCAGAGCCCCTCTCTGCTGGGGGCTGGTCTGTGCTCCATTTTGGGGGGTATTTTTCAAATCCATTTTACCCCCCAGCACAGGTAGAACTTCAGAGATGTAAAAGCAACAGAATTCAGTCCTTTTGGCAGAAGTGGGTGCTTTTCCCTTGGAATTCCTTGGTCACGGTGTGGTGTCCAGAGGCGTGTCACCCTCTGGCCACTGCCTTCCCAGGAGGTGTTGTCATCGGGATGCTTTGGATTGCTGGGGTGGCAGGGAGGCTCAGGGAACCTGGAGCTGTCCCTGGTGCAGGCTGTGTGTGCCACAGCCTCCCAGGTAAATCACTGCTGCTGGCTGCAGTGCCTGGCATTCCTCAAGGATTAAAGAGAAGGCAGAGCTGGAGAGGTGGAGCTGGCAGGGTGATCTCCAGAGGGTTCAGGTCCATGGCAGCCTGTGCCAGCTGCCAGGTGTGGGGAGGGTCAGAGCTCCTGCTGCTGCCACACCTCACCAGCCTGCCTGGGAGGGAGCAGAGACTGAGGCAGAGACAAGCAAATCCTTTCCGCAGGCTGAGTTTCCTTCTCACTTTGCTCCTTACTCCTGTCTGTGTGGATTCACCCCTTTGGAGTTGCTGGGTACAGAGCTGGGAGCAGATTGTCCCCGTGCTCAGGCCGGGGTGTTCTGGACATGCACACCTCCAGGAGCCTCTCCTTCACCTCTGCAGGTACTGAACCTGCAGCAGGAGCACCAGCCTCTCCTGTTTGGGCACTTCAGTGAGGTTACTTGGGAAGGAACAGAGGTCAAATGTCTGAAACTTCCCATGCTCGTGAAAGCAGTAGATGTTTTTTATTAGAAAATTCTGATATTTTTGGTAGTCATAGGTTGATTTCTGAGAAGAGGCTTTTTGCATCAGTGCATTTCTTCTGGTTTCAAAGCTTCTAACCCAGTGCTGGCTCACTCTTCAAGGGTTTTCCTGTGACTGGATATCAAATATTCACCAGACAGATGAGTCTTGGCCATGTGGTGTAGAGCAGACATGTTATATTTGATTAATGAGGCTGTTGAGATAACAAGGCTTTGCTGTGTGGTGCTTGGTTTATCTAAAAGGCTTTTCTGAATTTGGCACCGAGTTCCTGCAGGTAGGAATTGGTTATCTCCTGCCTCCTGTGCTGCCCAAATTGGAAATGCAGGATTTATTATTGCAGCAGAGCAAGGAGCGTTGTGCTGACGCTGTGCTCAGTGACTTTCCTCTCTTCCTGAAAGCTCCCGTGCTGCTGTTGTAAGAGAGAAGGAGGCATTTGTTGTGGTTCACTCGAGAACATTCAGTTCAGAAATAGAACTGCAGGAGAAGGTTCCCTTCCCAGAGGTTCAGGTTCATCCCGGGGTGGATGCAGGCTCACATCCAAGCGCGCATGGAAATCCGCCGGCTTCTATTCCAGCACGAGCAAAACAAGCCCAAATTGATTGGTGAAATCTGATCTGTGGCTTCTGCCTGTTTGTTTTCCATCTTCTGATGAGACAATGCATGTTTGCTCTGAGTTTTGGCTGAAGTGCTCGGGTTACCTTGCTTTGAGTCTCGGTTGGGTTTGCGGGGAAAAGACCAAGAGCTTCAGGAGCTGGATGGTGCCTGTTGGTCCTCGTGGTTTGAGAAGGTGAAGAATGATGGAAACAAGATTTCTGCTGCTTTGCTGCCCGTGAATCAGCAAAAAGGGGGAAGAGGAAGGAGAGCTGGTTGTGGACAGTCCTTCCTGCTGTGCGTGGCAGCTCTGGATGGTGCCAGCACTCGGGGACAGCGTCATTGCCTCCGGGAAGGGGGAACTGGCAGCCAGCAGCACTTGGATGTTTGTGATAGCCAGAGTGGGTTGTTATCTCGAGAACTGAAGGCCACGTGTGAGCCTGGCAGAACTTCTTGATCAAGTCCTATTTGAGCTGGTTGCTTGTTTAATTCCAAAGGTCAGTGGACATTTGTGGTGCCTTGAAGGGGGGTGGGGAATCAGCCGAGCGTGGCTGGGGGAGTTCAGCCCTGTGGTTGGTCCAGTTTGAGTGGCTTTGCTTTGCTTCTGCTTAATTTTTCATGTTTGGTGTCTGAAAATCTTGGGCAAATGGGGTTGCGAGGAAGAAAGCAGGAAAATGTGCAGAAAAACGACCTGTTCATGAAGATCAAATAACATTCATTCTCTTTATATGGCAGTATTTATGAGCTGGTTTTAAATGGGAAAGTGTGAGGCAATGAAAATCAGGAGGAATTCTTTCTGCAGCCACTTGAGATGCTGCAGGTACATCCAGGGTGAGTTGCAGTGCTCAAAGTCATCCCTGCTGTGACGTGTGAGGGACTGAGTGACTCTGTGAGCAGGGAGGAGTGGATTCCCCACTGTGGGAAGGGGTGGGTCCCAGCTGAGAGTCGTGTTGGATTTCAGGCTGAGTGTTTTGGTCTTAGATTTCATCCGGAGCTTCGCTGCAGTCTCCCGTCACATGGAGAGCCTGGGAAGCTTTTTTGAGGTACTGTGCTACACTTCAAGCTGTGCTTGTGCTTTCATGGCTTAGCTGGAAGGTGGCTCCAGAGAGGTTTGGGATTGGCCTTGAATGCAAGACTCCTTAAATTACTTGAAAAATACTGTCTGCATGTTAGTTTGGTTACTTCTGGTGCATTCTTGAGCCTTTGGCCCTCGTGATATCCGGAGGATACCGCTCCTCTCGTTTTCAGGATGCTTTTGAAGGGGGAAAACAGATTTGTCCTGTACAAACCCCTCTAGATTTAGACAAGCTCTTAACCTCCACACTGTGTTTCTTTAGAGTCATTGCAGCGTGGAGAAGTTCTTTCCTTTTCACAGTGGAGAGCTGCTGGGTCCTGCTGACTTTGTCAGGGGGGCCTGAAAGGAGCCCCGGTGGTTTGAAGGTAGCTCTTGTCTGGGAGCAGCTTTGGAGCTGGAGCTGTGCCCACGGAGCTGTGTTTTCCCAGGGCACTGTGTGAATGCTAAGCTGTGTTGGAATGAATTTGAGTGGGCAGCAGCATAAGCCTGCTCTCATTTTCCCTGGAAGACGCTGCTGCATTGTCTTGTCTGCTCCCTGAAAGCCTCAGTGTTGTTTGTCAAAGGCTGGATTCTGCAAGTGCCACGTATGCAAAGGAGCCCTGAATAGGAAGGACTGGCCGTGCTGGTTCCCAGCTCCTGACAGAATTCCTGGGGCTGGGACAACAGGCAGCAGGCTGAGGCAAAGCAGTTTTTGTTAAACTCTTGGTATTCCGTGGGCATCTACTCTCCCACACGAGATGTGTGGAGTTGTCTGGTTGTGTTCTGATAACTCCTGGGATTTGCTCTCTGCTTGCACAGTCCCTGGTTTTGTGCCATCATTCTGAGGGAATGGGCAAAGGTTGGCGGAGTGAAGGATTTTCCCTTGGCCACGTGTGTGCTGGGAGCAGGTTAGGAGTGTCAGCAGCTCCCAGGTTGGTATTTTGGCCATGAAGCAGCATGTTTGCAGGATCTGTGTGCTGTTATCCCTTTGCCCTGCCCCTCGTGGGAATCCAAGTGACAAAAAGCAGGATGTGGGTGCTGGAGCTCAGCAGTGCACGCTGGTGTTGGCATCTGCAGCAGGGCTTTATGCAGAGCAGTCAGCAGATCCCAAATCCCTGCTGATAGCATTAGGGATGGTGGGAGACATGGAGCAGGGGCAATCATGACCTACCACAAGATCTGAGTGGGTTGGAAGGAGGAATTCCTGCCCAGGGCCTGAGGCAGCGCTGGGCTGAACCTCCTCCCTCCAGTGTGTGAAAGGAAAAGGTGTTTGGACAAGAGTGGGGCAAACACACCTCCTGTCCTTGGGAGCCCTGGCAGCCCTTGCTGTTCTTGCACAGGCTGCTGTGCTTGCAGGGATCCATCCTTTGGGTGTTGATTTCCAAGGGTGTGCCTCGTGTGAGCAGACAGGAAGGAGTCTTGTGCCTTATCTCAGCTACTTCTAGGAAATGATGTAAGATGCTTCTTTGTATAAGCTTTTTTCTAGCCATATCCTGAATTTTACTGACAGCCAGCTTGGCTGCTCACCTTTTGAGCTCAGCTGCTCTGGAGCTGGGGGAGCTGAGCCTGTGTTGTGCTTTATCTGGTTTATTCTGGGCTGAATGTGCTCCCTGCTGCTCTGACCTCTCCAGTGTGCCGGTTTAGAGCCGGTCAGGAGAGCTTGGAGGGATTTGTGGAGGGGTTGGATCAGTGCTTGGCAGGTGCCATGGACAGCACCCTGCAGTGCCCTGTCTGTCCTGGCAGTGGGAATCACTGTCCAGGAGCTGCTGGACACACCTGAGCTTTGTCAGCTGTCTGCTCCCCTCCGTGCTCCCACCATGGAACTGCAGCAGCTGGGGCAGGAATACAGAGCTCCACATCCACAGTTCTGCACAGGCCTTGGGATCTGTCCCTGTGGAGTGACTGAGCTGCCTTGGTAACGGCTGATGCAAGTATTCCCAAAGAAAATCCTGTCTGAAATTTGTGATGGGAATGGCTCCACAGGTACTTTTCATTTTCTCAGTGCAGGAAAGGAAACACCATCCCTTCTCCTGAGCCATGACATGTTTGCTTCTACAGGAAAGCTGCGGAGTTAAATAAACACAGTGTGAGATTTGAGGTGGTTTTGAGGTGCTTGGCACTCCATGGATCAATTTGCTCTTGGCCTGTGGCAGCTGCAGGCTCAGCTGGAGAACCAATGTGTCAGCTCTGCCTCGCTGTGTTTGGCCTGGCTGCCCTCTGACGAAAGCATGGGATTGTTCTGGCCCACTTTTAGGTGTCAGAATGTGGGTCACTGAGATACAGAACACATCAGTGTGACAATTTTAGCCTGAAGGGACAGAGCTGGCTGAGAAGCGATGGCTGTTAGAGTGGGAAAGTCAGGACTTTTAGGTCAGCTCTTCTGATCAATGAGCTTGGTGCAGGCATTGTTCACAGTCTCTGCTTGGAGCACAGGGGAGCTTGGGTTCACCCCATTCTTCTTCTGCATGGTAAGGACAGAATTTGAGGCTTGGCTTTTTGAGGAGAAAAAAAAATGCCTTAAAGAGCTGTGGGATTGCTTGGGGAGGGCTCAGCAATGGTGCAACTCCTGGCTAGGGTCTGAGCATTCTCCTGGTCCTGCTCTGCATTTTATCTCCTTCATCAGCTCTGAGACCTGGTGTGTGCTGAGGCCTCTAATGTCTTGTGTCCCCTAGACCATATAAAACCATACCAAAAGTGTGTTGGGTTGTGTTTCTTGTGCTGGTTGATAGCTTGGGGAGGTCCAAGAAAGGAGGATCCCCATGGAGAGGGGATCTCCAGTGCCTTGGTGTGGGAAACAGCTCTGAACACCTCCAGGCTGGGGACACTCCTCTGTGACGTGAGCATGTCGTTTGTGGGAGAGGCTGATCCTCCTTGTGGCTGTTTGAGGCAGCAGAACTACCTGGATAATTCCTGTTAGCTGCATGTGACACAAGTAGGAATTAGCCAGGACTTGCTGCAGGAAGAATAAGTTGAGTTTTGATCTCCACAGAGAGCTGTTTGTGGTTACCTCACTTGGAGTGTTCATCCTCCTTCACTACTCACCTTGGCAGCTCTGAAAGCAGCTGTGGTGCAGTCACTGTGTGGTGGCAGGAGGCAAAATCTCTTAAAAACATTTAATGAAGTAAAAACTGATAGCTGAGAATTTGAGTGTATTACCTGAGTGGCCTTGTGGCACCACTGGAGCTTTGGCAGCAGCTACAAAGTGCAACCAAAACTTCTGCTGTCGTTTCAGGCTGCTGCACAAGCACTCGCGGAGGCTGGGTGAAATCCTGGGGCTCCTTGGGGCAGCTCTGTGTGCTGGTGAGCCCTGGGAGGGACTCTTGGCATCCTGGCTGTGGGTGCCAAGCCCTGGTGCCTGGCTGGGACGCCCAGGATTGAGCAGAGGTTTTGGGGGTGGTTCTGAGTTCCCCAGGTTTGTCCTGAGTCCATCCCTGTGTTTGTGTCCTGCAGGTCGTGTTGATCATGGACAGTGAAGAAATCCCTACTTTTTCCAGTCCAAAGGAGGAAACTGCATATTGGAAAGAGCTTTCCTTGAAGTACAAACAAAGGTACTGTGGATTTGCAAACTGAATTTGGTTCTTAATGATCAGAATTTGGATCTTAGTGGTCGCTGTTTAATCTATTCCTCTGCATGGCCACACCAAGATGGTTGGTAGATACTTTAGAGAAAACCTGTGAGAAGAGAATTCTCTGGAAGGGATTTCCAGCTTTAAAATTTCCGTCTCTGTGGGAGCTGAGTGTTTCTGGCCCAGTATCACCATGCCAAGAACTGCAGGCTATGTTTTGAGCATGTTTGAGCAAGAGCAGAGCCTTTTTATGATCCTGTGCACCTTTGTGCAATTAAAGTGCTGCCTTGAGTGGTATCTTGATGTTTTATCATCAGAAGGCGCCTTTGGGCTTGCCTTGTATCATTCCTGTTCCCTCAAGCTCCTTGTAGTGGAATTACTGGTATGAAAAGTGGCTGATTTGGTGTCTGCTGCATTTTATTCAAGTGTTTCATAGCTCCTGGTCCTGCCTGTACCCGTGGTTTGCATCTCTTAGGGGACATAGGGCTTTTGTTACCAAAAGTGCCAAGAGGAGCTGCTCTCTGGAGCAGTGCTGTGCATCTGGAGGGACTGGGGAGTGGGCTGAGGTTGTTTTGGAGTTAAATCTCTCTCAAGCCCAAAGAGCCCAAGGTCCAAGTGGGTTTTTTGTTTGGTTTGGGGTTTTTTGGGAGGGACGTGTTGGGAATGTGGAGGAGCCTGTCAGTGTGGAGAACCCTAAGCTGTGCTTGTGTGTCAGAAATTCCATCAGAGACACCACTGGCTGTGTTGTTGCCTAAAGCCTCTGTGGTTTTCTCTGCTGCTTGCTCAGGGCTCAGCTATTACGTGTGGTAAAGATGCAAATTTAATAAGCCAAGTATGTGGAGTGGCCACTTCTGGTATTTAATAACTCCGTGGTGTGGGGTGGGCATGTCCTGCCTTCCTGACTCTGCATGATTTTTACAAGTTTTAATTTTCCAGCTAGTGCAGAGATGCAGAAGCTGTTGTTCTCTCTTCAGTTTCTGACCAAAATCTGGTTAAATGTTTGCTTAATTCATTGTCTGTTCCATAAAGTCTGCCAGCAGTGAAAGCTAATGGAGCACAAAGTGCTTCTCAGGCTGCCATGAATCCTGTAAATAGCTTTGATTCCACACAGGCATTCAAGGTGGCTGTTGGGTTTGATGTAAGAGAATTAATTTCCTTCAATAGCTTAGCTTAATGTAATTTCTCTATTTTCCCATTTTTCTTTTTCCCCTTAGAGGTCTATGGATGACACTTAAGTGCTTTAAAACTCCCTTTTTTCAGCTTTTTCTTTTAGAAGAGCTGCAGGTTTTGTTTTAACGGATGAAACTCTCTCCTTGCAGCTTCCAGGAGGCCCGTGAAGAGCTGGCTGAGTTCCAGGAGGGAAGCAGGGAATTAGAGGCTGAGTTGGAGGCACAGCTAGTGCAGGCTGAGCAGAGGAACAGAGATTTGCAAGCAGATAACCAAAGACTGAAATATGAAGTGGAAACATTAAAGGTAGGTTTTCTCTGTGGTAGTGTTGCTTTTCCTTTCAGCTACGTCTTGGATCTCTTTGTGGATTGTCTGGACTGCTCTTGGGCACTGGATACCCAAATAAAAAAGGAGTTGGCTGGTTAAGATCCACACTGAAGCATGGCACGTACCCCAAATAAGGCCAGGGATGTTTCTGGCAGATTTTTTCTTGTTCACATCATGAAACTTGGTGCTGGAGTTTGTGCTGCTTTGAATTCCCCAGGCTGTGCCAAGGAGGAGCTTTATTTGTTCCACAGGGAACATCAGCATAGCAACAGGGCACAACACAAGGGGTTTTGTCAGGCCACTGCCTTGTCACCTTTCTTTGCAAACCAGTCTTGTTGCCCTCAGAGTCTCCTTGGTTTTATGAGAGCCCAAAGAAAGCAGAAAATGGGTGATTTGTGCCCATCTTTCAGGAGTCTCCATGTCCATTCGCAGCTGTATCTGTGGAGCCAGGAATTGCTTAAGGACCTGCATGTGCACAGGGTAGCTCTGAATTGATGCCTCTGTGTTAACAAGTTCTTGAAAAAGCATCATTTTGGGCAGCCTTGGCCTATTTAGTGAAGACAGAGGTTAGAAGTTCACTCAGTGGAAGGAGGGCTTATGGGATTACTGTGTGTCTTCAGTCCCAGCTGCACTTGCAGGGTCAGGATGTGTTTTATGAGCTCAGTAGATTCTCCCCAGGCCCCTGTCAGTGCCCTCAGAGGGTGTTTGGCAGTGAATTCTTCAGTCTGGTGAGGATGATTCTGTGGGCCTGGAGGCTTTGTGGCAGATTTCAGTGGCCCATTTTTGCTAATGGACACATCAGAGAATTTCTGGTGTCGGGGTGGCTGCTGTCAGGGCAGAAGTACAGAAGGGGAGGCCGTGCAGTTGGATTTCTCTCTGCCTTCCTGGAGCAGCTGTCTGTGCAGGCTGAGGGGAGCAGATGTGGGGATGCATCCCTGAGAGGCAGCTGTGCCACAGGAGCTGGCTGGGTTTCTGAGCTGTGCCATCCCTGAGAGGCAGCTGTGCCATGGGAGCTGGCTGGGTTTCTGAGCTGTGCCATGGGAGATGGCTGGGTTTCTGTGTTGTGCCATCCCTGAGAGGCAGCTGTGCCATGGGAGCTGGCTGGGTTTCTGAGCTGTGCCATGGGAGCTGGCTGGGTTTCTGAGCTGTGCCATGGGAGCTGGCTGGGTTTCTGAGCTGTGCCACGGGAGCTGGCTGGGTTTCTGAGCTGTGCCACGGGAGCTGGCTGGGTTTCTGAGCTGTGCCATGGGAGATGGCTGGGTTTCTGTGTTGTGCCATCCCTGAGAGGCAGCTGTGCCATGGGAGCTGGCTGGGTTTCTGAGCTGTGCCATGGGAGCTGGCTGGGTTTCTGAGCTGTGCCATGGGAGCTGGCTGGGTTTCTGAGCTGTGCCATCCCTGAGAGGCAGCTGTGCCATGGGAGCTGGCTGGGTTTCTGTGTTGTGCCATGGGAGCTGGCTGGGTTTCTGAGCTGTGCCATCCCTGAGAGGCAGCTGTGCCATGGGAGCTGGCTGGGTTTCTGAGCTGTGCCATGGGAGCTGGCTGGGTTTCTGAGCTGTGCCATCCCTGAGAGGCAGCTGTGCCATGGGAGCTGGCTGGGTTTCTGTGCTCTGGCCAGCTCTGACACTCACAGCCTGTTCCTTCTCCTCTCCAGTTTCTGCTCTGAACTACCAGCAGTCCCAACCAGCATTCTGCACACAGAGTGATACTTTTTGTCCCCTTTTCGTGCTGCTGGCTTGGCCAGTGCCAGCAGCTGATGGTTATCTCCCTGTCCTTTGTTTCAGGAGAAACTGGAGCACCAGTATGCCCAGAGTTACAAGCAGGTGTCGTTGTTGGAGGATGACCTGAGCCAGACAAGGGCCATCAAAGATCAGCTGCACAAATACGTGAGGGAGCTGGAGCAGGCCAACGATGACCTGGAACGTGCCAAGAGGTGAAGGCTGCAGACCTCCTCTTCCCCTCAAGTTTGCACCATGAAGATTTTTGCTTTGCTACTCAGCTCGAGCATTTCATTGTTCCCGAAAGGGAAAATAACAATCAGAAAAACCCCAAACATCCCCAAGACTTCGGATGCTTTGACTGAGGCAGTTGCCCCTCACCATCAGCTGGTTGCTGTTGCATCAGGAAGGGCAGTGGGGCAGTGGGGTTTGTGCTCCTGTGAGGAACAAGCCCAGAGCCAGCCAGGCCACTGCCCTGCCCTTGGTGCCCCCAGCTAAGTGACTGATACTTGTGGTCCTGCTGCCCCAGAGCCCCTTTGAAGTCAGAGTCCCCTGCTTTCCATAGCCCCTGTTAAATCAGCCAGGCCAGAGGAGTCTCCTGGTGCCTTGCAGAGCAGCTGGAGGGAGCAATCCTGCCCTTTGCAGTGCTGGAAGGAGCAGGCTGCTGCTGGGAACACCCAGTGTGGGACAGGGCGTGCTTCCCTTCTGCTGAGTGGGAATTCTGCCATTGATTCAAGGAGAGCAGGAATGAGCCTCTGGCCAGCTGGAAAAAAGATCTGAGAGCTGAGACCCTGTTTCCACAAGACTCTTAAGCTCATGACTAACTTTTGACCCTGGTTTTGGGAGGAACTGGCTCTTAGGTAATGTCCCAGTGCTCTGCTGCCCACCTGGCTGGGCTGTGCCTGTGCAGAGCCCTGGCAGCACGGCCCCACCTGAGCTGGGGCACTGATTACTGCACAGCTTGGGAGCATGGCTGGGGAAAAGGAGCTCTGGGCTGGCTCTTTCCCACATCTTTGGTACCTCTCTGAGAGCCAGATGCTATCGTGTTCTTCTCGTCTTTTCCTCCTGTTTCTTTGATGCCTCCTTTCTAAGAAGCATTTCCATGGCTTTCAAATGCTTACCTTGAACATAGCCCTGCTAACATTTTCCTTCTGTTATGCTTTTGAATAAGCTTTTATGCTGGCTGAGCTGAAGAACCTAATATTCTGGATTTTGTTTCTAGGGCAACAATAGTTTCATTGGAAGACTTTGAACAAAGGCTGAACCAAGCTATTGAGAGAAATGCATTTTTAGAAAGTGAACTGGACGACAAGGAGTCATTGCTGGTCTCTGTACAGAGATTAAAGGATGAAGCAAGAGGTATGGCTGGTCTGGTTGGTTCTGCCTCCTGGTGCAGGGCTGGTTTGCTAAAAGAGATGTGCAGTAAGCAGAGCTCATGTTTCTAGAAAGCCTCACATGATGAGACTTGAACTGGATGCTTTAGGTTTTACAAACAGTGTGTTCTTTGTATGTCCAGTGTACGCAAAAAGAAAAATTTCCTCATTTAGGGCAGAATTAATAATAGATGAATTCAAGATTTTTAACACAAAAATTCTCTTTCCATGGATATAAGATATTTGAGGAAATTGCTTCAAAAGTTCCTGTTGCTGTGGATTTATGGGAAGGGAAAGCCCAGGAAATGACAAGGAAATGCAGAATAAATGATCGAGTAACTCTTAAAAAATCTCTCCTGTGTTCCTTCTAAGCCCCTTGCAAATTGCCTTAAATATATTATTTAAGATACTCTGGTAAAGGCTGTGTTTGGACCTGTGGGAGATGTTTGGGATGGTGTTCTGGGATTAGATCAGAAGCTGGGAATTCCCCAGTGGATTTCACATTGAGGATGCTGGGGAAGCATTTTTAATGATGCTATAAACTGATTTCTCTAACAGTGGAGGTGATCTGCTCATAAGCCTGTACAGTGATGTACTTTAGAGGTTGGTGGTTTGCAACTTTGTTCTCTAAATGAAGCTTTCTAAAATATTTCCTCATTTAAGGCCTGGACCTGAGTGTAAAAACACACCTGACAGCAGGCTGGGATTTTTTTGTTGCTGTTCTCCCTTATGAACCTTTTTGAAGCAAGTTTGTGCCCCAGAATTTGGGAGCTTTATTGGAAGCACAGGGATTTTGAAATAAATATGAAGAAGGAAACTTTCTGAGGAAGTATGTTTATTGTAATTTGAGATTAGGGCAATAAAACTGGAAAAACCAGCAAAACCCAGGGGACTGTTTTCTAGAACACTGGAACAATCAGCAAAACAGACATCTTGTTTCTTAGATGAGTCATTTGGACATTTTTAGCATTTGTGAGTTATTCCCTCTGGCAGCAAGCAGGAACAGTAGCCTCTAAAAGAGCTGGCACTGTCAAACTCAAATATGACATTTCTGACTGAGCAGCCTCAGATTCTCTTCTGGGAGCCCAGACAGATTCTCACTTCAGCTCTGCTGTTTTACCTAAAATCAGTTCTAAATATTTGTTACAGCTTAAAAGCTGTGATGTGCAGTTAATTTTGCTTTTGTGCCAGATTGAGGCAAGGAATAGGAGGTCTGTGAAAGTGAAGTTGCTCTGCCCAAGAAGGAACAGCTCCCTTGTAGTGTTTGTTTGCATCTCTCTGAGATGGGAGAGCTCCATTGCTGGGCTGTGCTGGCTGTTCTCTGCAGCTAATGCTGTGGAAAGGGAAGGGACAGAGCAGGGATAAGCTGCAGTCTGGGGAGGAGGTGAGAATAAAGCCAGGCTTTTCTAAGGCCTAGTCTTTTCCCTGTCCTTTGGACTGCCCTCCAGTCTGCTCTTTTACTTGTCAGGGCATCAAGAAACTGGATGTAACCCTTGGACTGCCTTTGGCTTGTGTGGATTATGAACTGGGAGGAGAATGTAGGGAATGGGAAACACAGGAACAGGTCATTGCTCTGTTTTCCAAGCTGTGTTTGAGCAGCAGCTGGGCCCAGCTCTTTGTGTCCAGCTGCAGGTTTGGTAACATGGAGCTCACACTGCAAACGGGGAGAAATCCTGAGGCAAATGAGCTGCCCCATGCCAGGGACAGGGAGATGGGATGGACTGGGATGGGATGGACTGGGATGGGATGGGATGGGATGGGATGGGATGGGATGAGATGGGATGGGATGGGGTGTCCCCACTGGTGTCCCCACTGCTGGAGGAAGCAGCAGCAGGCACTAACCCAGGATTGTTGGGAAGTGTCTGCTGCTGCCCCTCCCAAATGAACAGAAGAGTGTTTGTGAGAGAATCAATCACTAATATGGGATTTCATGGGGTTTTTTCCTTCTCTCAACCCTCAGACCTACGGCAGGAGCTGGCTGTGAGGGAAAGGCAGCAGGAAGTGACCCGGAAATCAGCACCCAGCTCCCCCACTCTGGACTGTGAGAAGATGGATTCAGCTGTCCAGGCCTCTCTCTCCTTGCCAGCCACACCCGTTGGAAAAGGATCAGAAAATAGTTTTCCTTCCCCAAAAGGTAGCATCCATAGCAATGGGGTCTGGTTATGCTCCTTAAGGAGCCCAAGGTGGACCTGGGGCTGTGGATCTCACACAATCCATGAGGGGTGTTTGAAGCCCAGGGCAGCAGCAGGTGCATTTCAGGAGTAAGTGGCATGGCAGAGGACAGTGACACTTGGACACTGCCCTTGGGGGCAGGCAGGGGTTTGCACCCTGCTGTGGAGCCCTGAAGATTTTTGGGAGTGCAGGGAAGTGCAGGGACTGGTAATTCTGCTCAGATATGCAGCAGCAGTGGTGGGTGAGCAGGGTCAGGAGCTGGAGTCTCTGTTACCACGCTGACTTGTCAGGGGTCCTGTTTCCTCCGTGAGGCAGTGGGATCTTAGTGCAGCCCCTTTTCCCATCTGGAAGGCGCTGGGCAGTGACAGGGATTAGTGCTGGATGCTCCAGATGAGGAGCAGTGGATTCCAGAGGGAGCTCTGGCTGGAGGGGATGGATTGCACTCAGTAGCCTTGCAGATGGAGAGTGCATGAACTCTGCCTGGGGGGGCTAGTGGCAGCCAGGGCACTGGGCAGGAATTAAGCTTTATCATTTTCCCTGGCTAGTGATCCTGCACTTACTGTGGGTAATTGTATGAAATGTCTGCAGCAAGATCATAGATATGTCTGGGGTTTTTTATGTAGAAGCTGATTTATTCAAATTTTTGAAAAACCTGAGCTGTGGAGGAATGCAGTAATAAGATGTGTCTGTGTTTGCAGCTATACCAAATGGGTTTGGTACCAGCCCACTCACTCCTTCAGCTCGAATATCTGCACTCAACATCGTGGGAGATCTGCTACGCAAAGTGGGGGTGAGTGCTCTGGGCTCTGGGCTCTCCCTGGGCCTTCTGTCCTGTGCTCAGTCACAGCACAGCCTTGGCCCCTGCTGGGTACATTCTGGAGCTGCCACATCATCCACATCCACTGCTTCATATTTCATAATGCTTTATTTTTTAAATTATTTTGATTTTTAAAGCCTGATCCTATGGTTCTGAATCCAATCTGGGGTGACAAAATTCATATTTGGAATAAAAATTTTTCAAGTGCTGGGTTAGACACCGTCAGCTTGTTCTTACCTTAATTGAGCCTGCAGCTTCCTCTGTCTGGGCTGCAGAGCTGGAGCTCAGGCCCTGGGTGAGGGAGGAGCTGGGGTCGCCCTGCCAGAGTCTCCTGGTGGGACAGCTCCTCTCCCACAGAGATCTGCCACATATTGAGAGAAAAACCAGCCTGAAAACCTTTGGTAAGAAAGTGAGAAAATAAATGAGGAGAAAGCTGAATGCTCCCATCTGTGGTTGGTGGGGAAGTGAAATGCATGAGCCTTTAAAGGGATTACACTGTAAGCAGAGGAGAACTGCTATAACATCTGCTGCAGCACTGTTCAGGAGCCAGGCTTGCTCTTGGAAGAGAAATGACTTTAGAGCTCCCAGGAGCTCCTCAGTGAGCCGTGGTGGTTGGTGTGGGTGAAGCACAGGCAGCTGGGCTGGCTGTGCCCTGTGCCTGTGGAACCACGCCGAGCCTGCCAGGAGCTGCTCTGCAGACAGTTGTTGTAGCAAAGCTGGACATGAAAAATCGCCTGGCTGCTCCCATTTGAGCTCAGCCTTGCTTTGAAAGGGCAGCAGGACAGCTCGGGGTTAGCAGTGACAGGTTTAAAAGGGGATCATTGTGAGTAAGAGTCTGCAGGGGATTTAGGGAGCTTAGGGGCAATCCCGTGCGATTACTCTGCCAGGACAGGAAATGCCAAATAAGCAAGCTGCTCTCCCAGCCTGCCCTGAGCCAGCTGAGCCGGGGCTCCAGCTCAGGCACTGCTCTGGGAGCAATTAGAGGGTGCTCAGCTTCTCTGGGGTTTGCCTGTGCCCTGTCTCTGCAGGAAGTTTCCTCTCTGCTTTCCTGCCTGCAGCTGAGACAGGGAGTGCTTGGCTCAGGTCACACTGCCTGTGGCCAGGGGACAGTCTGTGACACCCAGAGTTACCTACAGCTGCCTGTAGAGTCCATAACCCCTAAATAAACTTCCATGGATTCCTGGCAGTCTGCACAGGGTCTGCACTGCATGTCAGTGCCCTCTTAATGGAATATTCTGTGCAGAACAGGAGCAGGCCCCACATTTGGGGAGATGAGTTTCAGTCTGTCAGTGCCCTCTTAATGGAATATTCTGTGCAGAACAGGAGCAAACCCCACATTTGGGGAGATGAGTTTCAGTCTGTCAGTGCCCTCTTAATGGAATATTCTGTGCAGAACAGGAGCAGGCCCCACATTTGGGGAGATGAGTTTCAGTCTGCAGTGCAGGCATTTGCAGTGTTCTGAATGTCCCTGTGCACAGGGGGCTGTAATGAGCAAGGGCTTCCTGCTACACCACAGGGATACTCAGGATAAGGTGGATATTCAGCCTCTGATGCTGGCAGAAAGGGCAGGTGGTGTTCTGGACTAAAGGAGACAATCAGGATGTTGCTCCTCCTTCCAGGAGTCACTGTCACTTTACATGGGGAAAAACCTCAGCAGGCCTGTTCAGAAAGAAGGCAGTGAAGCTTTAGAAAATGACTTTATTTTGCAAGCCAAGATTAAGAAAGAAATTCCAGGAGGCATTGTCCTGGTGAAAAAACCAACTTTGCACATGCACAGTCTCTCTCAAAGCTTTAGGATTCTGCTTTAGGCTCTCAATCTTGTGATCAGCTCAGGGCAGCTGCTGATGCAAGAAGTTTGGGTAACTTCTGCTAGGACTTGGCTTCCTTATCTTGGATAATTATTTCAGAGTTCATCTGTTCTAGAATCTGAGCCCTCGTGGAGCTGAGTAATGTCTGGCAGTCTGCATCAGCATCTGTGTGTTTCCTTTGTGGTTGGGTGACAGAGGAAATGACAGCTTTGTTCCCATTTTTTGCCAAGGGTGATCACACTGGAGTCCTGATCATGGCAGTCTTGGGCTCATGAGCAGCAAAACACTTCCTCTTAATGGTATTACTTTTTTAACATTATTTTTTCCTCCCCTTTCACAGGCCTTAGAATCCAAATTAGCTGCTTGCAGGAATTTTGCCAAGGACCAGGCATCACGGAAATCCTACATTTCAGGGAACGTCGGCAGCGCCGTGATGAGCAGCAGTGGCACAAAGTACCCACACCCAGGGCACACGTCCTTCTTCGACAAGGGGTGAGTCAGGCACAGCTGTGCCCTCAGGGAGGGCCCTTTGGGGCACTGCTCCTGGCTTGTCCTAGCCCAGCACGGCTTTTGTCCTGTAGGAGAAGCAGCCCGTGGAGCAAAGCCCGCAGGGGGCTCTGCCCAGCAGAGAGAAAAGCAGGTGTGGGGTGGCAGTGCCAGCCCTGCCCGATCTCCTGCTGGCTGTAACCACCCCCAGGCAGTGAGGAATGAGCCCTCAGAGCATCTCAGGGGCAGAGGAGGGGTGCCAGAGCTGCAGGTGTGCTCTGGGAAGCGCAGAAGCACACCTGGGATTCCCCTGCGGCTGTTCCTGCGAGGGAGGGAGGGAGGGAGTCCCGGGTGCTCACACCTGCTCTGGGAGGGGAGGGAAGGATGAACCGAGCCGCTGGTGGTGGAGCTGCGGCTCCTCCCTGCTGTGAGCCGGCCTGGAGCCGGGGATTGCCTTCCTGGGAAGGAGCCGCGTGTGTGATGTGCTCAGAGCTCCCTCTGGGATGCTGGCAGAGCGTCTGCAGGAGGGTTCCCCAGCCCTGCCAGCACAGGGCCCTGGGGGTGTGCAGAGGTGGAAAACACAGAGTTCTCCAGTGTACTGAGGGCAGACACCCTCCACGCTCCCTGCGTCTTCATGTTAGACCTCAGTGCAGTTCAGTGCTGATATTCAGCACTTCCTCAGTCCTGCGTTTATTTTAGAGAATGAAACGAGCTGTTTCCAACCTGAGAGTGCCAGAGCAGCCAGCTGAGCTTCCCTCATTCATCCTCAGTGGGGCTGTGTGGGGAGCAGGGCAAGCTGCACCCTAAAAACTGGCACTGAGAGCTTCAGGACCCACCGGTGTTGGCTGCTCTTGGAAAGGAACAATTCTGAGCCCTGAAGCCATGTGCAAATCAGCCTTTTGGGCTGTGTGTGCTGCAGGGCTGGGGGGTGCCTCCCCCAGCAGTGCTCCTGCAGCTCCAGGGAACTGGGATGATGGCAGCTCTTAGCAGGCAGCAGGGCTATATTGAGGTGTGCTGTGACAAATAAGCTGATTGCTCTCTGGGGTGGGGGTCACTTTTAATTATGCAGATTGTCATCACACTCCTGATCCGGGCTGGCTGCTTGGAGGGAGGAGCAGGCTGGGGCTGAGGGAGGCTTAGGAAGCCTGGAAGGAAATGCTGCAGCAGAGCTGAGCGTGGTAGTGGCTGGAGGTGGTTCGTGTGCTCATCTGCAATTTGCCCGAGATGCTGCACAGCCCCCTGTCCTGTCCTTGTCCCTTGTGGCCCGTGTGCTGCTCCCAGGCTGTCCCTTCAGGCACTCCTGCTGCCTTGCTCCGTGCCCAGGAGGGGCTGGCAGAGCCTGTGCTGTGCTCCAGGGCTGCTGTGGAAAGCCTGGCTTGGCCGTGGCAGCTGCACTGGCAACTGGACTGGCAGCTGGCCCAGCCCAGGGGGCTGTGCTGGGGCAGGGGCCAGTGTGAGTGTGACCCTGCTCCAGGTGTGTGACCCTGACCCAGATGTGACTGATTCAGGTGTGAGTGTGACCCTGCTCCAGCTGTGAGTGTAACCCTGCTCCAGGTGTGACCCTGACCCAGGTGTGAGTGCAGCCCTGCTCCAGGTGTGACCCTGACCCAGCTGTGAGTGTGACCCTGCTCCAGGTGTGAGTGTAACCCTGCTCCAGCTGTGAGTGCAGCCCTGCTCCAGGTGTGACCCTGCTCCAGCTGTGAGTGCAGCCTGCTCCAGGTGTGACTGTGCTCCAGCTGTGAGTGCAGCCTGCTCCAGCCTGCAGCCTCTGCCCCAGGAGCAGCTGGTGGCTGAGTGCTGGGTGGGGCAGAGATAACTCAGCCTCACCATTACAGCTCTGTTTGCTCTCCTCCTTCTGCCACTTCGTTGGTTGAAATATTGGAGGCGTCTCCAGCTCTTGTCAAGCCCCTGCCCTCAGAGGGGAACGGGGCAGCACTGCTTTAGGGGAGGCCTGGGGCACAGCAGGGCTTGCACCAAAGCTTGGCTGCAGAACTGGGGGAGTCAGGCTTTACCTGCTTGCTAAAAATTCAGCAGTGTCTGCTGTAAGATCCATTTCCTGCAGATTTGTCCCTTCAGGAGCATGCAGGTTCTGTCCAGATGCCAGGGAATGGCAGAACAGCACCTGAGGATGGGCCTCAGGGTGGATACTTGTATTTTGCTGTTGTAATTATTGTTAATTGGTTGTTAATGTCAGTCCAGTTTTGTCCAGGAAACAAAACTGCAGGGCCGTGGCAGTGGGACAGCCAGCCTGAGGTGCTCGTTCCCCTTCCTGCAGTCCTGACTGCCCATGTCCTCATGGCTGATGTTTGTTCTTGGTTATTTCTGTGAATCCCTTGGGCTTTGTTTCGATGAAACGAGCTGAAGTTTACTGTGAGAAGTGCCTGTGCTCACACACAGCAGTCAGAGGTGTCTCTGCACTGTTACCCACAGCCCAGAACACACCAGGCTGGGACATCTGGGTCTTTTTTCAGTCCCTGAGCCACCTGATGCAGAGGTTTCCCTGGGAGAGGGGGAGGGCTCAGGTGCAGTGATCCCTGTGCTGTGCTGGGCTGCCTGTGCAGAGCAGCCTCACTGTGCAGAGCTCAGACAGGGGAGCTTTGCTGAGCTTTGGTTGAACACCTTTGCTTGGCCCCAGCTGTGGCCTCGAGGGCTGTGCTCAGGAATGTCATTTTTGTGTGCATAAACTTTCCCTTTCTCTCCACTAGGCGTGAGAAGGTCATATTCCCCACCTTGGTCATGGGTAAATGAATTCATTTGCACTGATTGGCTGCATGTGGTGTAACCTGGGGCTTGGGGCAGTTCTGGGGGCTGCACGAGGGAGTTGGTGGTGCACACACTAATGGGCCCTGATCAAAGCCTGAGGCTGCAATTGCTCTTTCTCCTGACTGGAAATAAACCTCTCTGCTGCTGTGACCTGTTGCAAGCATAAACCCGAGTGCTGCTTGCTTTCTTCATCTGTTTAATACTTCAAATAAGTGCATGTTTCTGATTGAGCTGGTCACAGCAGGGATGCAGGGGAAGCGTGGCTCCGTGGATGGAGTTCATGGGGAAGGTTTGCCTTTGGTTGTGATTTTCCTTCAGCAGTTTGTGGCTCTTGCCTTGCTGATGTGCAGTGGCGTGGTTGTGGCTGACAGGAAAGCAAACAAGGGCACGGGTGCCTGGGAGATGGCCAGGGCTAGAGCAGGGAGGGGACAGTGTGGGTAGGGACAGCAGTGTCCCTGCTCAGTGTCACTGTCCCTGTCCCTGCCCAGCACAGCTGGGGCAGTTCAGAGCTGTGAGGTCCAGGTCTCCAGGTGTGCTTTACCAGCTCCATTTCCCCTTCAGGCCAGGCTGGCCAGCTCCAGAAGAATCTTCCACTGAGGATTTGTTGGATACTTAGAGCAGAGGGAGTCTTGGGCATGAGGTGCTAAGTACAAAATACAGCTTGAAATGCAGATTAATGAGTCCAAATGAGTAATCTGGGCAGAGAGTGGTTGGATGTGGGCACAAAGGCCATGGCACTGCAGGGACAGGCAGTCAGGAACGTCCCTGAGGAACCACTGCAGGCACATTTCCAGCAGGAATGCTGCTCCTGGCTGGCTGGGGCCTGCAGCTGCTCACAGCAGATGTCAGAGCACAGATGGAAAAGCTGCTGGACCCACAGGCTCCTGTCCCACCCCTCTGGGAAGGCAGGTGCTGCCCAGCTCCAGCTCTGGATGCTGGGGTTCAGACAGGGGGAGCCTCCCCTGCAGCCCGGTTTGGGGGGGATTGGTGGGCACAGAGCCAGCTCTGCTGAGCTGTGACACTGCTGAGTGTGTGTGTGTCCCCTCCCTGGCACGGGGACAGGGGCTGTGCCTTGGCTCTGAGTGCCAGGAAGGGACAGGTGGGGCCAGCCCTGAGGATGCCCTGACCCTGCACAAGCCCCTGGTGAGCCCCAGCAGGCTCGGGCTCTGCAGCCACTCCCTGTCCCTCGTGGGACAGCCACCTCGGCCAGGACGTGCCAGCTGCGGCCCTGGGCTGGGCACCGGGCCGGCAGCGGAGCTGGGGCTGGTCCCGGCTGCTGCCAGGGCTGCAGGAGGGAGGGAGGGAGAGCGGGGTCAGGGCTCCGGTGCCTGTCCCGGCTGCTGCTCCCCTGACGCTCTCTCTTGTCCCCAGGGCAGTGAACGGCTTTGACCAAGGGCCCCCCGGCCTGGGGGGCTCCCGCCCGTCCTCGGCGCCGGGAATGCTCCCCCTGAGCGTATGAGCCACAGGAGCTGGACTTGGCTGCTTTTCTCAGCCCACTCGAGAAGAACTGCTCCTGATTCCTCCCCATTCCCACCCCGCTGGAACATGGCCCTGAGAGGAGACCCCGAGCCCACGGCCCTCCATGTCCTGTCAATACAGTTTGTTTTCTGCTGTCGCTGTAGTGGACGTTCTCTGCCCAGCCCCACGAGCTGCCACCCTCTGCTGTGCTTGGGGACACCGAGTCCTGCTGTGCCTGGGGACACCGAGTCCTGCTCTGTCTGGGGGACAGGCCCAGCCTCCCCCCTTGGCTTTCCCTCTCCTCTCACTTAGGTCTGACAGAGCCTTGGCCGCTCCTCTCACAGGTTCCCCTGTCCCTGTCCCTGCTCTCAGACCTCATGGAAGTGCCCTGGGGAGGCCAGTGGTGGCCCTGGGGCCATTTGCACTTGGGAGGCAGCCCCAGCTCCTGTCCCCGTGCACCCGTGGCAGTCAGAGCAGGGCCGGGTGAGTGGCTCCAGCCTGGCCAGGCCGGGCCCATCCTCACTGGCCAGCTGGACACACACAGAGCCAGGCTCTGTGACCACCCCAGCCCCCCCAGCTGCCTTGGCAGGGCCTGGCATGGCTGAGCTGTTCTCCCTGGGGCTCCTGCCCTGCTGCAGGGGTGGGCAGTGCTGTGTCCAGGGGCTGTGCCCCCAGGTGTCCCTGTGGGCAGGGCTGTGCCCTCAGGTGTCCCCAGGGCTGCCCCACAGCTCCCTGGCCCTGCTGGACTCGGCCTCCGTCCCTCGCCCCACACACAGCGACCCCATGGGAGCTTTAGGAAGCTGCTGCTCCCCCTGGCCCCAAGAACCCCCTGCCCATCACCCCCTGTGCTGTAGGACTGGATTGTGCAGCCTCACCTGCGGGCTTCTGTGACGGTTTGGGGTGACTGAACCTTGTGGGTCTTTCAAGCAACACGTTTGTGTGGTTTCTCTGTCCATGTGCCTCAGAGTCAGTGGATTTTTAGACTGAACCAGCAAATGGAGCCAGGGCTGGAGCTGAGAGTTCAGCAGTCGTCGTTCAGGGGCTCTGCAGCTCCCAGGTGGTTGAGTTACAAATGCTGAGGAAAAAAACCCCACTGGCCCAGCAGTGGAGGTGGGATTGTCCCTTTGCCATTAGGGTTTGTATGGTCCTTCCTTCCTGTGCATCCTCTGCTGCATTTGACTGTTTACATTTGTTTTATTGTACATAGATTTGTAAACATAATACCTTTGCCTGAGGTCTTTGTACATAACTTGGGCTTTGTAGCTTTATTTATTCAGCCTCTCTCTGGCATGTTTCCATAGGATGTACCGTTCCACCCTGGTGCCACTGACACGATGTGGTTTCAAAAGAATGAAAACAAATGAGAGTAATCTTCCAAAAATAAAGTTCTTTTAATGTGGAATCAGTGGATTTTGCAGAACCAGTGGCCGTGGCTCTTACTTTGTCCCGTAGGGTTTTCTGCCAAGCCCAGGGGAGGGGGCAGCTTTCACATTATCCCACACTCCTTCCCTTGGGAATGTCGCTCAGTTAGAGCAGCTGGAAGGAGTTTCCTGTGCACAGGAGCCTGGCTGGGGCCCTTTCCAGGCTGCTCCATCCCTTCCCGGGCTCCTCTGTCCCTTCCCGGGCTGCTCCGTCCCCTCCCCTGCCCGGGGCTGTCCCTGTGCCGCTGCTGCCGCTCTCCGGCCGGGCTGTGCCCGTGTCCTGCCCCTGTCCTGGGGGCCCTGGCCCCGCACGGACACCCCGGGCAGCCCACCCCGTTCCTCTGGGGCTGCCAGCTCCTGCCAGAGCCTCACACCCCCAGCCCAGCGGGGTCATCCCCTCTCCATCCTCCCCTCGCACCCTGGTCCCAGACCCAGCCAAAAGCTCCCAGCCTGGACCCCGGCTCCTGCAGCTCCCAGGCCTTTCCTGCCCCGGCTCCAGGGCAGGTTCTGCACCCCAAGAGCCCAGAATATGGGATGTGACTGTTCAGGCAGGAGCCCAGGCCCTGTGCCACAGCACTGAGTGGCAGCAGGAGAGCTCAGAGCTTCTTTGTGCTCCAGCTGGGCCCTGCCAGTGGCATTCAAAGGCAAAGGCTCAGCTCGGACCAAGGCATTGATGCTGTATTTAGGTCAAAATAAAAGGAAAAAAAAAAGGCAAGTAAACAAAACAGGAAGAAGGGAAAAGGCAGCTTCCAGTCATATCTCGTTTATTAAGGTCTATGCCAGCCTCAGGAGAGCTCTTCCAGTAAGTAAACAGAGCAGGCGGCCGCATCTATAATGAATAAATTTATTGTCTTACAAAAATCATTGTCTAGAAATATGGGTATACAAGAAAACAAGATATTTGCAGTCAGACGCCTGGTGGTCAACAGCCAGTTTGATTAAAAATATCCAAACACACACAACAAAACCTTTGCGACAGATGTTAAAGCTTTTAACCAAAAAGGGAAATCCATGGGTTTTGAGCATGTGGCAGAGGAAGTTTCCTAGTTAACACTGATTCATTGTCACTAATATCAATAATACCACTTGGACTAGAGAGGTACATGATATGAAGCACAGTCAAAATTAATACATTAAATCATTGTTATATAGGCAAATTATATATGTAACGTTGTCTTAGTACTGTAGTGTCTAAGGCACTTTCTGTAATGTCAGTTTTCAGCTATTTAAACAAAAAGAACGCTAACTACTCACTGTAATACTGCTCAAAATAAAAAAACAACAAAACAACAACAACAAAAAAAAAGGATTCACATCCACTGGCATGTTAACTGTAGGCAGGCAACATCCATCCATCCAGGGCAGGAGCCCCGGGGTCCCGGAGCCTCCCACACCTGGCTCGGCCTCACATTAATAAATTAGTTTTGCCTGTGCTGTGTGTTGATTTCCCACTGGTGTTCACATTATCCCAGCCTGGGTGTCTGCAGGGCCCCGGGGGCTCTGAGCACTCCGGGCTGCGCAGGGGACGGGGACCCACCTCGGTGTGCCTGGACTGCATGGACACGAACGGATGGAGCAGGTGCTGAGAACACTTCAAATGGGATTGCAGGATAAAAATGGACACTACTCACTCATCCCTACACTTCCCTCTAACACTTCCCAAGGCCGTTTTTCACAGTTCACTCAGGGGCTGTGTGCGGATCACAACAATTGGGAGAAGAGAAAGAAACGGGAGCGGTTTGGTCTTCACTGATCCCAGAGGCCGCGGCCGGCCGGGCCGGCGAGCCCGGAGCCTGAAGGATGCTGCTGGACACGAGGCATGCACAGCCACGGCGAGGGGTCTGGCCCGGCCCCCCACCCGCTGGGAATGACGCTTCTGGACTGATAAAAAAAAGTTTCATCCTTCACATGATGCTTTATAAAATGGCTTTACAATGAGTATCTGGAAAAGAGATGCACTGAACAGAGACGATCCCGGTTGTTTACTATATATAAAAAAGCAGTTGTACCTATATCTGAAGCAGGGTACAGTGTGGTGAGGCTGGAGAGCCTTAAGACATGGTTGACCTATGATAAGGAACCTTGTAGCACATGCCGAGGGTCGTAAGGCAGCTTTCCGGCCACAAGGCAGTTCCGAGGGCAGGGCAGGGCGCTCGCAGCGCTGCTGCCGGGGCTGGAAAGGTCTCTGCATGCAGGCGGGGCCGGGCGCTACTCGGCGGGGGCGGCCGGAGCCTCGTTCACGTCGCTGCCTTTGCTCTCGGCGTCGTCGTCCGACAGCTCCAGCGAGGCGCCCTCGATGTGCAGCTGCCGCCGGCCCGAGCGGCTCGAGGAGAAGGTGATGGGTCCCCCCCTCCTGGAACGGAGAGCAGCGCTGGGAAAGGCTCCTGCACCGCCCGGGCCAGCCCGGGAGCACGGCAGGGGCTGGGCTGGGCTGGGCTGGGCTGGGCTGGGCTGGGAGATCTTAAAGCTCAGCCCATGCCACCCCTGCCATGGCAGGGACACCTCCCACTGTCCCAGGTGCTCCCAGCCCTGCCCAGCCTGGCCTTGGGCACTGCCAGGGATCCAGGGGCAGCCCCAGCTGCTCTGGGCACCTGTGCCAGGGCCTGCCCACCCTGCCAGGAACAATTCCTAATTCCCAATACCCATCCATCCCTGCCCTCTGGCAGTGGGAGCCATTCACTCCTTCCCTTGTCCAAAGTCCCTTCAGATACTGAAAGGTCCCAATGAGGCCACCCTGGCAGCCCTCCCTGCAGAACGAGGGAATGGGGCAGCCCAGCCCCAGGCTGCCCAGGGGGCAAAATGTCCCACAGGGAGTCTCAAACCTCCCTCTCCCTCCCTGCCAAAGGAGGCAGAACCCTGGGCTCCAACACCTCTGGCACTCTGGCATTCCTGGTTAATTTGTACCATCAGCTGAAGTCTCAAGTAAGTTAAAAGCTGTCTCTAGAGGAGCACCAAGCACAGACAAGAGCAGGTTCTGTACAAAAGTCCAGGCTCAGCCAGGCTGAGCCCCTCTGTGCCCCTCAGAGTGGCTCACGGGCTGCAGGAACCTCACCCCTGCTCACTCCCCCCTGTCCCTGGCACACACCTGGATCCCACAGACCTGCTGTCATGGAAACTGCTGCAACATTCCCAAAAGTGAGGGCCAGGAAAAAGAGGTTCAATACCAGCCACTGGAAAAGCACTACTGAGCCACCTCCTCTGTCACATTTATCTATGGCTGGGTTGAACTGGCTACCCAGGGAACCTGCCCATGTAAACTCTGAGGAGCTTGAGCCAAGAGCTGTCAGGAATATCCCTGTGGAACATCCAGCAGCTTCCTTGTTCTCATCACCAGGCTCCAGTTTGAGCCATGCCCTAATCCCAGCAGCTCCCCAGCTGGATGTCCCCCGGGGATGACGCCCCACGGCGGGTCTGTGGGCTCGGAAGGGCTCACTCCCAGTCCCAGCGTCCCAGGGCACTGACCTTAGCCTGTTTTTGAGGGTGCTGACCTCCCGGCTCAGCCCCTCGTTGGCCTCGGTGGCGTCGTCCAGCTCGCGCTGCAGCTTGCGCCGCGACGCGTTGGCGCGCGTGGCCTCCTCCTCCGCCTCCTCCAGCTGCCGCTTCAGCTGCTTCATCCTGGCGTTGGCCTTCTCCATCTGCCACCAAGCCAGCACTGGGTCACCCCACAGCTGCCCCCAACCGGGGATGCAGCACGGCCTCGTGCAGGCTCCAGCCCGGAGCCCGGAACACCGCGGAGCTCCCGGCCCTGGGAGAGCAGGGTGGGAACAGCCCCTCCCAGCACAGCTCACACACACACACACAGGGAGAATCCCTGCCGGGCTTCCCCTGCTGCTTTAATCACCACTCGAGATTCCCTCTCCATTACAGTTCCTCTCCACCAGCCCTTCCCTCCCCAGGGAGGTTTCACTGAGCCCCCACCCACCTGCTCCTTGTACTGGTCCGCGTGGCGCCGCTCGTCCTCCACCTGCATGAAAACCTCCTTCAGCTTCTTCTCCGTGCGGCGCACCAGCTTGTTGGCAGCTGCTCGTTCCCTGCAACGACCCAAAGCCATCGTCTGTCCCACTGCTTGAGGGCTGGGAGCACGAGATCTGCCCCCCGAAGGTGAAACTGGTACAGAGCTCTCTGAACATGCCAGACACAGCAATGGAACTGATCCATGTGCCAGGGGCTGGCTGGCATGCAGGGATACAGGGATACAGAGATGCAGGGATGCAGGGATACAGGGATGCAGGGATACAGGGATGCAGGGATACAGGGATGCAGGGATGCAGGGATGCAGGGATACAGGGATACAGAGATGCAGGGATGCAGGGATACAGGGATGCAGGGATGCAGGGATACAGGGATGCAGGGATGCAGGGATACAGGGATGCAGGGATGCAGGGATGCAGGGATACAGGGATACAGAGATGCAGGGATGCAGGGATGCAGCTCTCAGAGCACAAAGCCTTAGCCCTCAGCCAATGTGAGCATGGGACAAAGAGGGTTCAGAGAGTGCCTTCACAAGGAGATTGGACAGAGGAGCTTTAAAGCTGCTGCTTAACCAGTAACACAATCCTGCTGCAGAGCACAGAAAGGACAGAGGTGGTGGTAGGACAAGTCCCACCTGCAAATCGGGGGAGGAACCAGCTAAAAAAGTGAATTTTAAGAACAGGATTGCAAGGAGAGATGGATGATTCACCGCACAAAGACTTCTGGAGAGCACAGGATTCATCTCAAGCTGTCCCACATAAGCTGTTCCTCTAACCAAGCAACCAGGGGTCTCAAGGGGACAGTTCATCTTGTCCCAGGAAACTCCTGCAGCACCTTGTGGCTCTGGGACATCAACACCTTGCAGAGCTCATGCAGCTGGTGGGAAGCAAATCCATTCTGGAATGCCCAACCCCAGTTACTCTACAGCTGCCTTGTTAAAGTTTATCCCCTAAACAGGAGTCTCCAGACAATAAACCCAAGGCCCTTCAGAAACTTTCACCACAGAACTTTCAGCCATTCAACCCATACAGGCAACCAGGTCTTTTCCCCTTACTTGGCTTCCTGCTCGAGCTGTTCTTCAAGCTGTGCAATCTTAGCTTCTAGAGTAGAAATCGTTGCCTTGAATTTGGACTTGACAGAGCCCTCCAGTTCCTGCAGCTTGGCCTTGAGCTCCTTGTTCTGCCTCTCCAGCTGCTGCCGCGCGTTCTCGCTCTTCTGGGCCGCGCTGCGCTCGCCGGCCAGCTCCGAGTTGAGCGTGTCCACCTGGCAGGGAGGGCACAGGGGTCACTCAGTGCCACCAGAGCCCCCGTGCACGTCACAGCCAGCCCCAGCTGCCCCGGGCTCACCTGCAGCGTGGTCTTTCGGAAGCGCTCGTTGAGCAGCTCCATGTTGCTCTGCTCCTCCTCCAGCTCCTCCTCCAGCTGGGCAATCCGAGCCTCCAGCCGGCGCTTCTCGTCCAGCAGCGCTGACCTGCACAGGAGAGGGGGTCAGGGCGTGTCCAGAGCCAACAGAGCTCCTGGGGAGGTCACTGAGCACCAGGGAATCTCCTGAGCTGAAGGGACCCACAAAGATCCAGCTCCTGGCCCTGCACAGACACCCCAACAATCCCACCCTGAGAGCGCTGTCCAAGCGCTCCTGGAGCTCTGGCAGCCTCAGGGCCGTTCCCTGGGGAGCCTGGGCAGTGCCCAGCACCTCTGGGGGAAGAGCCTTTCCTGGTGTCCATCCTGAGGCTCCCTGGCCCAGCTCCAGCCGTTCCCTGGCCCTGGCCCAGCCTGCACTCACTTCCCAGAGGCGCTGTTGGCGATCTCGTCGGCCAGCTCGTCGCGCTCCTGCTCCGCGTGCCGCCGGGCGCGCTCTGACGCCGCGAACTCCTGCCAGGGTGGGAAACAGTCAGTGCAGCCCCAGGAATCCCTCAGCCTCTGCTGACAGCTCAGCCTCCTCACAGCCTCTGGGAGGTGCTGTGAACTGGGATACCCCAGGGGTTTTAATGGATGAGGCAGCAGCACACATCAGCTGGATACTCCCTCACCACTGCCCTGGGACTGCAGTGCAGTTACTTCTCCCTGTCCCTGAAGTCTTCTCCAGACAAGGCAAGGGGGAAAAGTCTGTGAAGATCAGTAACACCCAAGCCCTCAGCAGCAGGAGAAACCACTGTGCCACATGCTCTGATAGACACAGTCAGAGTAAAGTAGGTGCCAAATTAAGCAAATGCTTTAGGTTCTCACAGAGTTCTCAGCATGAAGACAAGAAGAGAGTAAAAATTAAAAAGCTTCAGCACAACAGCCCACACAGCACTGAACCTCAGATTACACATCTGCATTAAGTGGCAGAAACACTCAAGCATTTCCTAAGGACAATGAAATGCTCTACAAGTGCCACACTGAGGTCTGAAGGCCACCCAAGTCCACCTGGAGAAGCTCCAGGCAGTGCCAGGCTATCTGTGAAAGCTCCAAGGGAAGTGGTGAGTCTGGGCAACTGCTGCAAGCCTTGCCCTGCAGCTGAAGCAGACAGGAGAGGCACAGGGACACTGCAGAGTCTGACCTCGTGGCAGCACAGGGACAGTGGAAGATGAGAGATGCAGCAAGACTTGGAGCTCTCCCACAAATTGCCAACAGTGAGGGCAAATGTGCCCATTAGAGAAAGGGCTGAGAGGGCAGAGGGATAAACCTCCACACACACAAATGGGCCACTGGGGCACCAGACAGGGAACTGTAAATACATAAAGCTAAGAACCCATTTCAGTGCTGACACTGAGCACTGCACCTCTCAGAGACCCCTGAGGCACCCAGCACACTGTAGGGAAGCCTCAAATGTGTTTTAGCAGCAGTAAAGCTTCCCTGCCCTCCAGAAAGTCCAGGCTCCTACAGAGCTGTAAGGACTCATGATGAGCTGGAGCAGGGGAACCAGAGTTCTCCTGGCTCCCATTTCTCTACATTGCTTTTTACCTTTTTTACCCTCTCATCTTTGCCTTACTCTAAACAAGAAAAACAAATCTCTCAGATTTCCATCTCACCTCTTGGAGCTGGAGTATTTCTGCTTCGAGACTTTTGAGCTTCTTCTCACTCTCTTTGGACTGGGCAAAGATCTCATCCCTGGATGCTCGGGCCTCTTCCAGCTCCCGCTGGTAGTCCTTCATCTGAGCCTGCAGGTGAGAGCAGGGTGAGGAACAGCCAGGTGAGGAACAGCCAAGTGAGGAACAGCCAGGCTGCATCAGGACAATCACAAGACCCATTCCAGCCCTGAAGCATTTCAGCCCCTAAGAGATAAGGCTGTTCTCCCAAAGTGCCTTCATTCCACTTGAAGGCTTTTCCAGTTCTTCTGTATTCTAAAATGTCATCTTCTCATCTTTCCACCCCTCAATGCCTGGTCAGAAATATCACATTCCAAGACTTCAAGCATTCCACAGAATTACAGAGTGGAATCTTAGAATGACCTGAGCTGGAAGGGCCCTTAATTATCATCCAGTGCCACCCCTGCCATGGTGGCACCTTCCACTATCCCTAGTTGCTCCAAGTCCTGTCCAACCTGGCCTTGGACACCTCCAAGGATGTGGAAAGTGGTTTTGTGGCAGAGGAGTTTGGAACAAGATTAGCTTCGGGGTCCCATCCAACCCAAACCATTCTGTGATTCTCTAAAAGGATGAGTTTTGCCTAGAGGATGAATCCAGCCTGGACACTCTCAGAGCCATCAGTGGAGCCTGACTCTCCCCCGCCTTCAGCTGCAGCTGCCCCGAACAGAAGCAGCCCCTGGGCAGCTCCCAGGGCAGAACCCAGCTCCTGTGCCTACCTGGAGCTTCCTGAGCTGTTTGATGGCTTCATCCCGAGCCTTGTTTGCAGCCTCTATCTGCCCCTCCAGGTCCTTCAGGTCCATCTCCAGTTTCTTCTTGGCCGCCACGGCCAGCGCCCGCTGCTTGCGCTCGTCCTCCAGCTCGGCCTCCAGCTCACGCACCTGCAGCAGGTGGGCAACATCAGCAGGTGGGCAACATCAGCAGGTGGGCAACATGAGCACGTGTGCAGCACCAGCAGGTGTGCAGCATCAGCAGGTGGGCAACATCAGCAGGTGGGCAACATCAGCAGCTGTGCAGCATCAGCACGTGTGCAGCATCAGCACATGTGCAACATGAGCACGTGTGCAACATCAGCAGGTGGGCAACATGAGCACGTGTGCAGCATCAGCATGTGTGCAACATAAGCACGTGTGCAGCACCAGCAGGTGTGCAGCATCAGCACATGTGCAACATCAGCAGGTGGGCAACATCAGCATGTGGGCAACATAAGCACGTGTGCAGCAGCAGCAGGTGTGCAGCATCAGCACGTGTGCAGCATCAGCACATGTGCAACATGAGCACGTGTGCAACATCAGCAGGTGGGCAACATGAGCACGTGTGCAGCATCAGCATGTGTGCAACATAAGCACGTGTGCAGCACCAGCAGGTGTGCAGCACCAGCAGGTGTGCAGCATCAGCACATGTGCAACATGAGCACGTGTGCAACATGAGCACGTGTGCAGCAGCAGCAGCTGTGCAGCAGCAGCAGCCCTGCAGGTGATGCCTGGCACCCCGGGCTGCCCAGGCACAGGGACACCTCCCCAGGGAAAGGCTGTGCAGTGGCAGCTCAGGGGAGGGCACGGGGCAAGGCCAGATCCCAAATGGAAGCAGGGATCTCTGCACTGAGCAGATGGGAAACCCCAGGGAAGAAATCCTGGAGCATTTCCCCTTCAGCCTCCTGCCCACCACTCCCCTCCACCAGAGGGGATGGCCCCAGGGCAGATGGAGCTAACTCTGATGGAAAATAAGAAGGAGAATCCCCTCATTGTCTCAAGAAAACAATGAAACCATTCCCTTTGAACAGCCTGTTACTGCCATTTATACACTAACAACTTCTTTTCCCAAAACAAAACAAAACAGGAGTGTGTAAACAGCCAGGCAACATGGACTGAGCCAAACCTATACAAAAACAAACTGAGCCAGAAATGCCACAGGTTACCAACATGAAATATTTTGTTTTGAAGCAAATCTCTCTCCCAGTGCAAGGTCAGGAGCTCTTGTCCAGTTCAGGTAACAGCAACTTTGTCCTGCAGTGACCTTCCAAACTCTGCAGGCCAGGTTGATTCCTAAGGTATCTCTACACTGGTGATTCTCAGGTTTTGTTTTCTTGGGATAAATCTTAAAATATTGGCTGGTTTACTCCTAAACACTTTATGTTAATTTAGAACCAAGCATGATCCTCTAAAGGCATTTCTTGAGGCTCTTCTGCTCTCTGTGTTCCCAGAATTCTCAAGTCTAGCAAACCTGGAAGCTCTCCCATGATTTGCATTTAGGAAACTCTTCACTTAATTTAGAAGTCTATCTCAGCATCCATGGATTTGTTCCTGGACATCAAACAGGATGGGCTTGAAAATGGAACTGAGATATCCCTGTCCTGGGAATAGACTCAGGCAGCAACAGCCAGACCTCGTGGAGTGGCTCTGGAGGCCACCAGCACCACCCAACACTGCCTGGTGACAGTGGCCAGCCCTCAGCCAGAGCTACTGCATGGTCTGTAAAAACACTCTGCTTTGGGATTCCCATTGGATGGAACCTTTAAGCAGAGAGGTTCATTTTCTGGTAGCACAGAGGCCCAGAATTCTGGCCAAAGAGCTTCCTCCCCTTCTGACCACAGCACCGAGTAAAACACACGTACTTGTTTCACCAGCATCCTCTTCTTCTCCTCGTTCTGCTCATCCCTGGCTTGCAGATCTCTGTCAAACTGGGCTTTCATGGCCTGCATGTTCACCTCCAGGCGGAGCTTGGCATCTTCTGTGGCCTGCAGCTCATCTTCCAGCTCCTCCAGCTGAGTCCTCATCTCCTCCACCTGCTGCTCCAGGGTTCTCTTGGACTTCTCCAGCTCGTGGACCTAGGGCACAAACTCTGATCAGAGCCTGTCCTTGAGGGGACTCCCAGCAGCAGCTGTGGCAGCAGCACAGGTCAGTGACTGGCCCTGGTGACACTCTGAGCTGCACAGTGACCCACAGCAGGCACAGCAGCAGCTGTGGGCTCAAGCACAGGTCCCACGGTGCCAGGGCAGAGCCACTGCCCTCACCCAGGCTGGCAGAAGGGGAAATCTGGTTCTTGGCTAAAGATGTGGGGCTGGGACACGGTGACACAGCAAAGACCAGCAGGGAGGGCAGGGGGCCTTTGCTGCTGCCTCAGCTGGGTGCAGGAGGGAGGACACTGAAGGGTCACAGCTCTGCTCTGCCTTGGTTCAACCATGCCCTGCAGCTCAGCTTGACCAAAGGTAACAGAAATGCTCATTATCCCTCATTTACACATAATAAATACACCCAGCAACACGAAAATGAGGAAGTGGCTGTCCCCATCTGTCACAGCTGCAACACATAACCAGTTCTATCTGACTGCAGTCCCACCTCCACTGACCCAAAAGTACAAAGCTGCTATCTGGGATCTCCAGGAGGGTGAGAATCAGCTTTTGAAGGGGCCTGATGGACCAAGGACCATGCCCTTATGCTGGGCATTAATTCCTCCAGCATTCTGGGTGAGCTTCAGCAAGCTCTGTTCTGTGCCCAGCCCCTTCTCCAGCCAGGGAGCTTTCCCTGCTATTCCCAGGCTGTAACACACACGCTGTGGAACCATACTCACATTTTTGCCCACATCATCTTTGGAGCTCATCAGGTCTTCCATATCTGCACGCAGCTGCTTGTTCTGCCTTTCAAACTCCTCCTTGGCCTCCAGGGCCTCCTCCAGGGCCCGGGCCAGGGACAGGGCTTTGGTTTCCTTCTCCCTGGCCTCTGCCTCGGCGCGGTCCCGCTCCTCTGCGTACCTGGCAGAAATGTTCTTTTCCTCTGCCAGCATCTGAACACAAGACACAATTAATCCACCTCTCAGGTCCTTCCTGCCTCAGGTGTTGTATTCAGGAAGAGGTTCATGCTCTAAGTTTAACTGGCCTTCAGGAGCTGTCTGGTCCCTCAGTTGTGATCAGAGTGCCAGTAAGAGAACAGCTACAGCTCCTCTGGGATGAGAGGAGGACAGCAAGCTACTCATCAACACTCGAGTTTCACAGATTTCCATCTTTCACTCTTAGATCCTTTTTTAGTCTACCTTGAGGGATTACAATGAAACTCTTAAGTTTTTGTTCCAGCACAATTCTCTCTTCCTACATGAAGAGCAGATTACCTGATCTGACAAGCCTCAGAGATGGCACGTGGCTCACAGAACTGGCAGTGGCAAGTGACCCCTAACAAAGGCCAGCTGCTCACAGATCTATCACTAACCACAGCACACCAGTCCCACCCTTCTTCATACAAGGCTCAGCAGCCATAACAAGATGCCATTTAAAAATCCTAAAAACCCAGGAAGACGACAGGAGACTGGAGTACCTGATCAAACTTCTTCTGCTTTTTCTCCAGGTTGGAGACAATCTGGCGCTGGTGATCCAGATCCACCATCAGGTCATCCAGCTCCTGCTGCAAGCGGTTCTTGGTCTTTTCCAGTTTGTCATAGGCCAGAGCCTTCTCCTCCAGGCGCTGGCTTAGGGACTCCATGTCCTTCAGCAGCTTCTTCTTAGTCTCCTCCAGGCCTTCAATGGTTCCCAAGTCATCATCCACCTTCTTCTTGGCCTCAGCCAACTGAAATCCAACACAAGCAAGTGAAGTCCCTCGGTGCCTCACGACAGGGAGGAAAGGCACCCAGGGGCCAAGTGCAAAGGCAGAACAGATGTTACTGCCAGCTAAGGGAACACAAAAACTGGGAGCTCTCAGGCTCTGGGTGGGCAAAGCCCTGCCCAGCACAGTTCAGTGTACACATCATTACTGCAATGGGAACTTCATTCCAAAATCTGCTCCGGCACCCGCGGAGTTCCACGATGTGCTCCCCAAAGCTCTGGGACACCAGCTGGGGACAGCTCCTCCCTCGAGTGCTGCCACTCTCAGCAGCCTACCTGGGCCTGCAAGGCCAGCATCTGCTTCTCCAGGTTCTTCCTGGCCTCCTCCTCCTCCTCCTGCTGCTCCTGCAGGTTGTTCTTCTCCTCTTCCAGCTGCCTTATCCTGCTGCTGAGGTTGAGCTTCTGGCGGGTTTCCTCCTGGAGCAGCTCCTGGGACACAGGCATGGGCAGGGCTGAGTGCTCTGGAACCCCCAACTCCACGTGGGGACTTCCAGGTTTATTTTTCCCTCAGATTTTGGGACAAGGACATGCTTTATGAAGACTTCTGTTATTTGGGTTTTCAAAAAGCCACTGACCATTCATTTTGGGCACACTTAAACCTCCATAAAGCAGATTTCTGGTCAGGGAACCCATGCCAGAGTCTGTTCTAGAAATCAAGGGATGACACTTTCCCATCTTTCAAGGGACTAGCACAGAAGTCACCTTCAAAATGTATTTTTTCTTTTTTCAGACAAGCACAGAGCACCTATTTAAAACCACCTGGGAAGAACATGGAGTAGCAAATCCTGCAATAGCAGCATGCTTCCAGGGTTTCTGTATTGTTTAAATATAAATGTCACTTCAAAGGTGGAACTTGTGTCATAACAAAGTTATGAAGGGTGTAACCCCCATCCCACCCTGCTCCCTACAACCCCTTCCAGTTGTGATTACCATTATTCAGAGTTAAGTGGTCACCATGAGAACTTTCATACAGGGAAGATAAAATACATTGAAGTGATGAATATCTGCAGAAAGCTGCATTTTCTTAATTAAGAACCAAAAACTGACAGTTTGAACTTCAGCTGTAAGAATTTGAAGCTGTCAGTAGAAGACTGTTGTTCCTCATATATCCCAAGGACGCTGACATTAAATTCTGCCTGGAAAGGTTTTTTTATTTGATTCTTATCTCCCTCAGAGACAAAGACATAAAACAGAACTACCAGCTACTAGGTAGTGAAGCTCAGATAATGAAAACTTGCTTCCCCATGTAGCTGAGCCATCCCAGTCCATCCCATTTCACTGGACTGAACAGGAAATTCAGCTTCTGCCCAGGGGACTTCCCAAAGCATGAATGGAAATGTGTTTTCTGTCAGCAGTCAGCATTTCCCTGAGGAGCAGAGCTCCAGTGCCAAGCTCAGCTCTGCTGCACACACACCTGTGTATCCTGAAGCTGAGACTCCAAACTGGCTGCATCCTTGGCAAACTTGATGCCTTTCTTCTCTGCCTCCTCCAGCAGACTGGAGACGTTGTCCAGCTCATTCTGCAAAGCAAACAGCCCCAATAGCAGCACAGCCCAAATCCCACTGGGGGCTGCAACTGCACAGCACAAACCCTCAGCAAATTCCAGGTACAGAGCCCAGCAGAGACAGACAGCAAGCTGAAACCACTGAAGTTGGGCTACAAAATGGAAGCTGAATGTCAGTCCTGAAGTGCAGTAACAAAACCAGAGTTAGGCTGTTGAGCTCTGATATTCAGCACTTTGCTCTGATCCCTGCATTCACACTTTAGTGCTATTTTTGATTCTAGGACCATGTATTTCATTAATTCAGGGATCATCAGGGTGGCAGCTGGGGCTAAAGCATCACTGCAAGAGAAAAGGTTACTGCCAGGTGCCAGCTTATTATTTTGGGCTACACTACTTTTAAATACAGTGAGAGACAGCCTGAAAGCTTCCTCCACAGAGAGCTGGGCCATTCCCTTTTGGAAATGCTTTAGCTGGATTTACCATTGCTGGGGTTCAGAAGTCAGCCATGGCTGCATTTTGCCTGTTTGCTCCATTTCCCAGAAAAACTGGCCCGTGCTTGCAGCCCCTCCCTGCCAGGCTCCCAGCCTGCAGCACCAAAGCAAACCTGTGGCCACCATCAACCTTAGCTCATCCCCATGGAAAGGCTCAGCCCAGTCTTCTCAGTCCCACAGCCAAGCAAACCCTGCATTCCAGCTGGCTGTGCAGAGCTCCCTGCAGGATTTGCTCTGCAGGATGGAAGGCACATCCTTCAGAGCCACTGCAGCTCTCACACAGCCCACGACGTTCGGGATTGATGTCACAGCTGCCCAGCCCTCCCCACCTGAGGCACACCACCACTGAGGCCTCCCAAGGCCAGGAGAGCCCTTGCTGAGGTCACCTCCCACGCCAGCCACGGGCCATTTCTGCACAGGGCTACAGCCTGGAGTTCCTTGCCCGTTTCCCAGGATTTGAGGACTCCCAGAGCCTTACCTGCAGCTTGTTCGCCTTCTCAGCCAGCTCCACCCTCAGCCTCTCCCCTTCTGACACCTTTGCAGTCAGCTCCTGCACCTGAGCATCGAGTTTCTTCCTCTTGTGCTCAGACTCTGCCTTGACCTGCTGCAGCACCTTCACCTCACAGGCCAGCTCCTTGTTGTCAGACTCCAAGCCTTGCTTGTTCTTTTCAAGGTTTGCTTTGAACTAGGGAAGACAAAAGGGAAGAAGTTCAGCTCTTTGTGCCAGGTGAATATTTTCTGCTACACATGATTCTGCAGATCAGGTTTCCATGCTCAGAGAGAAGCCAAGTGCCCAGCAGGATGTGAGCAGGGAGTGCCTGGGATGCTGCTGGGTGACACTGTGAGCGTGCCAGGGAGAGCCAGGCTGCTCTGCCCAGGTAAGGGTGAGCAGCAGCAGGGGCAGGACGTGGGATGGCAGCACTGGAGTGACTGCTTTGGGAGCGCTGCAAGGAGGAAGGAATGTGCCCATGAACAGATCAGCATGGCTCATCTCACAGAAATAAAAGGGAAGGTATGAACCAAGGCTGCCCTGATTTGAGTAGGCAGAGCAGCCTGGAAGTGCAGAACAAAGCAATTCTCAGCCCTGCACTGACATTTGTCAGAAGCCTTTCAAAAGCAGTAACTGGCATAAGGGATGTTTGAGTGTCATCCCTGCTGTATCACCAGAGCTGACACCCTCTTGTCACAGGAGCTTTGTTTCAGATTGCAGGGTATTTTTCCATCTTTTCATGCTCTTATTGAGAGTATTTATTGAATAAGGAGCAGAAGACATGCAGAAGATTTTCAGGTGAATAAAGCTGATGAAAATCATAGTTTAACTACTACATTTCTCACTTAATTTAGAACACCAAGGGAGCTTGTGCAGTATTCACAATACACAAAAACATCACCACAGGATAGGAACTGTCCCCACAAACATTTGTGAATGACCCTGCTGTAATTTCCAAAGCTAGACACTTCTTTTTTTGGAATCATTCTCCTTCTGAACTAGACCAGGAGCCATGTGATCCTCCTGGGGCTCCTGCTGCCTGCTCTGCTGCTGGTGACCAGAGGACACAGCATGGACGTGCTGCTGAATAGCTGCAACACTGTCAAACCAATGTGGTAAATCTCAACAATTGGGATGGGTTTTTGGAGGACAGCTTAGCTCTGTGATGATGGAAAACCTCAGCTCAGGTCTCCTGGAAGGAACCACACTGCCTATGTACTTACAAAACCCCCTGAAGCAGAAAGTTCATTTTCTCCTCACCCTTTTGGCCTGTTCAAGCTGTTCAGAGAGCTCCTCCAGGGCAGTAGCATGCCTCTGCCTGATCTCCTGGATCTGGGCTTCATGGTTTTTGGTTTCCTCCTCAATTGCTTTCTTCAGCTCAGCCACCTCCTGCTCTCGCTTTGTCCTGGAGGAAGCACGAAGGGTCAGCAAAAATCAACATTTCAGTTTTCCATAAATCACAGAAGAATTTCAATGGTGCTTTCTGAGACCATGATCCTACCTCAGCTCTTGCTGTGCTGCAGTGGTATCCAAAGTATCTTCCAGTTCAGTTTTCAAAGCCTCCAGCTCTTCACTCAAATCCCTTTTCTGCTTTTCTGCCTTGTTCCGTGATGCCTTCTCAGACTCCAGGTCCTCCTGCAGCTCTGCAATCTGAGCCTGCAGCTCCCTGATCACCTTCAGTGCATTGTTCTTCTGCACTGCCTCCTCATCCCCTCTGTCAAACAGGCACCACAGTTACTGGGATTCACCTCCTCTCAAAACCCTCTGCTCACATTAGCTACACACACAGCTTAACTTTCCACTAGAATCAAATAAATATAAACATTTACAGAATGCTTGGGTTGGAAGGGACCTTAAACATCACCAAATTCCCACCCCTGCCATGGGCTGGGACACCTTCCACTGCCCCAGGCTGCTCCAAGCCCTGTCCAACCTGGACATTTCCAGGGATGGATGAAAGATACCACAGATAAAACCAAGGTGCACTGTCAGAATTATCAAGCTTTAGTTTACAGTCAGGCATTCCAATTTTGTAGATCTGAACACTGCCCCAGAAATGTTCCATCTGTAGAATTTTCTCTTCCTGCAAAATTATACTTAAAAAAACCAGGTGTTGTTCAGCATAACATGGGACTGCAGGAGCATCACAGAAACCCAGACAAAGTCTGTCCTGCCCAGCACTTTGTTAGGAACCACTGAGAAATACACATTTCTCCCTCCTGAGGCCGAATTTTGGGAGATCAAAATGCTTCCAGAGCCCAAACACTGTTCTACCACGTGAAACTTCTTTGTTTGCAGGTTTGTAGAGGCAGGATGCTGAGGGATCCCTGGATCCCTGTCAGTTTGCCATGTCTGTGCACAGGCAGGTCCAGAAGTGGCTGCTATTGCCTTTGCAGCATCCCAGCTCTGGCTGCAGCCAGGAGAAATTCACTCTGGGGGAGCAGCTCTGTCCCCACTGACCTGGCCACAGCAGCCTGCAGCTCCTCCTCTTTCTTGGCCAGCTGGATCTTCAGCTCCTCAATCTGGGCTTGCAGCTCAGCTATTTGGTCCTGCAGGTCTGTCGTTTCCCCATCCAGTTTTCTTTTAGCTTTTTCTAACTCTTGGCGGGTCTTCTCCTCCTTTTTCAGGCGTTCTAAAGGAAGCAAAGAATTAAATTCCTATGGAATTGTTCCTCTTATCACCCTCAGGGAGTTTGGGGTGGCAGGAAGGGTGGGAAGTTTAATTTATGCTGCCTCAGTTCTTTCTCCAGTCTGCAGAAAAATGAAATAGCAAAGGAGAACTGCATGACTTAGCCAGAAAGTCAGGAGAAAGTTCTGACAACTGTGAACAGTCTGAGATGAGGCAAGAGAAACATCTTGTTGAAAATAAGGAGTGGGGTCTGACAGAGCAGCTTGAGCTGTTAGGCCAGATAATCAGAGACATCAACACCCAAAAAAGAAGATAAACTGTGGACTGGAACAATTGCAGGGCTTTGGAAGGGCTAGGCCAGGCTCCAAAAAGTCTACTGGAAAATGGCACAGCTCAAAGTAACCTGAATAAACCATCTCACAAGTGTCTGTGCTGTTTAATCACATCCCACCACTATTTACCCAAACTCTGCCAGCCTGAGAGCTCCCTGGCAGTGATTTCCTTGTGCAGCTGGGATAGCCCAGCCCTGGGGAATTCCTGGGGACCCCCATCCCAGCAGCAGGGATGGTCCCCCAGCAGTCAGACACTGGCAGAGCCTGGCTGTGCTGCCCACAGCAGCTGAGGAGCAGGCTGGAGCAGATCTCAGGCACAGGAGGCTTTGCTGGGCAGAGCCTCAGCTCAGTTCCAAGGGCACTGGCATGAATTCAGGAATCTAAGTGACAGCAGGAGCTGTTACCCTTGGGCAGTCTCTGTGGCTCTCAGTGCAGAGGTTTCCCTCACACCCTTCCTAAAGCTCCTTCTGGACTAGATGGAAAGGGAGCCAAGGCCAAGGACCACCTCAGAGCCACCCTGGGCTATTTGGGGTTTTCCAGACAAGCTAAAGTAACTCTGCTTTTCTCCAAGCACTTTCACATTCCAAAAGAATTGTGCTTTTCCCTCTGTTTTTACGTGAAGTTCCTGGTGAGTGACAGCTACAGCAGTGTCACAAGACCCAATTTTGGAATTGAGAGAGTTCACAGCAAACTGAATTCATTTTTTTCCCCAAATATCAGTGCCAAGACTCTAGCAGAGAGACTTTAATGGCTTCTTGAGTCATCTCCAAGAGTAAATATCATTTCACTCTGCTTTCCTAGCCAAGAAATTGCATGCCTTAAATATAAGCTTTAATTTCCACTTCTGAGGTCGTCAGCCTTGGAATGGCTCTGTAACCAGACACATCTGTCAAGTTCCTAGTCCTGATTTCAGCACAGAGCTACCCCAGCATTATTTTCCAGTGAGTAAAGCTTACTTAGACCCATCCTAAAGTCTCTGAGTGCAACTGTTAAAGACAAGGTTCATCAATCACTGCTACCCCTGTTAGTTCAACACCTTCCTGCACAGATAAGGTAAAACTCTGACATTCTTCCAGAAGCACATCAACCTTAAAATATGTACCAAGACAGGCCACAACACACCAAGTGCAAGAACTACTCCCAAATTAGGGCACAGAGAACAACTTTCTCTATTATTTTGCAATTTTGACTTGGCAGCTCATTAATGTTGCACAGTATCTATAGTAATTAAAAAAAACCAACATAAAATCAAGAAGGGTTGCATGTGGGGCAGGTTTAACTTGTGACTACACTGGCAAAACAATCAGAAATAAATGGCTAAAGGAGTGGAACCAGTTTAGATGGGATCATGGAATGGTTTAGGTTGGAAGAGACCTTAAAGCTCAGCTCATTCCAACCCCTGCCTTGGGCAGGACACCTTCTGCCAGAGCAGGCTGCTCAGTAAAAACAAAGCACTAGAAAATAAAATACATCTATAAATATAATGAAGATAAATATTAAGAAAAGCAAAACAATTGAGATTTTCTTATGGAAATACAGTCCTGGAAGCCTAAAGAGTGCCTGCTGCCCTTCCTGCAGGAATACACTGCTCTGGTGTCAGAGAAAAGTGGCAGAACCTTCCAGAAGCCAGGATGTTTTCCCCTGGTGCTAATGGATACAGGCAACAGCAGGAATTTCTGAGTGTGTCTGTGAAGGACATGGATTCTCAGAAATGAAAACCTGACAGTTCAACAGGAGGGAGACTGAGCAGGCAGCTGCCACCAGCCTTGCAAGAGCCACAGATCTCCTGCAGGCACTGCCCAGCAGCTCCGGGTCCCCAGAGCTCAGCCCCACTGCACGGGCTGGGCAGACACTGCAGCTGGCCCAGGGATCCATTCCCTCCTGGCTGCAGCTCCAGGCCACTCCAGGCACAACAAACCTTCCAAATCACTGATCATCATTTCCTGCTTGTTCTTCAGTTTGGCCAAGTTTTTGGCCTTTTCTTCTTCTTCAGCCAGCTGAGAAGAGCATTCAGCAATCCGATCCTCCATCAGCTTCTTTTCCTGGGGAGGAGAAAGGGGAGGAAAACCAACTTCAACACAGCCTCAGGAGTCTCTAGGCAGTGCAAATAAAGGAGTGTACAAAACCCACAGAGGGGTGTCACACAGCACAAGATCCCACGACAGATTCTGTTCCTAATGCAGATTTCATTTCAAGTGATTGTCAGTATCAAGGATCAACTGGAATTGTCTGGAACCATGAACACTAATTTTCCAAGAAAGACCTGGGATTCAGCACACAGCAGGCCTGGCTTTAGGACAGCACTGGAAATCTGTCTGCAGAGAACAGTGGCAGCTATGAACAATTTTTCCAGCTCTAAGATTTAGGTGAGTCATGAAACTGGGAAGAGTGTGTGACAAACTCTTCATTCCCTCTGGAATGTCAGCCCAAGCTCATGTCCAGTGTCTCAGCTTTGCCCTGGTCACACCCCAAAGTGTCCAGGTGCAAATGTCCCCAGTCCTGTGACAGCAGCTTTGGGAGCTGTCCCTCGACACCTCCACCCTGCACACTGCTCCCACCTTCAGGAATTTGGAATTTTGGTCCTCCAACAGCAGGATCTCCTCCTCCATCTTCTTGATCTTTGCTTCAGCTGTCACTTTCTCAAGCTGCAGCTTCTGCCGAGCTCCCTCCTCCTCATCAAGCTGTTCCTCCAGGTCCTGGAAGAGAGACAACTGCCTCTGTGCATCTTCCAGGTGGTGACATTCAGGCTTTTCTAACAAAGATGTGTTATTTTGCAAAGCCTCTTGCCCTAGCACACACTAAACTCTCGTTTGCTTTGTTAGATTCATTTACAGGATCAATGATCTGGTCAGGAATTAAGGGCCATGGGATGCACATGGAGTTTTTGATGCTCTGAATTCCAGCTTTGGGTGAAATGTGCTGTCTGGGAAACACACACTCACTGCCACAGTCTCCACCTTCTAATTCCAACTATAAAATAAAAAATCTGTGATTAATGACAACCAAATCAGACCAGGCTTTATGTCAGAGACTTACCAGCACACTGCACCTGAATGGGGCACCTGGTGGAAGAACACCAGGATCTGGGAAGAGATTCCACAGGAAACAACTCTCCTTATTTCAGTATCACTGCTGAGCCAGTTCAGTTATTGTCACAAAGAGCTAAAAAGCAATAATGCCCTGTGCTTCTGAGGGTTTAAACATGATTCATTTAAATATGATTAACAGACATTTATGAAAAGGCATCAAAAGCTGTGAGAAGTGGAGTTTATTCCCTCTTCAACTACTTTTAATATTTTGAAAGACAGGTAACTTCTCAGCTACTCCCTTTTTCAGGGCCACCATTATCTAAAAGGAAGCATCCATCTAAACAATCTGATTTTCAAAAAAAACCTCAGCCAAGTAACTTGGAGGAAATGACACTGTCTTGGTAAAGCCCAATGAGTGATATCCTTCATGATGCTCCCTGGATTTCAGCCCAAAAGGAGCATTTCTGTCCCAAGTGACACCATCCAGCAGTCTGTCTGTAAGCCCCTGAGTCCTGCCTGGTCCCTGCCCTCCCAGAGCACTTTGCTGCCTTTAATGTTCCCTCAGCACACACTGCCAGGCCATCCTGGCTCTCCTTTCTGTCCTCACCTGCCTGGGACCACACAAAGCTCATCACACTGAACACAGCGAGAGAAGAGAAAAAAAATTCATCTTATTCCACTCAGGAGCCAAATTCCTCTGTCCTGGAGAGATGCTGAGGGAGCTTCCCCATCCTACTTCTCCACCTCCAGCCACTGAGAACCATACCTGGATATGGCCCTGCATTTTCTTCTTCTCATTCTGCAGTATTTGGTTTCTTTCCTCTTCCTCCTCAACCCTGGACTCCAAATCATGGAGAATTTCTTCCAGCTCTTGTTTTTTGGCAGCCAAGCGAGCCCTCATCTCCTCAGCCTCTGCAAAGAGCTCTGTCTCAGCCTGGAGCTGCTCTGCAAGGATGTTCTTCTCCTCCAGAACCTGCAAAAGGCAGTAAAGCTTTAAAAATGACACTGCAGAGACTCCTGTGAGAGATTACACCTGTGACAACTCCAAAGGTGCCTAAAGGCCACGTCCTGCTCCAGTTCCTGCCTCCCACGTCCCCATCCCAAACCAAGGAGTTCCAGAAGAGGCTCTAGCAGCAGTGCAGAGCACAGCAGCTCTGGCTGCAGCAGAGTTTCCTGCACTGCTCCCTGCAGGCTGGCAGAGCAGTGCCACGGGCTGACCCTGGCATTGGGTCAGTCCCAATCCCCACCCCTGAGGATGCCACTTGTCACAGGACATGGAGGCACTGACTGCCACCCTGTGTGCCCCCAGCCAGCCAGCTCCTCATGCTCTGAGGGTCTCTCCATGAACTCCATGTCTCTCCAGCTCAGAGACCAGGATGCCACGTGGGGCACTGCCAAACGCACGAGTGCAGGTGGCTGGCACTGAAATTGCTCTTTCTTTAGTCACCAAATTTCTGCCATCACAGAAAGCCACCAAATCTGTAGAGTTGTCCCCAGTGTTTGCCCAGAGCTTGCCCAGCCCAAGCACAGAATGACACTGCCACTGAATTTCTCCTGTAAACCAGGAAAGGCCACAAAATCAGGTTTGGTTTTGTTGACATGTTTCCCTGGAGGAGAGCTCGTGTTGCATTTCCCATTCCACATTCCAGCAGAGTGGGAATCAGCTCACCTGACTCTCTTCTGCTCCCCAACTTGGCTCCCTCACATGGGACAGAGCACAATCCCTGTCCTGCATATCAAAAGCTGACCCTGAACACAAACCTGCTGATGTTTCCTTTCCATTTCCTCAAGTTCTGCCTCCACTTTTGTCTGTTTTTCTTTCACCTTCATCAGCTCCTCATCCTTGGCCTGAAGCTCTTCTTCCTGACGAGTGACCTGAAGAAGAGGCTTCACCTGCAAAGGTTTGAAATGAAATGTGAGAGCCTGCACTCCCCTGTTTCCAGGTGAATGAATCAGACTAGAACAGAACAGGAGGAACCTTGGTGAAGACTCTCCACCACTGCCAGTGCCTCAGCTTCAAGTATGCAGCACAATTCCTCTGCAGGATTTTCAGTGCACTCAGCTGCTGCTGCTTCTTTGCAAAGGCCCTGAAGACATCAAAAAATTAAATAAATAAATGTGTTAAATACAGCTGACCATCATTTAATTTTTAGGTTACCCAACCCTACAACACTTACAGACCATAAATAGGCTTATTTATATGTTTCAGTAACTACACTGAATTTATGAGTTCTTGCTCCTAAAGAGTCAGAGCACAAGCTGGATTCACCATTTCCAATAACTAAAAATGCTGTTTGCTCTTACTCTCAACAGAGAGGCTTTTTTCTTAAAAAGACAAAATCAGGATGGATTAGCTACTTGAATTTTTAAAAAGCAGCGTTCCAAAGTACTTCCAGGAACCTCCAGTGGGACAGGAGGAGAGACAAAGGAATTTGCAGCCACTGTAAAGGGCTGTGTGTGCCACAAAGGCAAGAGCAGGGAAAGGAGATATTGTTAAAGAATGAAAGTGCAAATCTTCCCAGGCAAAAATGCACTTAACACCCAGAATTCAATTACACTTCCTCAGGAAACACACTCAGAAAATCTCTGCTGAAGCAGAAGTTTTAATGCACAGCTCCCAAAGGAAGATCCAGTCCCAAGGGCACACTCACTTCCTGGCCAGGTATCCCCTGCACACTGCCTGGAAGAAGATGATGATGTCTGTGATCTTCAGATCCCGCTCTTCTTCCAGGTGCGCCAGGACCCCAGCTCGGAAGAAGATCTTGCTCTGTCCAATCCTGTACAAGTTTGGGTCCAGCTCCAAGGCTCTGATCTGAACAGACAGGCAAGGGCATTGTCGTTACCCCAAGGAAAGGACAATTCAGGGGATTTTTTCAATGTTTTGCCAATATTTAGCTATAAACACTTACCATGCGCTCACAGGCTTGCTTCCCATCCATGAAACCTTTGGGAATTGCATTGGGAGTGAGGATCTCATACCTTGAAGGCAAATGAAAAAAAAAACCTTTACATTCAGCAACAAGCAATGTGATTTACAGTATAAACTTACAGCACAAACTACAGTGACCAAGTGCACAGTTGGGGAATTCCTCCAGGAGGCTTTTCCAGCAGCCAATTTGGATTGTTTCCCCTTGCCTACTGCCTTTAGCACAAACTCCAGTAGTTAAACACATGAAGTTCAAGGCCTCACAGTCAGGTTTTGATTTTCTTTGCACTGGGCTGGGGGAGGAGGGAGGAGTGTGGGGTCTTCAATGATCCTTTAACAAGGAACTTTAGCTGCTAGAACTCAAAAGCCTGTTGCAGCTGTTACCTCTGCCTGAATTCCTGGAACACGATCCTGTTTGGGAACCCCTGCCGACAAATCCTTATTCCTTCCAAAACCCCGTTGCACCGGAGCTGATCTAGAACCAGATGTGGGTCCAGTTTTCCAGCCTGGACAAAACAAAACAAGGATGATTTTAATTGCTATTAGTGGCAAACCGTACTTTCAGTTTTTCAGGCCAAAAGCCAAGTGTGTGAATCAGGGGGCGCGCAGGGAATTCTGAGAGGACACTGCTCAGCGTGACAGCCGTGCCAACCAGACTGGGACTGGAGAGGGCAGGCCCAGACAGGCTGCAGGGCTGAGTGCAGGTGAGCAGGGAAGGGGAGCAAGGAGGAGGAGCGGCCTGCGGCCCCTACCCTCTTCTCGTGGTTGGGGATGATGCAGCGCACGAAGTTGGGGTTGGTGTTGCGGAGCGTGGCCATCAGCTTGGTCAGAGACTCCTTGTAGAGCTGGCCCACGGTGCGGAACATGCCCTTCTTGGTCTTGTAGGCAGAGCCGAAGGCGGTCTCGGTGATGCCGGTCACCTGGTCCAGCCCCACGATGCGATCCACTGGTGGCGACAAGAGGCAAGGGCTGAGTGGCCCCCGGGCGGGCAGGGGCGGGGGCAGAGGGGTGGCAGCGAAGCTTGGGGACAAGGGGAGCGCCGGCGGGGCCAGGCAGCGCAGCGGGACCGGGGACAATGCTGGGCACAAGCTCGGGGACCGAAAGCCACAGACTCATCCAGCACAAGAGTGTAGCTTCAGGAGGGACGGGCTGAAACATCCAGCTCTTTGCCTGCAGTTCTACATGACCAGGAAAGCTGCCCTGTGCAGTTCAATCAGCTTCACAGAGATGGAAGTGCCAGCCTGCAGGCAGCTCCCTGCCCGAGCTCCTACACTGCACAGTGGTTTGGGGTGGGCGTTTGGAATTACACACCTGTGCATGGAAAGTCACCTGACAATGAGATAGATTAAACCTGGGTTTAACTCATGTTTTAACAGAAATTTACAGAAGAGTTGGCAATAGTGTTATTTCAGTGACAAGAGGGGATAAAGTATCTGCCAGACTTGTGCTCAGCTGCTGTTTGGAAAAGTTCTTCCCATTTTTAAATACACATGCAAAGATCTCCCTACCCAAAAGACAAGTTTCAAACCAGGAAAACTCCACACCAAAGTACTTCCAAGCTGCCATAAAGTATCACACTAGAGATTTTTCTTTGATTTTTTGGAACATTTTGGGTAAGGATCTCAAGGGTTTGTTTTTCAGAAGCACAATTAGAAATGTGAGTGTCATTATTAAAACCTTGAAGGTGATTCTATGTGCATGCCAAGAATTGTGTGAACAGCTCACTGAAAGATACACAGGTGGCTTAACACCTTCATAATTACAGCTGGTGCTTCTTAGGACTGAGCAAATCCCAGCATTTGTGGGTTCTCCAAGAAATCCAAGCTGGGCAGCCAGAAACAAGAAACTTTTTGTAGCTACATCTTCAATTTTGTCACATTATCTTCAAATTCATTTAAACTAAAGCAGAGGGAATTATGCTTTGCTAACAGAATTATCTGACAATTATGGGACACTATTTAACTTCCTCCTAATAATCAACTGCTCAAAGGTCTATTAAAAAAAAGGAAAATTAAAAGCAGAGAAACACAGGGCAGCAAATTTGAATAATCAGTTGTAAGTCTTGCATGTAGAGCAGAGCCTAGATCCTCCACAGGGTTTTGAACACAAGAATTAAACTTCTTAAAGTTGGAGAAGTAAGTAGGTTGCAAGGTGTTTATAAGGTCATATCCCAAATATTTGGTTTGAAGCAGAATTCTGTCCCAAATCAGACATGGGATAGGGATTACAGGGAGCCAGTTTTATAGAGGATGAAATGATTGCCAATATTAAAACCTGCACCCACCAGGGACTGCAACCACTCAGCTTTTGTTCACTTCCTGCAATTTGGCAAACAGGTCTGATGATCTTGCTCAGTTTTGGTTTGCTCCCCTCTGTGCTCCAGCTCTAGGGGGTGATTTATATTCCAAACAGGATGACTGGAGTTAAATGTAAGCTCAGTCTATAGGTTTGAAGCATGAACTGCATGACTGGACCATCCCCCCTGGCTGAAGCCCTGGAACCAAGCTCTCCAGGAATTCCTTTAGGAACAGCCCTGTCTCCTCAGGGATGGGATGTACCAGGAGTGGTGAAAGATAAACCAAAATCTGAGGGCACAACCTTCACATCCATGTGTTTCTAAACTTGGGGAGAGGAATCCAAGAAGGATGAGGAAGTTGAATTAAATACCTAAAGTGTCTTCAAAGACATTCCAAGTTCATTTCTTGATTTCTCAATACCCCAAAAAACATCTGCAGCTTATACAAATATTAAAATTAATAGGCTTTTAAACAAAAGAACAATTCCAACAAGGCTGGAAGAAGTTTATTTCACTTTCTACCCCCACTAAAACTGCAGCACTCATCCTGATACTTCAAAACATTCTTGAGCTCTCGCCCCAAAAGGACACAGCCACGTCCTAAAACATCCCAGAGTTTTGTCAATGTTGGACTGCAGAAAGAAGCTTGATAGTGTTCCAAAGCTTTTGCATTCTCTCAAATGCTTGCAGCTACCAGAATTGTCACTTAGGGGCAATTCTACATCTCCTCATGGCCCCAGGAAGCAACAAACCTTTTCATCTGCAATGCATAAGTGGAGATGCTTTGTGTGTGTGCAGCAGCAGCTGGACAGGAATGCACTGGGGGCCCCAGGGGCTGGGGGGGTTCCACCTAAATTCAGCATGAAATGAGAAGTTCATGCAAGCCTACGAGCAAAAATGGTGCTCCTGGAGGTACAACAGCCCTGCCTTTAGGAGGCCTACTGCTTTATATATCCATTCACCTGGTGGCTCATGAAGACCAGAAATATTGTCATAGAAACAGGCTCTCTGAATATTCTGAATCTCTAAGGCAGAGAAACAGCAGAAACAGAAAGACAGAAGAGCAGATACACAAGACACTTGAGTTAGTAAAAACAACAGGTTCATCAATTGCAAACACACTTCACTGTGCTACAAAAGCAGTCAGGCCACAACATATTCCATGCACATTTCAATGGTCTGTGGGAACAGGGTTTGAGGATTTGGACCAAAACACAATTGCTCTCTGTGTGTCCTCAGAGGGAAAGGAGCAGATCCACAAGCATAAAGTTCTTTATAGATTCATTGAAGCTGCTCTGTGGCTGCCCAAAGAGGGAAACTCAGCATTAACCTCCAGCACCACCTAAATCACAAGCTGCATTTCCTCCTCAAGTAACAAACTACAGGGTTTATATCCTGTGACTTGTAAATATGCTCTAATCAGTAGACTGTGGTGTTAAAAAGCAGAATAGAAAAGTCCCTGCTAAGTATTTATGTGGCTACTTCTGCTTTTTGGAGTCATTTGGTGCAAGTACTGATAAATACTTTCAGGTGACGGGCAGGTAACCTGGCTGAGCAGCAGTGTGCAGTTAAAACAGGATTTGAATCTAATGTGCAATATCTCAGCACTGCTACGGCTGTTACTGCAATTAATTTTAGGAGATGTGGATTTCCAGAGTCCCACCCACCACTGCACAGGAAATAACTGTGCTGCTGCTCACAGCAGACAATGTTTACAGTGCTTTACCACCAGCAAGAACCACCACAGCTTCTCACACTCAGGACTCCACTGCAGCAAGGCCCAACCAAGAGTTTTGGACAAGATTCCACATGAAATTGGACACAGAGAAACAAGTAATAAGTGAATATCAGTTCCAGTAATGAACATGAGAAGCAGCTACTCAGAAATGGTACATGTGCAAGGGACCAGAGGTGCAACTCAGCTGCCCTGGTGGACTTGGGGCACTAAGTAAGAGAGAAAATGCTGTAGATATTTGCAATGGACAAGTGGAGGGTGAGGAAGGAACAGGCATTAAAAAAGCCTCAAACAACTCATCCAGCAAGGTGAAATCACCAACAATCTGTGCTCAGAGCTCTCTTACCATCCTTCCAAAGCTCAGCCACGAATTTGTCTGAGGACTGGTGCAGGAGCGTGGCCACGTTGTCGTTCAGGGGGTCCATGTTCTTCATCAGCCACTCATCTGCCTTGTAGTCCACCTGCAGGGCAGCCAAGGGCCACAGCCTCAGAGCAAAACCAGCTTCAGGCTTCAATTTCCCAGCAGCAAACACCAGAGGTGCTCTCCTCTCACTGCCAGTGCTCAGAAGCACCGAGGCTGGAGAAGACCCCCAAGCTCAGCTCCAGCCCTGCCTGGCCATGCCAGCCCTGGGTGCTCACATTTGCTTCCTGAGCCTCCTTAGAGCAGTTCAAAGTGCCCACAAGCTTGTTATGCTTTTGAAAGAGTAAATGGGAGTTTTCTTTAAAATTCAGCAATCTGACTTCTTTCTTACTGACAGCTGGGGGTTTATTCACTGCCCAGTTTAGTGCCAAAATAAGGTTTCACTGTGAAGATGTGAACCCAGCTCTAGGATAGACAACAATTACTTTGTTTAAATTACTGGAGAGTAAAATAAGGACGTGGTGCAGCATGATTTTTTTAAAATTTCTCTACAGTATTTATATTTAAACACTTGGTTCTATACAGAAAATAAAGTTCTTATATTTAAAGGGCTAAACCTGTGCTTTCCAAATAAACCCCAGCTCAGCAGCTAAAAAATCACTGACACCAACCTGATTTCATCCCAACCCAGGGAGCCCTAACATTCCCTAAGTCCAACAATCTCTGCAGACCAGCATGGTTCTGCTTCAGCCAAGGCAGAAGTTGTCTGGTTTTGCATCCAGGCTTTGGAAGGAGAGCAGAGTACCTTCCCCAAACCAGCCTTTCCAAACAAGAATTTCGTGTTGAACCCTTACCTTCCCTGCATAGTGAATAATGCAGAAGTCTGCTTTGTCCTTTAACTGCCTTGGCTTTTGGAACTTGGAATGAGTTCCTTGCTCTTGGACCAATTTTTCCACAAATGTCTTGTCAGTAGCTTTAGGGAACCAGCATTCTTCATCCAGCAATGCCAGCACACCAGGAGGATTTGCCTGAAATGCAGTTTGATAATGTGTTCATGTTTTATACATGTATATATATATATTTTAAAGTTTCATATTTCCAACACACCACTGAACATCACAATAAGGGTGGTCCAAAATGCTTCAAGCCTAATTTCAGTTAAAACCAGCTCAAGAGGAATGTTATGGCTGATTCAAACAAACTCATTCCAAAGCCCCTGGGGACACCACTGAGCTGGTCCAGTGCTGGCCAGAGCCTTGCTCTGCAAGGGTTTATACTCAGAGGGTTCTGAGGGAATGCAAAGTTCACCCATTTGGTGAGAGATGTTTCAAGGTACCTGGCATCACCCTGACAGAACAACTGTGAGGGTACTGAGGTTTGCTTTTAGGTTAATAAATAACTTGAGGTGGTTTAGGATACTCACCTAAACATGTGCACACTGAGGGCAGCCACACTTGTCCCCTGAGGCTTTGGGAGGAGGTTTTACCTTCCAAGGAGGCAGAACTTTCTAAGCTCCACACACAAAGTGCAGACCTTTGATAACTGAACCAGGATTTCCCTTTTCCCACAGGAGAACAGGAATGCAGCTGTTCTGCTGGTCAGGATGCACAGGGAGCAGCCCTGGGAGCTCACCTGCACCCCAGCACACACAGACAGGTAGGCAGGGGTACCTGCAGTGGCCCAGGTTTCATTTAAAAGGTCACGGGTTCTGAGATGGAAAGAACAAACTTTGGGAGTCTCTGTTCTCCCCATCTGCTCCTCCTGCTCTTCAGCTTCCATAAACTGAGCAGCCAGAGGAGGATGTTAAAAACCACAGTGACTAAAACCTGTTTTAAGATCCTGTTCTCCTATTTGCAAGGAAATTTTCTGAGGGAAAACTCTACACAAAATTTCAGGAATTTTGCTATCGATTTCCAATGAAGGAAGTCTATCACAAGTCTCTGAAAAACTTTCTACCTGAGTCTCAAAGATCTGACACCACAATGGCACAGTTTAATGACACTGCCAGGATTAATGACTTCATGAGTACCAGGGAAAAAAGTATAAAAATAGCAGCTTCATATGTTGAGCTCAGTGTTTTACACTGACATAAGGGCAAAATCCCCTCTGGATAAATCCTTTTATTAACAATACACGGTATTTTAAATTTGAACTTCAGCATTGCATTAATTCCCTTTTAATGACAGCTCCACCAGAAATGTCTCATTTGCAGGCAGCAAAAGACACAGTCAGCACTCCAGCTCTCCTCCTCAGAGCATTACTCATGTGCAAACTTACAGGTCTTTCAATTAAGTCAATGCAAGGCTGCAGGTCCAGGCCAAAATCAATGAAGTTCCACTCGATGCCCTCTCGCTGGTACTCCTCTTGCTCCAGGATAAACATGGTGTGGTTGAATAACTGCTGCAGCTTCTCGTTGGTGTAGTTAATGCAGAGCTGCTCAAAGGAGTTCAGCTGCAAGAAAAACATCAGTGTTCAAGAATGAGTCAGTGACAAGACACCACAGATCTGGGAGTCAAAAGTTTGACTTTATAAGGAAATTCTCCAAAACTTTGCAAAGCTCAGATATAACGTGAAGAAAACTGGAAAGCTGTTCTACAAATGTCCGCTACATAAATTATAGTAGGAACAACTATCACACATAAAAGAAGCATTAAAGATTAAATTGTGACTTTTTGGCACTGTAATTTTGGGCTGCCAAAGCCTTTGTATACCCCAAACCAACCCCCCGTGTAACCTCGGAACGCTGCCTCTGCCTCTGCAGCGTGCCCTGACCCCACAGGAACAGGGAAAAGGAAAACCTGGGCAGGGACATTTCCAAGTACCTCGAAGATCTCAAAGCCAGCAATATCCAGGATGCCAATGAAGGAGGCTCCCTGGCGTTTGGTCCTGTCCAAGGCTTTGTTGATGCGGTGAACGAGCCAGCGGAAGAGGCGCTCGTAGGTGGCCTTTGCCAGAGCTTCCACTGCAAAGTCCGCCTGGAAACCCAAACAGGAACAGTTATTTACCCTGGAAAAGCCATCAAAAGGACACAGACACGGATGTTATCACAAATAAGTCAGTAAAAGAAGGAGCTGGATGGAGTTTATACCAGTGAGGAATGAAAACAAGCAGTAGGAACAGTTTGGAGTTTGATCGACGTTAAGAAAAATTTCTTTCTGAACTGTTCCATAAAAACAAAAGGTCTCCAAGTATTTGATAATGTCACAACATGAAAGGATGAAACCAAGAGGAAGTCAAGGAAAAGGAAAGGTTTCTTCTATTCTACAAATGATTTTTACCATATAAGAACATTTCATAAGACAGTAAAGCTTAAACAGAGCAGCAAACACTCAAAGCCAATTTTCTTTGTTAGGAGCTGATGAGGACGAGGCATCTTCACCCGGACTTTAAAGCACCTTTTGCAGCTCACCTGTTCTTTGGTCTGGGCTTTCTGGACGTAGTCCCTGCCCACTTTGATGCGGGGGGTGAGGATGGCCCGGGTGAACTCCATGACGTTCATTCCCAGCAGGTGGCAGAGCTTCTGTGCGACTGCGAGGGACAGACGGACAAAGGACAAAGGGACAGAGGGACAAAGGGAGGGAGCGCTGAGACCCTGCCGCGCCGCCTGGGAGCAGCTCCTCACCGGGAGCTGGCATCTCAGGAGGGGCACAGGTGCCCGGGACAGTGCCCAGCCCCGGGGGCTGTGTCCCCAAGGCTGGCAGAGCTCTCCAGGGGCACACAGCTGGATGTCCCTGGGGAGCAGGGACACGCTGGATTTCAGCAGGTGGCAGCTCAGTGACAGCCCAGGTACCAGTGCTCATTTAGCTGCTTTAAACGGGAACACACCCCTTTCCTGATCCCCAGGGAGAAAGGGCAGGATGGGGACATCACACACCGAATCCACCATCCTAAAGGTGGCTCACAAACTGGCTCAGGGCAGCTGTGCCAGCACAAACCAGGGATGGGGCACCTTGTCCAGGGAGCTGGGGACTCCCCACCCCTGGCAGTGCCCAGGGCCAGGCTGGACAGGGCTGGGAGCAGCCTGGGACAGTGGGATGGGACAATCTTTAATGTCCCTCCCAACCCAGACCAGCCTGGGGCTCCAAGTATTTCACACAGAAGAACAGCACAGGCATCAGGGCACTTCAGCAGCAGAGCCCTGCTGATACCATTCCATTATTTAAATAGTGCATTACCCTCACCACTGCCAGCCCTACAGGCTCCTGTGGCTTCAATCCCTCCCCAAACACGAGGCCCAGGGGCTTGGGTGGCTGTGATTCCACACTTCTAAAAATGACAGTGACACTGAAGGTATTTTTAGGTCCAGGGAAGTGTTGCCCTTTAGCAGGAAGCTCTCCACACCACCCTGTAAGTACTTGGTCCCTTGTCTTTATCATCTGATAGCTTCTTTTACTGTCAAAGTGAAAATAAAAAGCTGTTTTTTCAAACAGTATTGGAAAACAGGTTTTTCATACTAATACATGAGAGTTTCTGCTGCACTATTTTTTTCTTTAATATTACAAAAAACTATTAGTGCTCTTTAATGTTGAGATTCTCTGTCTGGCCATATGTTCATGAAGGGTTCATGACCTGAGACACAACCAGTGAAATTAGGGGAGTGTCACAAACTGAGCACTCCTTCACCTGAGCTGCAAACAGGAGCATTTCTGGGCTCTGAGTACAAAAATATGCACCAGCACATCAGATAAAACTCACAACCTCGGGGGCCAAGCAGAAAGTGCTATCAGGATCTTTCAAACAAACAAACAAATAAAACAAGAACTTGAAAATATTAAATAGCCATGGGATGCTGTAAAGGATTTTACAGTGCAAGGAGGGAGGGTCCCCCCTCTCCCAGAGCACCCCAAATACACAGCCAGCCCCTTGTATAAACCAGGGCCATGGAATTTACTGTCCCAACCTTTCCAGCCAGTAATGAACTGTGGTTCAGGTGAGAATAATGCCAACAAACCTCAGCAGGCGTGATCCTAACCCTGACTGAGGCACTGCAGGAGGCTGCAGCCAGCACTTCTGAGCTGCCTCTGAATAAAATGATCCCACTTCCAGGTGCCAAGTGTCACATCCAAGGGCAGGACTGGGTCACACTGTCTCAGCCAGATTCATCCTGCACTTTGAAATAAGCATCACTGGTGAGATCACAGGGTGGTTTGTGGTGGAAGGGACCTCAAACATCACCCAGCTCCAGCCCTGCCACAGGCAGGGCACCTCCTTGTTTGTCTGTCATGAGGAAGGGCCATTTAAAAGGTGTGACTGGAGAAAACCCTGACTGCCCTGACCCATGCTTTATCACTGCTGGGGTTTGCACAGAAAATCCTGAATTAATTATAAAGCCAAGATCCTGAGGAGCTCCTATCAGAGGTGAACATGAACTTCATGAGATTGCTTTGAACTTCTGCCCTCTCAGCAGAAAGGTCCCTTCCCACTCTGGGGAGCATGAAATGAGTCTCCAAGTGCAGCTTCTCCATCTCCTAACCCACAAAGGCTCTGTGGCTTCCCTGATATCTGTACCTGAGCCCAGGATTTGTTTATCTACATCCACCATCTCTAGGGGAGAATTTCCTTCCCATGTCCTTTGAATTGGTTCCCATCTGCACTGCCCACACAAACTCCTTCCCATCCACAGAGCCAACACCTGGCCTGCATCACACCCAGCCTCTCAACAAGAGCAGTCCCTCCCAGGACACACTGACTTCTCCAGGGGATGAGGGAAACCCTTCACAACGAGATGTGACAAGAAAACAGAGATCAGTTACACCCAATTTCTTCAGGAAGATGCAATAACACAGACCACACCACCAAATTCTGAAATACGAGAGGACAAAAGTGTGCTTTAACTGTGATCTGAGCTTTTCACCCTTTTGGCTTCAGCAGTCAGAATTTTGTATCAGTGCTATAAATATCCAAGAGTATCAATATCTTTACAGCCAGTGCTGGAATTCAGAATTGATGTCTAAAAACCAATGGTAATGCAACTAAAGTCAAGCTAGCCAAGCAGCACCTCTGTCTCTCCACACCACACCTTCCACATGGACAGTGACTCAGGTGGGTTCTCTAAAGCAGCAGGAAAAGCCCAAGGAATTAACCCCTCACCCATCTTTTCTCCTCAGTGCAACCAGAAAGTGCCAAAGCCAGGTCAGTAACCACGGACCTCTAACCCCCACCCGGGCAGCAGCCACTGCCCTGAGAAAGGACAATTTTGGGCACTGCAGGGGACCCAGTGCTCAGCAATTTGGGACAGTTACAGAAGGAGACCCAGACAGGAACCTGGGCTGTCCTGGGCAGCAGCTCCTGGGAGTGGTGGCTCCCACTGCTCTTCCACTGATGTCAGCCCTCCCATCTGTCTTTCCATGAAAGCATTTCAAAGAAAGGCTGGCACTGGATCCTTCAATAAAAACCTCAAATGTGCCTCAGCAGAGGTTTGTTTTGGGGGTTTTTTTTGGGTGGGGGAAGAAATACATCCTTCAAAATGCTGATTGCATTGCAGGCACTGATAAATCCAGTGTCAGCCCCGCTGCCAGGACACTCCAGCAGTCAGCCTGTTCTAAATGCAGCATTCCTGTCCTCAGCCACTGCACCATGGAAGTTGTGCTTGGCTCCAGGGCTCTTATCGTTGGCAACAAAACTGCTCTCAGCAACCAAAGCAAACAAACTGAGCGAAGCATGAACTTCTTCCTAGGGCTTAAGTCTTGGGAGAGAGCAATAAACAAGATTACAACCCAAATTCTTGTTCAAAGCTTAGCAGCAATGCCAACAGCACAAATTCCCCTGCTGGACACTCGCCTTTGTCTGCAGGAGGAGGTGGAAGGGGAGAGCTTTAGGAATTGCCTCTTGGTGCCATCAGCCCAGGCCTGGCCTCCTTTGGGCCCAGAGCACTCCCAGGGGTGCTCAGCACTGGCCAAAGGGCAGGAAGAGAACCCAGGCCAAGGCAAGGACACCCTGAGCCACTCACCAGTGTTCTCTGGCATGGAGGCCTGGTCTGTGTTCCTCTCCTTCTTAAAGGAAATGTTCCCAAACTGCAGCACTGAGGACACCACTTTCAGCATTGCTGTGACAACAAGAGACATGTGCATCAGTTTCATGGCAGAGGGCTCAGCTGAACAAATTTTTCTTCTGTTTCTCATGTCACTCTCCTTCCAGATTCCAAGGAGAAGTTCAGGGAGGAAATACAGTTTGTACTGAGCTTTTTGGGCAAATGGCTTGAATTCAACTCCAGTTGGAGTTAAGCAAACATTTTCTTCAGGCTGTCAAAGACACTGAAGCAACACTGAATTTGGTGACATTAAATTAGCAGAGTGTGTGTGTGTAAGAGGGAAAGGGACACTGAAAATTCCAGAGGCTCCGGAACTTACACAAGATCTCATCGTGTGAAAAGCCCATGATATGCATGGCTTCCATTGTCTCCTGGAAGTTATCCTTGTCCTGCTGCCCAGGGATGGGGATGTAGCCATTAGATAAAAATCTGTAATTGTTAAATCCTTCGAGCAGCAGGTCAGCTGTGTTGGGGAGAAGAGACAGAAAAACAAGCTCAGAAATGCTGTTCACACCCACCCATGCTCTGTTCTCACTCAATTCCCCAGCTCTGCTTTAGGAAATCAGCTCCTCAGACATGGCTACAAGCCAGGACAGCAGCTTCTGAAACCCTAAAAATACAAGTGCCCCTCCCAAGCTGAGGCCAGACTCAGACTCTCCCTGCAGCAACCTCCATGAGCTCTTCAGTGCCTTAAACCAGCCCAGAGAACATTAGCCAGATCCAGCACCATCTCAAATCCTCATCTGGAACGTCCTGAAAGGAAAATCTCTACTGAAAGGTAACAGACCCAGGCAGAAATGGAGCTGGGGACTGATGATCACATCAGGGATGCTGAGCACCAGCTTATCTCTTACAGGAGGAGTGGAGCAATTCTCTGAAGTCTGTATCTTTATGAGCTTCACTTATCACAACCTACCAGAAATTCCCAAGGAGGGGAAAAAAAACCCAGACAGAGTTGAGATAACCACCCCAGCACTGCCATGGCTTGAAGAAAGCCCCAGGGATTCATTAGGTTTGGGTTAAATTTCTCTGTAGGCTGGAGGAGATGGGGCTGCCTCTGCTGACTGGGGCTGTCTGTTTCCAGCTGGGAACTTTGCAGCTCCAATCCAGGGATTTCCAGCCAGAGCCTGCCCAAACTGGGCTTTGGCAGGGAGGAGACACTGGCTTGAAATGCCAGAGTGGCTCCCCAGCACATCTGATAAAACACAGGAGTGATTTCAGAGCAAAGCTACCCAGCCTCTCCTTTGAAAACACAGCACTCACAACCACGGAGTAACTCAAACCCCCCTGTCCCACTGAAAGAACAAAAGCAGCACCCAAGAGGTGTCAAACAGACATTTCCAGCTTACACTTGAGGTGCTCTCCTGCCCCAGCCAGGAGCTGGTAGAAGATGTGGAACGTCCGCTCGTCCTTGGCCTGACGGACAGCACGAGACTTCTCCAGCAAGTCTGGGACACCTGAGTCAAGGGTCACTGCAACCTGGGCTTAAAACCTACACAGAGCTCCAAAGCAGCCCGTGGAATCAGGCTGAGATCAAAGAGAATTTTAGGAGTAATGCCCAGAGCAGCTGTGGCTGCCCCTGGATCCCTGGCAGTGCCCAAGGCCAGGCTGGATGGGTTTGGAGCAGCCTGGGACAGAGGCAGGTGTCCCTGCCATGGCAGGATGGGCTTTAAGGTCCCTCCCAACCCAAACCAGGCTGGGATTCTGTGACTGCAGTAGGTCCAACATGAACTTTTAGTGACTAAGTAAGAGATCTCCAGCTGAGACTGGTAGAAACCCACTTTTCACCTCAGCAAACTCCTGCCATTCCGACACTCCCATCCCTTGGCAGCTTCCCCTGCATTCCCTGCTCTGTGCAGCCACCACTGGCTGCCATGGACCAGCTGCAGTTTGGTGAGGGGGAGCTCCCATCCTTCTCCATCACTCCTACTGAGGCCACAGCTGAACTCTTCATCCCAAAAAAAAAGCAGCAGCTGCTGAACTCCTTTACTATCCAAAGTGCAACTGTCATTTCTTCCCAGCATTGCATTTTTCCATAACAATCCACACTGCCTTTAAACAGCTCCCAAATTCAATTTCTGCAGCAGGTAGTGCCTGATTAGCTGCCATGAGCTGTAATCTTATTTAATTTTTTTTATTTCTTGATATCCCATATTGTAAAGCAAATCTAGGACAGGGATTTGAAATGACAGTGGCAAGGATGAGTTCCTGTGAGGACAAAGAAATTCCCCAAGAGTTAAATCCTCCTGTTTTCACAAAGCTTTGGGCAAAACAATTCATCTGGACCTTCCTAAAAGCTGCCTTCATTCCTGTGCTGTGGTGAATGAAAAAAACCACTTATCATTGCAGCATATTTTGAGTAACTACAGATCTTTCCCAGCCTTATTGGGAAATCACATTTTCTGACAATTCCAAACATTTAATGCACTTCAGATCAAGCAGTTTCAAAACACAGCAACCAAATGGAAACTTAACTACAGCATTGCTTATGATCAATATTCACTTAATGTTGTTTACCAAGACCTCCAACTTCATCCTTTTATGACCACTCCACTGCTATTCTCCCAGAAAACTCAAAATTACACAATGCATTTTTAGCACAGAGAAAACAACTTCAGGGAAGGGCTTTCAGTGCCAGTATTTTTACTTGCTTTGACACTCATAAATAAAAACAACTCTTAGAGCTAGGACGGAATTCGCTTCGGTATTAATTACAATTAATTAGGTATAATAGAAGGCCTTGTGTTACTGAACCTTCAGGGGGACCTGGCAAGCTGGGGAGCAGGAGGTGGCCCAGCTGTGCTCCCAGATCAGGAGCATCCCTGTCCAGGCAGGGGCTGCTCCCAGCTCAGCTCCTGGCAGACACAGAGGCTCAGCTCCTCCCCAGGAAGGCCCTGGGGGATGTTCAGAACTGCTCTTGTCCAGAGCAAGCACATTTTACATGGTTTCCCTTTCTAACACCCCTTGGGTTTAAGGCCAGTCTGGAAGCCCTGCAGGTTTCAGAGTGTGGAATTTGGGAGCTGAGGATTTCCGGGCACGAGGAAGCCGCTGAAGCCGTGACATTTGATCAGTTATTTTGGAACTAAGGAAGAGATGGATGCTGTCAAAGGAATGTCCAAGTGTGGCAACCTTTCACTGCATTCCTCTGAATTCTAGGGTTAAAAGCAAAACAAAGCAGGGCAGCTGCACTTGCAGGGACGTGGCAGGAAAAAGGATACAGGTCTCAATGTTGGCCCCAACGATGTAACCAGTGACATCAAAGTTAATCCTGATGAATTTGCCCTGCAAAGAAAAGAAGATTTTTTTCATCATTACTTTTTTTTTTTTTTTTTAATTGAGACAATGCTGCCTATACCAAACATAATCCAAATGCATTCATGGACCAAGGATTTCCCAAGTCCAAAGGAAACCATTCCCCTCCATGGCTCAGCCATCACTCCAACAGAGCACACTGCACAAACACACTGCAAAGACTGAGCAACTCCTGGTGCTGATTTATTTGGAATCCAGACTCAGGAAAAACTCCCCTGAACCTGGGGCTCAATTTTCCCTGAGCAAACACTCTGGCTGAGGTGGGGAGCTGTGCTGACATTCCAGGTGAGCACATTTCTGTAGCATTTTCTGGTGACTGAAGGGGCTTCAACTCCTGAATCTGAAAAGATTTCTCCTTCCTGGCCCAAAAGATTTCTCCTTCCTTTTCCAAAAGGCCTCCCTGGCCTCTCTTCAGCTCCTCTAAGGGCTGAATTCTGGTGACACCATCACAGCACTGAGTCCAGGGCTCTGGAGAAACCATATCAGAGGGAAGCACTCAGTGCTGCCACACAAATCCAGCAAGCCCCCTCTCCTCTCCAGCACAAACCAGAGATTTATTCCCTGGAACACAAGAGAACTGCCTTTGGTAGAAGGAAGAAGGGTAAAAAATAAAATCCACTGGCCACTGGGCTGCTCTGAGTCCTCCCTGGGCTGTCAGGAGCAGGGGAAGGCTGCCAGACCTGCATGGCTCAACACCACCACCCCTCACTTCGTGGGAGGACAGAGAATTTTTAAGTCAGGTTTGAAAATGGCTGTTAAAGATGATTTTTTTCTGCATGAGATGAGACCATCTGGAATGAATTATACTTGCTGCTTTATGAAAACAGAGCTGGAGCCATCAGAGTGATTATGTTCATGATGGCAATGCAGAGCTCAAAATAACACAAACCAGATGCTAACATCTTTTAGGGAAAAAAAGTATTCCCATTAAATTAGCACAGTCTCTGATGGATTCAAGACAGGTAACAAAGTAGAATCATTGGGCAGTGAAACCTGTTGATGTTATAAATCCTGTACCCAGCTTCTATAAGCATCAGGAAACATTATAAATAACAGGGTGTAAAATTTAAAATAAACTGAATTTCCACAAAACTGTGCTCTCCCTTCTCAGCTGAAAGGGCTGATGGATTTGGGCATACAGTTTTCAAGAGTTCTTATCATGGAGTCGAGTTCATGCATTATAAATCCAAGCAACTGCTGAAATGTCAAAGACAGACAAGAAATCTTTCATTTGTTCTGTAAATTTTAGTGCTGTTCTCACAAGCAAAAAGATTTAATACCTCCTGCACACTTTTGAAGTCGTACTAAAAACATCTTCCCCCTGAAATAAGAGACGGCTTTTTTTTTCTTTTTTCTTTCAAAGGAAAGGAAGTTCTAAGAAGTGGTAAAAGGCTATTTATTCATCCTGAGTTCCACCACAGTTTTTAAAACAATGGAACCCATCAGACGTGGTTATCAGCCACCAAAACACCGTGAGCAGCAGGCAGGGACCCAACAAAAACACAGAGCAGCCACAGCAGTGCCTGACACCTGGGCTAAGTCACACAGGGGCTTTTTGACTTCCCTGCAGTAAATCAGCACATTTACATGGGGTTTTTCAGGCAAGTTCTGCGTTTTTGCAGGAATTCAGGATGTTCTCTCCACTCCAATCACTGGATAAAGTCACAGCTAGGGACAAGAAGGCTGCAGGCTTTGCCAGCCCCACGGGGATGCCACAGTCCTTCCCCTTGACAGCAGCCCAGCAGGATCTGAGCACACAAGCCCCAGCTCAGCTCCATCTGTTAGATTATAACTGCTGGCAGCTCAGGGATGGCTGGAACTAGAATAAAATCATGTTTTGCCCAGAGCCAGTGAGGAGGTGTCTTCAGCTAGCCCGAAATGCAGAAGGCACTGTAAGAGAACTGGACTCATGGAGGAAGAGAGCAGAGAAATGTGACAGTGACTGGGGAAGCAGCCCAAGGTGATTCCTGCCCCAGAGCAGTCAGGGGGCACTCTGCAGGGCCAGGGCACTCACAAAGCGGGAGGAGTTGTCGTTCTTCACCGTCTTGGCGTTCCCAAAGGATTCCAGGATGGGGTTGGCCTGCAGAAGCTGCCGCTCCAGCTCCCCCTGCAACCACACAGACACAAAAACAGCACAGTTACCACACAGCACCGGGCAGGGGCCAGGCTTTCTGCCTCTCCTGACAGTCCTTCCCCTGGCTGTGGCACTGCCACCTCCTCCAGAGGGGTTCTCATCCTCCCCTCACTCCCAAACCTGCAGGGATCTGTCTCCTCCACCCAGGGGAGAACGTGGCTGGGGTTTGGGTGGGGTTTGTTTATTAAAACACACACAGAGACACACACAGAGCAGGGACCAGACAGGACTCGATGGATGTTGAAAGTCATCAAAGATGGAAGAGAAAATTCACATTTAGGGCTAATGAAATCAGGCACAGACCTTGAGTGCTTAAAGGAAGAAACCAATTTAACTGATTTAAGGGTTGAGATTTAAACTCTGTGCTGACAATACAGCTCTCTCAGAACACCTATTTCCAAACTCAGAAATACCTATTTTCAAACTTACTTTCAGATGAGTGAAACTCCCTTTCAGTCAGCCAGAGTGAAACTCACCCCATTGCATCACCTCTGACCTGCCCACACCTGAGAGGGCCAGAGCAGCACAGCACAGCTGAGCAACGCCAGTGACAAACACTCTTTTCAGATTGCTCAATCCAGCCAGCGTTGCTCAGGGTGTTTAATGCACTTGTTAAACGTTTCTGTCAGTTCTGGCCAATTGCAATGGAATTTGAAGTACTTATCTCACGGAAATTGCACAACAGCTTTTACACGTTTGGTAGATGAGGAGGTCTGGTAACAAAAAAAGTCTGTGCTGCTTCCAAGAGCCCAGGAGGCACAAATGTACATGGGAAAATATATTGTCTTCTTGCTCTGAAGGATGGTTTGGGAAAAAAAAAATCAGTGAAGCTGTCTGGAATGCAGTCTCCAAATCTGACGTTCGTGCTCATGAACCTGCTTTTTCCAATTATTTATAGTCTTGGTGAATAAAGGCCCCAGACCAAGCATCAAAGAACAGGAAGCATTAAGTCTCTTAAGGCTTCCACACGGGGTCAATTCTTAGACAGGAATTTTTAAAATTCACTGCTTAACACCTAAAAGAGTTTTATTTGTATACTGAAATATATTTCAAGCTCTCTTGGAGATAAATGGCTGCTCCTTCTTTTATGTGACCTCAAGTTATCTGCTCAGAAGTTGCTTACTTCCAAATGGGCTCCCTTTGGGACTACACATTCCCTAAATTCTGGGCTAAGTAAAGAAGAAATAAATGCAGAAAGAATAAATGTGAGTCTTAGCCCAGAGCAGACCCAGCAGTGCCACGGCAGGGCTGCCAAGGTGACAGTTTAAAGGCACTTTTAAACTGATAAAAAACCTGCAATTGGAGAGCAGCTGGATGCCTGTTACAGCCACTCCGTGCTGTCTGCAACTGATATTCTCCAAATGTCCCAGGGAAAAGCCTCAGAGCCTGGGACTGCTCCCACCTCCCCTCCCCAAGACCCAGGGGAGCATTCCCCCATCCCTGCTCCCGGGATAAACCCCAGCCTGCCCAGCTAAGGCAGCGAGTGGGGCACAGCTGGCACATCCAGCTCAGAAATGTTGTGGAGAATGCATGTCCTGAGTGCACAGTGAGTGCTCCATGGGCATGGCTGTGTCCCACCTGGGCTGGGGCAGTGCCCAGCAACCCCTGCAGGGCAGCAGGGCTGCAATAAACCTGGAAAAAACCTGCAATAAACCAGCAGAGGTTGTGGGTGATCACGTTTACCCAAATCCTCTGAGTGGAGGCAGCAAGGGCTCCCAGCTCCTTTCTGCCATCACCTGTGAGGAGCTGAAGGAAGCAGCTGGATGCTGAAAACCATGGGAAGGAGCTGGTGCTGCACACACAGACCTGTCACAGCCCTCATTGGGGAAAAGGCTCCTGATTTGGGAGCTTTCCTCTCTCCACGGACTGCCTTCAGCCAAAGCCAACCCTCTCTGTGAAGAGCTCAGTGCTTTGCAGACACTGAACTCCAGAGCTCCAGCCTGGCCTCCGGGCACAGCCCCTGCACAGGCACCTCCCCAGAACTTGGAAAAAGCAGGGTGGGAGCTGTGGAGAAGTGAGGTCATGCAACAGCTCATGCAGCAGCACCAAGACAAGGCCAGGTCATTGTCTCAGCTTCAGCAGAGCCAGGGACTGGCTCTGGGGCAGGCAGGGGAAGCTCCATGCTACTCACACACATCAGGGATCCACTCTGGAGCTCCAACAGCAGTGAAACACAGATGTTAATGATTCCATGCCTCATGCAGGATCAACAGCTTGGGGTTAGCATTTTCCAGGGACACAGTTACAACGTCCACCAACACACGGTTTATGTCAGGCCTGGCACGCCAGCTCTAAGCAAGAGCAGGGTTAAACCAAACACCACTCCATTTTTGGGCTTGACAAATATTTCAGTAAAAAGCCTTAGACCTGACTGATGTATGCAAGGAGGGAGGATTAAGCTGAATACTAGGAATGTCTGCAGCTTCTGACAATGAGACCAGGGCCTCAGACACACGGTTGGGTTGCAGAGGTTTAAAGAGGTTTAACGTGCTCCACACACTCCCAGAGGCATCACAGCTGTCCAGGGGCTGCTTTTGGCTTCCAATGTGTCACACCTGAAGGTGCCTTTACTCTTTCCCTCTGCACTACAGTTACACTGCTCTCATCAGCTTCTGAGAAATGCAAGGGGGGAATTCACCCAGCTGAGCTGACCCAGGGGAGCTGCTCCAGTTTCCTGGCTGGGCACACCCTGAGGGGCTGGGGCAAAGCTCTTTCTCTATTTAAAAGCACAAGGCATCACTTCCCAGCTCGGTGGGGCATTTAGAGTGGGGCATTCATCTTGTGGCAGCAATTGTTTATCCCTTTCCACAGTCCTGCCCCCAGCTTCCACCTCAGCCTCCTTCAGGGGAACTCACCTGAGGACTGCAATTCCGTCTCTCCCCCAGAAAAGGGGGATCAAACACAGCAAGGCCAGGGATCAGGAGCATGGCATGGGCAGTGTGATCTGCCCAGCAGCTCCAGCCAGCCTGAGCACTGAGAGCAGCTGGAGCTCAAATCAGCAAACATTAATTCAGGCAGCAGATCCCACTCTGCTCACACCACTTGTCCTAGAAAGTCAGGGGAAATTCTTGATTTCAAAAGGCTTCTGGTTATGCCAGGCCTCTCACACTTGAGCTCAAAGTCTTCATCAGTGATTTGCAAAGCTATAAAAATGTTCAGACAAAACACTTAATCAAAAGATCTTTGTAGCTTCCATTAATCAAATCTTTTATTTAGTGCTTTGTTTAATATTTAAAGTGTTCTGCACTCTCTCAGCAGCATATTACCCAATATACACAAAGTATTTTGGAGGAGACTGGCTGGAGAGAGGCAAACCTTTCATTTCAGGGCTTAAAAGTGGTTCAAATCCTTTGCAATGCTGAGAAACTCGTGAGCTGCTCACTCTTCCCTCTCTCAAAGCCAGTTAAATATTTCCAAAATTCTCTATTAGCCGTGTGTTCCGTCAAGGTTTTCCCACATGATCAGCACAAAGAGAAGAATATACATCAGTTCTCCTAGATAACTTGAAAAGCATTAAAAAAAAAACCACTTGCCTGGTGTTTCACGGGTTTGGGAGATTCGGGCTGTTCATTGCAAACAAACAAACGATAAGTTAGCAAGCAGGCATTCCAGCTGCACGTCACACCCCACACCACACTGCCAGCACCCTGAGCCACGCACTCACTGCACTGCAGCTTGCACAGAAACTGCCCCGTTCATCTCAGAACAGCAGGCACGTGCCGAGCACTGCAGCCTGTGTTTGTGCAAGGATTAATTCATTAACATTCATTAACCCAGGATGGCAGATCTCGGGCAGGAGGGAGAGGGCAGGAGCTGCGCTCCTTGGGCACTGCTGGCAGAATTAAGCCCAGCACCCAGCCCTGGGCACGGGAGGGGGCTGGCAGGGAGGAGAGCATCACTGCCCTTCCACACTCACAGGGGGATGGAGGCACACGAGGGAAGCCCCACGGAGGAGTCAGGGCCGTGGTTCTGCACTGTCCTACAAATACTCCAGAAATGCAAACCCGCATTCCAGACAAGACCTTTGCTGCTTTCCTTCAAGCACCACCACGAGCAGCAGCACAACCTTACCCTGGAAATTCTGCCGGCAAGAAGGACACAGGGAACGTGAAGGTAATGAAGTAAAATAAAAACCCTTCAAAATTCAAATCTGCACAGCTTCGGCAGAAATCTTCAATTCCATTCTCTCTTCCTCGGCTCAGTCTGTGATTTTAATAATCTTAAGCTTCATATCTGAGAGCCTGAGGCAAAATGTTGTGGAGAAACACACACAACAAGAGGTTTTTATACCAAGCCAAGTGTACTCCCTCTTTCTATGACTCTGATTTCCTTAGTGCACAAGGGCAGATTGGGACAGAGGTCTGTAGGGCAGCTGGCAGAGGTTTGGCTTGCTCAGGTAAGCAATGTGAATTTTCAAAGCTGCACTCTACCTGCCAAGAAAAGAACTACCCCTCCTGGAATCAAGGGGCAGGACAGGAACACCTCGGAATTCAGGAGTTTCATTTGGTTCTCTTTACAAAAGATGAATTGCACTCTTGGGTGTCCATTCCTGTCCCACTGGAATCAGAACTGATCACCATCAGGCACAGATTTAACTTCTCTGTGTTTAAATGAGGGCAGTTAAAGCCCACTTGGGAAACCCAGGGGAGCTTTAGCCTGAGTGAGCCTTCCCGAGATCCTCTCCTTCAAAAACTAATTCTGTTTCTTTAGAAACTAATAAAACCAATTAAGCAATTTAGCATTTCAGCTATCAAGGCAAACGCAGCCACTGAAAGCAATGATGAACCTGGAAGTACCAGTAACGAGCTCTAAAGTCTAAAACAGCACCAACATGAAAGCTGGGTTTAGTGAAAAGAGAGGCAGTTTGGGGTGAGAACACTTTGGGGAAACCTTAAAGCCCCTTCCAGGGCCTGAAGGGGCTCCAGGAGAGCTGGAGAGGGACTGGGGACAAGAGAGGAGGGACAGGACACAGGGGATGGCCTGAAGCTGAAGAAGGGCAGGGCTGGATGGGACATTGGGAATTAGGAATTGTTCCTGGCAGGGTGGGCAGGCCCTGGCACAGGTGCCCAGAGCAGCTGTGGCTGCCCCTGGATCCCTGGCAGTGCCCAAGGCCAGGCTGGACACTGGGGCTGGAGCACCTGGGACAGTGGCAGGTGTCCCTGCCATGGCAGGGGTGGCACTGGGTGGGCTTTTCATCCCCTCCAACCCAAACCATTCTGGGATTCTGTGATTTAAAGGTTTCATCTGATGGGGACTGGACACCCTGCAGGGCTTGCTCCAGCCCACCCTGAGGCCCCAGAGGTGCTGCTGTCCACAGCCCAGTGCCAGCAGCTCTCCCTGCCCTGCCCTGCCCTGCCCAGCCCTGGTGCCAGCCCAGGGACTGCTGCAGCCCCACCTGGCCCTGCCCAATCCCACAGTTCCTGATGTTTCTCTGGTACATTTCCAGCTCCAGCATCTTGGGATTTCAGAGGGAACGGGGCACTGGGGCCACAGGTCACACCCCAAACCAGGCATGGTCACCAGTCAGGCTGGGACTCCACTAGTGACTCCACTCCCAAGGACCCAGCTGAGGGCTGGGCAGGACTGGCAGCTCTAAGGAATGAGGGATCTGGAGACAGAAGAGCCTGCTCTAAGGAAAGAGAGATTTGGGGACAGGAAAGCCTGCTCTAAGGAATGAGGGATCTGGGGACAGAAGAGCCTGCTCTAAGGAAAGAGGGATTTTGGGACAGGAAAGCCTGCTCTAAGGAAAGAGGGATCTGGGGACAGAAGAGCCTGCTCTAACCAAAGAGGGATTTTGGGACAGAAGAGCCTGCTCTAAGGAAAGAGGGATTTTGGGACAGAAGAGCCTCATGGACAAGCAGCTGGATGATGTGCAGGGCACTGGCAGAGCTCCTCACACAGGCTGGACACTTCCCCACCACCCCAGCTGCAGAAGGTGCCTGCTGGGCCCCTGTGCCACCAGTGCTGCTCTGAGGTGTCACTCTGGGGCTCCTCTGCTCTGTTCTGTTTTTACAGCACCCGGCCAGGCAAATCAAAGTTAACCCCAGGCTTAGCATACAAATTGCTTCGTTTAAAAAAATAATCAATGAGACATTCAAACAGGCTCAGAAATAAACATGTCACTGATAATTATCTGTAACAGGATGGGTACAGACAGACTGCAAGCCAGGGATTAATTTAACAAGCCTGTTTAGCATCTTCTTGTGCACAGGGTAATGCACAGGTTCCACAGACTGGGGATCACCACCAGCCCTCTACAGCTCCCTAATGAATATGCAAACAGGGCTAAATTAGGGCTGCTTCTATAACCCCCATTCTGACACTTCTAACCTGTGAGGGTTAGACATGCTTTGTTCCCAACATATAAACAAAAACCAATTGTTGCACGACAAGGGAGACTCACTTATATTTTCAAAATTAGCTTGGTGACAAACACTCTGCATTTTTCATGGATATATGGCAAATCCAGTGCCCAGTGTGGTACTGCATTGAATGAAGGGCACGATCCAAGACTTTTGTTCAGGACACTCCCTGTTCTTTCTGTTCACATCCCAGCTTTCCCCTTTTGTTTTTGTGCCTTCACAAGCTCCCTGAGAACTTGCATCATCTCCATCCCTCCAGATTTTCAAAACTCAGCTTTTGTGGGGATTGGGCAATGCAACCTCACTTTGAAGGGAGGCACATTTTGAAAGGTGTCTGGGCAAGAGGCTTCCAGAAGTGTCTTTCAGCCTGAGGTACTCCAAGCTGTCAGCAGTAGATTTAGAAATACTTGGTGCAAACCCTGCACAATTCCCTTCTCTCCAAAAACCTGCTGGCAATTTTGCTCCTGTAGAAATTGAGAAAACACTGGGCTTGTCCAAGGCTGCACAGTGGTAAAGCCAAGAATGTGCAAACTCCAAACCTCCACAGAAAATCCCTTCTGGAGAATGATGTCCCAGACAGTGCCACCAGAGTCACAGCCTCCCAACACACAGGGCAGAGCCAAGGACACAGCAGTGTCACTGCTGGGACAGAAAATCCCTTCTGGAGGATGATGTCCCAGACAGTGCCACCAGAGTCACAGCCTCCCAACACACAGGGCAGAGCAAGGACACAGCCCTGACACTGCTGACACTCCAGCCCTGGGAAACCTCCTCCTGAGGTGCTCAGCAGACACTTGCAAACACTGATTTTCATCTTTTCTCTGTGAAAAACCAGCACCAGTTGCAGTAAGTATCAATGCACAGGCTGACATTATTTCCCCTTGATTAAAGCAGAATCACATTTCCCCAAACACTTCAGTAGATTTCTCCAAATCTACCTGCAGCCTTTCCTTCTCTCCCACTTCAAATCCTCACCTTTTTTTTTCCTTCAGACTGGTCCCAAGACACTGGTGCTCCTGCAGGAGTCTGAGCCTTGGCACACTCAGGAATGTCCCAGAGTGAGGTGCCCTGCACTGAACTGACAAAGCTGTGGCTGCTGCAGGGGAACGGGCTCCAGCTGTGGCCCAGGGGGCTCAGGCTGGGTATCAGGGGAGATTTCTCCACTGCCAGAGGGGTCAAACACTGCACAGGCTGCCCAGGGAGCTGCTGCAGCCAGCATCCCTGCAGGGGCTCAGAAAACGAGTGCAAGAGACACTCCATGGCATGGCTCAGGGGGAATGGGGCACTGGTCAGAGGCTGGGCCTGAGCTTAGAGGTCTTTGCTGTAATTTTGTAAGTCTCTAATTCTGTAATTCCATAAGATAATGCAGTTTGAAGAGTCCAGCCACCAGGATTACTACTGGAGAACCAGTTGTGCCATTTGTGATTTCAACAACACACTGCTTGGAGCAAAGCTGAATGAAAACATCATTCCAAAGAGATCCAAGTGCTCATAACAACAAATATTCAAAGCCATTCCTGGTTTTTAAAAGCAAAGAATTACTAAAAATTCAGTGCAAATGTTGAAGCCTGGTGGGAAATCTGAAGGAAGTTCTATATAAATCAGAGTTGGTTTCAAGCTACCAAAAAACCAATATTCTCTGATATAAAAGCATATACTCACTTGTTTATAGTGTAATAAAATCTGAGCTTCGAATTAGATGCTGGCTTCTAGATATAGCAAGTCTACAGCAGTTTTTAAGCCGGATGATTTTTCCCATCTACAAGTTAATTTTTGAAAGCACAGAAAGCTTGTTCACAAATATAGCACTGAAAACTGCAGCCAGTGGGAACTAAATTCAGTTAGAATTGCCTGGGTTTATTGAATATTTTTGAAAAATGGGGTTTATTGCATCATAAAGCTTTGCTTTTATTTGTATAAAGCCTTCAATTTCACAACAGAAATTAGGCAGCTGACATGGACTAGAAATTTTGATGTAACTGCTCATTTCAGCCACTGCTAAAGAGAAAATAATGGTTGAGACAGAATTACACAGATTATATTACAGTTTAATAAAAAAAGTCATTTTTTCAAATGCAAAGATGGTAATTTGCCGAAAGAGCAATAAACAAATGAGAAAATACCCCAACTTACAGGAATATTATGGTCCTTTCTTCCTTTATGGGAGGAAGCAACATGAGCAAGGTACTGAATAACCTTCTTGGTGTTCTCAGTCTTCCCAGCACCAGATTCACCTCTGCAAAACAGGGCAGACATGGCCTTCAAAATCCACCTTCACCAACTCAGCAAGGCTTTGTTTACAGCACCTCATTCATTCATCCCTCCCATTTATGGCTCTGGCTGTGCACAGACCTGAGAGCCAGGAGCAGGGATGCTGCAGGGAACCACCAGGTGTTTGTTTAAAATCCCTCCTTCATCCCAAAGATCCCTGAGCTTTAAGATGTTGTTACAAGGTGTGACATCAGTTTGATTAAGAGCTTTTGGCTTTATGCCTCAACTCCTTTGCTGCCCCAGGTGACAGGAAACACTTGTCCCCTGCCTGGATCACTGCAGACAGAATTTCTCAGGGCGCAGTTGCATTTTTATTTTTAAATCATGAGATATACACACACACTTTTACACTTAGCACATCTTAATATACCAGGATTTGGTTATGGGAATTGCCAAGTTAAGGGAAACACTCAGTACCTTTAGGAGCCAGAAACTCAGTGCAGTAAAACACACTTTAAACAAGAGATTCCTTCCACTGCTCATCTCAGAATCTTTGCTAGGTTAAAAAAAATATTTAGGGCTACATGAAACCATGAAGAAATGAATTTATCCATGCAGAGTGGCAGAGTTCACAGATCAATAAAGATAGCAAATGCACATTTCATTTTTAAGCCAGAGGTGGATTTGAAGCAGACCAGGTTTAGACAGAATTTATGGAGAGGTTTACAGGAGACATCCAAGGCAGGAAATGTGACCAAGTTCATGTCCTGCAATCACAACTGAGGTTACTACAGCTCTAAAAATGACAGTTTGGAGGGTTTTTTTTCCTAACCTAGGTCTGATCTTCAGACGAATCCACTCCCAGAGGGATTCAGGGGTGCCTTAGGCAGGACTCAAACAGTGCAAGCCACTGAAGGAAGATTTCCAGGGAGACAGTGACTGCCTGATGTGTGGGAAGCTAAAAAGGGTTTTATTATGGGGATTTGCATGGAAAGAGTGGAAGCACTCTCATCACTCAACAGTTGCTCAAAAATTAACAGTTCGGAGGCCAGCTCCTTTGTAAGAATGACAAGCACACATTTTCCCTGCCCCTTATTTCTCCTCTAAGCTACTTGAAATGGAAATGTCCATTTACCAGGGGAATTTAAGCACCTTCTTGTGCAGCCTTTTTCATCATACACCCCAGTTCTGCAGCTAATCTGCATTTGCTTAGGGATTCAGCACCTCCAGACCTGCAGTTCTTGGTCAGGTAAGAGCTGAGGAGCATCCCTGTCCTCACACTGCACTCAGCAGCTGCAGACAGGAGAGAGAGCACCTGGCATTTCAATGCTACAGATACAGCAAGGATATTGATACTAGCCCAGATTTTCAATACTCAAACACTCTCATTGCTCCTCACCTTCCAACACTCTAAAATCCCAGAAGCCCCACAGGGAATGGCCCTAAGAGAGGGGAACCTCTGCTGAAGGATGGCAGGATGGGCATTCCTGCACCCAGGAGCAAGAACCTTCATTCACTGCAGCTCGTGGGACTCCTCAGGGGAGTTTCAGGTGAAACAGCTTCTGTTTGACCTGACAGAACAGCAACAACCAGGTTTGGCTGGAAAACCCCAGGCAAAATGGTGCTGCAGATGAGCTTGGGACACTGCCCAGCCTCGCTGAGCCAGCTGTGGCCTGCAGCTCCAGAGGGTTAACCCAGGGTCCCTGGCTCATTGATGGCATCTCCTTCTCGGAAGCACAACAAACCCTGCACAACTCCAGCAGGCTGTCTGAAAGCACTTTGGTTCCAATCTCCCTCAGAGCCATTGGAAAATGGCACGGATATGGAAGGTAAGAAGGCACTGCACTCAGCTACCCAAAGCTGTCCAGGGGAGCTCCTGCAGACTTGGTGACTGGGCTGGCTTTGCTCAGTGCCTGGAAAATCCTGGAAGGTCCTACCTGAAAAGCTGGTTGCAAAGGAGATTACTCTGAGAATTGGCTAATGGATAACTGGGTTTCCTTTTTGGCAAGATACCATCGCTGTGAAACCCAGAAAAAACGTGGGTGCACTTTGGGACTGCTGCAAGTGGAACAACACCCCCTGACCTAAGGAAAAATCCCATTTCCACCCAGCCCAGAGTCCCCACAAACAAGACAAATGTGAATGCTGATAAGCAGAAAAATAACCCCCAAACCATCAGGTGCCAATTCTTGCTTCTCAAGTCTTTATTTCTCATTTCCCTTTCACTGCAGTGTTTACATTAACATAATTCATGACCATGAGCAATAATAAAAGCAGCTTTGCCTGTTTCTAGATGTGTATTAAAATATGCTAATGCTAAAACTATTCCAGCAGGTAAGAGAAGTAAGAAGCACAGCAAAATATACATTTACATTTTAAAACAATACAATTTGTTCTTATTGTCAGCAGAGCTTGGGAATGCACCATTAGCTGTGCCTGTAAAGCTAGAGAAATAATCTTTTCTGTCAAATCACAAGAAGGAAGTTTATTACATTTTAGAGGAGGAAAAACTCCTGGAACACATGCAGTGCAGAGGAGCTGGTACAATAAACACAGCTCAGATGTCAGCTCTGGAAAAGGGCAGCAGGAGGAGTCAGCTGCAGACACAGCAGCAGAGCTGCACAAGCACAGGAAAAGCAGCAGCTTGAAACACATTCCTTGTGTTAAAAACCCTCTAAGTCTAACAGAGGGGTGTTTTAGAGAGAGTCTTTATGCAGGAGCTCATTCAGAAGCAGCACTAGCGGATGTTATCATCCCAGTCCTGCTCTCCCTGGAGCTTACAAGAATGCCAAATATTTCCTGCAGCATCGTGGCAAATAGCTCTGCTGCCACATACTATGAAAGAATGAGAAGGTTTAGGATAAAGTCCTTTGCATTTACAGGAATAATGACATCTGCATACTTTGGTTCTTTCCCAGGAGTGCAAACACATGGATTACAAAAATAAATTAAAATCTTCTACCTCTATCTACCTGCCCAAAAAAGGTACACTCTGAGTAACACCATGTACAGTGTTTATGGAATGGGGATGGAATCACAAAGCTAAAGCTTAACTTTTCCTAAACCTTGTTTTAATACAACTCAATCTGTTACCATAAATTAAACTACTAAAGCCCTGGGCTGAGAACCAGCCTCACCTCAGTCAGTGGCAGCCCTGCTAAATGATTTCACCTCCTCCATTTCAGGCTCAGCTCCACTGGCAGAATCAAAACCTTCTGGGCCTGAATGGGAGCACTCAGCTCCAGCCACGGCCATGCCAAGCAGTGCTCCCAAGGAACAAACCCTCCTCAGCTGCACTTGGAGGTTATTCCATCCATCAGCTGAGGGATCTCTGCCTTGAAGCCACCTTCCAGGGACAGGTCAAACAAAGCCTGACAGTGACTGCTGAATTCATGCAGGATCCCATGTCCAAGTGCTCTTCCCCGGAGCAGCAGAGCTGCTGCTTTGAAGCAGCTTCATGCACATTTAAAACAGGAAAAGTTTAGCCAGCGTGAGCACTTTAAAGTTTAACATGGTTTTGAATTCATTGCATGTAAAGCTGGAGTGTCATTTTCAGCAAAGCCCAGAACTCTCCAGGCAAATTCATGCCAGCTCCAATTTGGTTAGGAAAATGCAGGCACTGACTCAACCAGCTGCAGCTCTTTCCCTGAGCAGCTTGAGCCCAAATCTTGCACAAGAAGCACTTGCAGCCCTGACTGGGTTCTCATCTGGAGCACAGGCAGGGCAGAGAGGCAGCGAGCAGGGACGGGAGCTGCTCCTCCCAGGGACAGCTCCTCTCCCCACAGCACACTCCCAAGGGCAGGTATTGCCCCAGAAAAGCTGAGTGCCCTCCCAGGGGTCTATTCCAGGAGGAAACACCGTTTCTGAAGGAGAACAGGAGTGGGACAGCTGCTTTCCTCACTGTCAGCCAGGTTTGAAGCACTCGCACGCGTTGTGACAGTGACAGCGCCCGGCACGGCAGGGCCACCACCTCTCCCTGACCTGGGAAATGCCTTATGGGCCACAGGGAAATCAGCTGAGGTTAAAGTTGTTTACTGAAGGCCACTGCACAGACTGGCCCCTTGCCAGCTCCTTTCCCCAGAGAGCCATTAACTCCATCCCACGAGGTACCAAGTGCCACAGCAGCACAGCACACAGGGACACAAAGCCACACGTCCAAAGCAAGCTTGGCAATTCCAACACAGGCTGTTTCTATCTTGCTGCCTGGGCACGGTCTGCAGACTGACAATATTCCTGAAGATGTGGAATGTGTTAGGATGGCCAGATGCAGTCGGAGATCACCTCTGTGATTTAAATTCCTGAAAAACTAACCCAAACAAAGGCAGCATTTTACATTTTGGATGGCTGGGTCTCTCGAACCCTTCCCCTGCCCCAGGAATTTCAGCCAGGAAATGATCAGGAAGAAGCCCTGGGATGAGAAGCTCATGTGACAGCAGAGGGCCCTCCTGTGAAGAAGTGGCACCAGTCCCTTGGCACCTGGGCAAGGTCCCAGCACACGGAGGCCAACTGCTGCCCACAGCTCCCCTGGCCAGCAACGCCTCCTCCCACGGAGCAGCCACCTGCAGAAGGCCCCAAACCACGGAAATATGGAAATATGCACTTAAATTGTTTGGAGGAGAAAGTAACTGCCTATGTAAGAGCCCCAACAATGGCCTTTTGTCCTTGTCACAACAGCAGTTGCAAAGAACAGAGGAGACACTTATTCTCAGGCACAACTGAGCAGATCATCTGCCAGCTACAAATTAAGAGATATTTACAGACAAGGCCTGTAATTAAAGGGTGTCTTAATCACCTGGCTTATTTTCTGCAAGAGGTATAACCCATAGTTTGGCAAAGAGTCATTAATTGGCTTTACAATTTACGGGGCTGCCTCAGAGCTGCTTCCTTTCCCTCCTGATGCTTCCCATCATCTCCTCACCACTGGCCATGGGAATGTTACTAGCTGGACTCCAGCCAGGGGTTGGTTGTATACAAAAATGTTTGGTATTTGCTGCTGCTGGCCTTTGCTAAGCAGCCTGTATTCCCTCCACACCCCAGCCCTCCTACGGAAGGCAGCTGAGATTAGATATCCTGGTAGGGCTGCAAGCATCTGCTGAACACCTATTTATCAGGCCCAGGCCCAGCTTGGGAATACCAGAAGTCTGTGGTAAGTAAGAGTCTCCACTTCAGAACACACTGGCTTTAAAAGTGCAGTGCAGCACATTTTCAGAGTCGACTTTCTTCGCTATTTCCCAATTTCCTAATTACCACGACACAAATTTCTTCATCTTGGTCATCAGCCTGGCATGCTCAGTGAGCAGAGAAACACCAAAACTTAACAAAATAGCAGCTGCAGCTTCTCCAAGGAAAAATAAAAATGAAAAAAATAAAAACAACACCCTGAAAAGCTCTTCAGCTTCACATCCCACAGAAATAGGAAAATGTGCAGAAGGCCTGGGAATGCTGCAGTGTTGGCATCACATCTCTGTACAAATCACTGATGGATGCTGAGTCAACACAGGCTGAAAGCTGCTGCTTTTAGATATAGATATATATACATATTACTTCTATTATATATCTATTACTTACATTACATATATATTACTTATAAGCTAGAAGGAACATGAAGTTTCTGGAACTACACATATTTTCCTTTCTTTTCAGCAAACTAAGAATTTACGGAGATAAGGTCCAAAATAAACTTTCATTTGCAGTCCAGTCAAGGGGAAATGATGGGATGGAAGTTGGTTAACTCCAGCTTCCCAGAGAAGGGCTGGTTGTGAGGGCTGCACGTTTGCTTTTCCTTGAAAAGCTGCATGAGCCAAACTCCAAAGCAGAGGAGAGCTCCAGCAGCCTTTCTCACCATCTGTTAGTGGTTAGCAGCCCAAGATTAAACCATCCAACTTCAAAGCTAATAAGAAATTCTCACCATTACTGTTTGTTCAGCTCCTCCCATCTCATCTTCAGCCAGGCAATAATCTGGCTTTCACCCATGGACTGTCCCATGGATCTGGGAGCTGTAGATGTTCCTGTCTCTGGACATATTTGAGTTTTTCAGTTGGTGAAAGGCCAAAGGGCACAGAAGAAATCCCATCACTGCTCCTGAGGAAATCAGGGGGATGCCACGGAGCAGCAGAGGGTGCTGGATGTGGGAAAAGGACTTTTGGTTCACTCTGAGAAAAGCCCATCCATAATTAATTTCATCAAGAAGTTCCTGATGACAAATGTCTGTTCCTGCAGCAGCTCAGTGAAATGAAAAGGTTTTTCTTCAGCACAGCTCTCAAAAAATAAAAAAAAAAATAAGAGAACTTTCAGCAAAGTGAATTCCTCAGGAAGATCCACCTGCACTCACCTTCTCCACAGAGCCTGTTATTTACCAGAACAGTGACTGCAGGAGTGCAGGCTATTTTGGAAACAGACTGCTGTTTCCTAAAGATCTGCACAGGGCAGGACAAGGAAGCTGCCTCTACCCCAGATGTAATTACACACTCTCATGCCAAGGACAAGAACGCCATGTGTGCCACATTCAAACCAGCATTCAGCTGTCTGTTGAGCTCAGCACATCAAAAGCTTCTGGTCACTTTGCAGGTAAGGCAGCAACCAAACTGAAGAGCAGAGTGTTTAAAGTTTTCCAGGGTAGGTACAAATGGGTCGGACATTCTCTAGGCCAGGACCAAAGGAAGGGATCTGGAAAACTGCAGAGACAATCCTTGAGGAGCAGGAACCCAAAGACCTGTCCCAGCAGCAGCCCTAAAGTGAGGAATTCCCCCAAAGCAGCACTCCTGGCTGTCAGGAAGAAAAGGGGGCTGGATCCAGAGACCTGGTAAGGTGTCCTTCCAATTCCACTGCTGGAGAAGTGACTGCCCCTCCTCTAAAGGCCACGGAAGGTAAAAAACCAGGAAACTTCAGCAGCAGAGGCAGGGGGAGAGAGGTGAAGATGCCAAGCAGGCAGACCTTCAGCAGGCAGTGGACAGCTTTGTCCCAGGCAGTTCCTGCCAGGCAGCTGGAGCCAGGGAAATGACAGGCACACCACAACGTGCACTCAGCTCAGGGCACCACTCAGAGGTGGGTTTTGCCCCATTAGCTACCCTGAACCACTCCTCCTGCAGAAATGAGAAAGTATTGAGGGCTTCCAGCTTCAGTAAACATCAGGGTCAGCCAGGTGATCCAGGTCCTGAGACAGCAGTTTGGGATGGGAAGATGAGCCTTATGAACTGCCACAGGAGTTTCTGAAAGCACCTCTGGTGTGGACAGCACTGTCCTTGCACTTTATTTATTCCTGCCTTAGTCTGGGGCCTGCAGACCAGTGGCATGAAGGGGAACACACAATTTACCCCATCACCAGAAGCAGCACTGCAAGGGAGTCCTGGGCACTCTCCTGATCAAAACACAGGATCTCTCCCAGCCTGCTACACAAGGGAGCTCCCCGTGGCCCTGCCCCTCTCACAAAGAGGATTTAACACCCCAAAGCCCCAGTTTACAATGCAGACCTACAAAAGAATAAGGCTCTCCCAAGAAGTATGGTGACATTCTCCCAAGGTCTGGCTGCAAGGACGTGTGTCCCTTCCCACCTCATCCCCTGAGCTCCAGCTGCTCTGCAAGGCACAGCCAAGCCCAGCCCAGCCCAGCCCAGCTGGAACCCAGCACGAGATGCACAAACTCCATGCCCTGTACCAGATACAAACAGGGATCAACTGCCCACTCAGCACAGGTGGATCAAAAGCTCACGGGACCCTCAGAGGCCAGGTAATGACAAAGTTGAAGGCAGGAGAGCTCAGAGGCTTTCCAATCTGTAAATGATCAGATTGGACATTCCCCAAATCCTGCAGCACTGCCATTCCAACCTTAGGGGCTTGGCTGACCATGCAAAGGAGAGTAAAGTTCATGGGCAGACACAAAACATGAAGCTACTTCAAAACATTCACCTGGGGCAAGCACAGGCTGCCAAAGCATCCACAAACACAGGAGAACAAAGCGTTTCTTCTCCCTCTGGGATCCCATCCCTGCTTTGAGGGCTGCTGTGTGCATGGCACATGAAATAGCCATCACACAAAAACACAAGTCCTGCTAGGAGCAGGAACCACAGACCTAGACAAGCCTGAGTTAACCAGATCAGCTTGTATCTTTTTGCTTCTGTGTCCTTAGGCCCCGAGAATCTGGTATTCATAGTATCCATAGCTGGAAAAGGCACGGGCTGAAAGGATCCACCCTCAGTCTTGTACAGACTCTGAGAGCTAAGGCACTTCTGTGGGAAGCAGAAGGTGGAGATTTGAATCCCTTCACGTCAGGAAGGAAACTGAACCCAGGCCCCCTTCCAGGTCCCCAGCACACTGGCACCCAGGACTGGGGCACCAAGCACTGCCCCTCTCCCTCAGACACCTGGACGTGCTGTGTCCTGCCCAGCCTGGGCACTGCAGGCAGCTGCAGGACAGAGCCAAGGTGTGCTTTCCACCACGATGACCCATCCTGACCCCCAGGCTGCTCCCAGCAGGGCCAGCTTCCCTCCTGCACCGCGTGCCCCCAGGCTGGCACACCGAGTGCTGGCCCAGGGAACTGAACAGAACTGCACCCTCTGTGCAGGCTGGGCTGGGCCAGGCTGGCTCCCTGAACCCTTATCAGCCCGGCTGACACTCCCAGCAGAGCAGGGAAGCTGCAGGAACACGCAGTCCCTGGGGGAGAGGGAAGGAAGCTGTGCACGCCGAGCACACAGCAGCCCAGCAGCGAGGGCCACCAGCCCAAACCCCACTCGTGTCTGGCTTCCCAAGCACATCCCAGGAAAACCTCAGCTCCAGCAGCAAGTTTGCTCCTGGGGGTGAGTTCAGGTGAAAAGGGAACTTCGTGTCACCCTCCTCGGATCCCCTGTGAGGCAGACCCAGAGCTGAGCTGCTGCTCGGGCTCTCCAGACCACTTGTGGCTCTGCTCTGCCCCAGGCCCTTCCCCATGAGCAGTTACAGCACTGCAGAGATGGGAGCTTCTTAAAGCTTCTGGGTTGGATGCAGAGCTCTTCACTGGCATTTTTAAATCACGTTTCTTAAGTAGAACATGCCTAGAAAACTCAATAACGTGAATTACAGTATTAAAAGACTATATTCCCGTATTAAATATCACTTCATGCTACATCTTTTCCCACTGCCTGTCAAGAATGAAGACCAAGCTTTGCCTCCCACAGCTGCATCAAAGCCCCCTCTCACAATACAGATTCCCAAAAGTGCCAAATGAAAAATGATCACTCACGTGCAGAGAATTGATTGGTCCTCACGGTCTGCAAAAGAAGAACAAACACGGTTAGAGGGGCTTGTTTACACTGCTCTGCAATCTGCAAAACAGTTTCTTTTAATTGAGTATTTCTAACATTCATCTTTCCAGTTTAACAATTCTAAGGACACTCTAAAGCAATTTTAATAATATCCCCATTTCACATGCACACAGCCCTCAAACAACAGCTCGGAAGTTCCTAAAAGTCCTGACATTTCAGATAATGAAGTCAAAATTCTGGTTAAATTTAATAAGCACCCACGGTAAGGTTTTTAACTACATTTTCAGATAAAGTGGATCTAACACTTCTTATTCTGAATGCATAAAGAATATAAAACCTTACACAAGGAGAAAAACAGTTTCAAGCACACGATACTGACAACCACACACTTGGAAAGAGCACTGCCATCTCCAGCAAACAAGTGCTTTCCTCCCCAGCGTTTTGTTTTCTTTTTTAAATGAACATGCAGGCCTGAAGAGCTCCCACAATTGAGCTTATTCACCAAAGCCTTGTCCAAAGGACACCCAGGGAAAGCAACGTGCTGCAGCATTTGTTCAGCACTTCTGTGCCATGCAGAGCCAAGCTCACGACCTTTGAGGAGAACTCCTGAAGGGCAGGTGCAGCCTGCAAGGGCTATTTCATCATCACACAAGCTTCACAGAATGTATTTCAGCACCATATTAAAAACTGTATCATCAGAACATGGAAATACACCTGCAGCAAGTCCAGCATTTCAGTTCAAGTCTTTCAGAGCAGGCAGACGCTCCTGCCCACTGCCAGCACAGGCTGAGCCACAGATGCCACCCCTGGCAAGTTTCAGACTGCATTAACACCAAGGATGACAAGAAATGGAGGTGCTTTCTGACTGAAAGATGCTCAAAGCACGCAGCCAGCTGCACTTCGAGCCCATTGCTCAGAACCAGGAGTGATGCCAAGCCTGCTGTGCAGAGCAGCTGCACTGGGCTGTGCTGCACCAGGGCCACCAGGTCAGTCCTGCAGCCTGGGACTGCATCTTGCAAGCAGATGTGAGCTCCAAAAATCCCTCCTAAGAGCAGAATAAATGCAGGAGAAGTGAAGAATACTAGTTCAGATTATTAGAAGTAGGAGAGAAAAATTCCAAGAGTTGGTGACCCTCCTGACAAGGCTGCAGGGATGCTCCTGGATCTTTCCCTACAGCTGCATGAGGTGCAGCAACTCCTGCAGACCAAAAAAAGGAATGGGAAGCCTGGGACTGCAAGAAATGAAAGGTGAGAGGGGGCAAAAGCAGCAGGAGCATGGCAAGAGAAAGACTAAGAAAACACTTATTTATGTCCTGGGTTTGGTATCAGGCAGCAGGCCTTGCAAGACCGATCCAAAAGGAGTTTCTGGTGGCAGGAGCAGGGCCAGGGCAGGGCTCAGGCACAGCTGGATGTCCTGCACAGCCAGGAGGGAGCTCTGTGCCCCTGAGCTGCAGCTCTGGCTGCCAGCACGAGCTGGAGGTGACACAGGACAGCACAGACCATTGTTCCTGCAGCAGGAACAGCTGAATGAAAGCCAAGGTGGTGCTGTGAGGAGAGCTGGAAGTTAGTACTTAGCTTTAGTATTTACTGAGGCATTCCTTTAAAGGGACAAGCTGATTCTTCCCTTTCTTACTTCCCAGGAATAACTTCACTCTCATTTTGGCACGGGAGCTGGGCCATTACCTCAGCAAACACAGCCTCCCCTAAACTAGACCCCTTCAGTTTAGCACTTCAAAAAAGGTAACACAGCTAGCATTTGCCTTGAAGTCTCATTTATTTAAAGACAGTGTGAGTTCATCAATGCTTTGTATCATGACATTTGTTACCTGTGCATTTACCATGCAATGCTACTGTGCCACAACACACAAGGCACGCTATAAATGAATTTTCTTACCCAATTAAATTTAGAGAAAACCTGCAAGTCCAGAAAGTTGTATTCATTTGTCACTGCCAGAAGCTCCAGCAAGTGCAGCCAAGCTTTTTAACTTTCTCTGTCCAGGAGCCTGAATTGACACAGCCCTTACAAAGTCAATTATCTGCACTCAAGTATGTCACTCCAAACCCATTTCTCTGTGTCCATCTGCACCCTGAACCTCCCAGACCAGGAAAGTGGGAGGAAGACAACAGCAAGGTCCAAGCTGCGCCTTGTGAAGCATTCCTTCTGCTGATGGCCAGTTCCAGCATCCAGCACTGAACTGACAGCACCCAAACCTGCACATGGGGTGATGCCTCAGGCAGTGCCAAATGCCAGGTGCCCTCTGGCCCAGGAAGGAGCTGATCTGCCCCGAGGCACTCTGAAAAAGCCTCTGACAAAATGACTACTGGAAGGGTTATTTATGGTTGGTTTCCTTAGCTCCTGTCCTCCCCCAAATCCCACAGTGGCTGATCCCAGAGCAGGTGGCTCCCTCCCCTCCTCGGGGCTGCAGCCAGGTTTCCCCAGCCTGGCTGGAAGGACAGCACAGGAGCTCTCCCAGGACAGTTCACAAGCACACAGGTACCCACCCTCTGCACTGCCTGTGCTCCAGGTACCTTTTATTATATTGACATTTGAAGTATTGCAAATGTCACGATTTGACTGGGAATGAATGGGAGAAGCCCTTTGGAGCTACCCCTGAGTGAAGTGCCCAGCCAGAAAGGCATTTTCTGAATTAGCACTCATTCCCAGATCTAGGAAAACAATCCCACGGGTGCCTTACTTTGGGCTTTAACCTCTCTCTGACTGCAATTCTTACCAAGCAGTAACTCTCACACAGGCACTGTCTGTCTCACAGTCCCCTTCTCTAAGGTGAGAACATGAAACAAGTGTGCCAAGGTGAAAAAACTTAAATCTGCTTTCCCAGCTCAGGCTGGAGAGAAAGCAATGGGCTACCACACATCCAACCGGCAGAAAGGCATGCAGAGGAAAATGGTTCTCATTTGCAGGTTATTATTGGTCCTTCCTCAAATCCAAGCACAAAATTCCTGTGGATCATTCACTCTGGCACAGCCTTTCCTTCTCCCTGTCCAGAGCAGTGATCAAATGCCAGCCCCAGTTCTGGAGCAGACATAAAGAAAATTCCTGCTTTTTTGGGAGGTGGAGGAGGCAAGTTCTTTGATATTTCTCAAACAGGAGAAATCAGTGGCTTTCTAAAAAGAGGCCCTGTGCAGGGGAAGGGAGGGCTCTTGTTTATTTGTAGGCGCTGTTTCATGCTCAGGTGCCTCGGAGCACAGCCCAGGAAAAGCTCCCTGTTTGTTGTGGATGCAGGCTCCAAGGAGCTGTTGTGTATGAGCCCTGTGCTGTAGGTGAACAGGCTCAGATATCAATCTGCCAAGGTCATTTAAAAATTGCATTCCTGACAAGTTCTGTGAAAACAGGTCAGTGCCTGGGGGGGACAGAGCTCCTCACCAGCACAGACTTTGCTGCTGCCAGAGCAGCCCAGGACTGCTCCAAGGATGCCACAGGACAAGAAGAGCACCCAGGTGTCCCACAACCTGCCACTCTTCAAGTCCAAGCTTCCAATTATTTTCTTTTTCCCATTTTCCTGCTGGGCTGATAAACACGGGAAGAGATCTGGTTACAGAGACGAAGCACGCCTTTTTAATTTGTGTTTGTCTTTAAAATGTTGCCTGGTTACTCCCTAAACTATCATCAAACACTTAGCCCTGTGAAAGTGACTTGCAACAAACACCTCTGCCCGGAGCCAGCGGGAAGAGTGACAGGCACAAGTTTGCTTGCTGGGCACCCACCCGGCCAAATGTGCCCTGACACACTTCTGGGCACCACGAGATTCCTGGTTATCCCACATTCCACCTCCATGGGCAGCTCTGCAGCTTCCCAAAGCCAGGGCAGGCTGCAGGAATAAATCAGCACTGTGCCCCCAGTGACCCATCAAACACTGCAGGGAGCTCTGCAGGGAGCAGGACAATAGCAATAACACATAGTTGATATTTCAGTTGAAATATCACCAAGTTAGAACTGTTGGAAGTTTTAAAGAAGCTGAACCTCCTCATGCCCAAAGATCTGATGTGACACAAGCAGCAGTGCCCCAGGAGCTGGGCAGTGGCACTGTCAGGTCACCCTCCTTGGGAGCTCTCAGGTGACTGCAGGATGGAAACACCACAGCTATCTCCAAGAAAGGTGAGAAGGATCATTGCACTAGCCTTCCAAAAGCTGGAAGGAACTCTGGAAGTGAGAAATTCTCAAAGACACTTCAGGAGAAGCCATCTCTCTTGGTGCACCTTCAGACTGCATTTATGTTTTTTCTTCTTGCCTTGTCACCATCAGCTCATTCACATTTTGGTCAGGTTTTACATCCAACCCTTATTTCTTTGAAACTGTCAAGCAAGGAACTCTCAGAAATTCTCATTCTTCGTCCTAAAAGGTGTAACATTAATTTATACCAGAGGAAAGATCAGCCTACTCCTCGTAGGTATCCAATGGTTTGAAGTCCTAGAACAATAATATTTATCAGCTTTGTTTCATCAGTGCTCAGACACTTCTCTCAGACACCACCCCTGCCCCTGACTGCAGCAGAGCTCCAGGGCTGTGGTGAAGGTCAATAAAACACCTCTTCCCCATGGGGTGGAGCACGGATGGAAACACTCCAGGTGTCCTGCTGTTTGTGAAGCTAAAATAACAACAGCTTTTATTAAAAAGGGAAAAAAACAACTGGTTCTATCCCTTCCTCTGGAGCATTTGAGATAAATCACAAGAGCCACGCTCCGGGTTTGCTGCTGGCTGAGCACATGAAGTTAATAATTAGCAGTGGTACATGGCAGAGGTCACCCCAGCCCAGTGATGGCTTACCCTGCCACTCGTTACAGTGACACACAGCACTGGGCACAGGGACTTTCTGCATGTCTGAGGTGACCACGCTCACAACTCCCTCACCCAGCACAGCCCCAGCCTGGGAGGGCTCGGCCAGGCTGTGAACTGAGACTATTTTAGAAATCACGAGTGAGGCATTTGCAACATTAGCTCGAAATTCCCCAAATTCCTGAGGAGAGAAGTGTGACGTGCTCAGGCTGGCAGCCAGGCTGAGTCAGCAGCAGAGGACAAAACAAACAGGACTCTGTCCTGCCCACTGTGGGCAGCTTCCCCACCACACACACAGAGAACTGGCCTTTCGCTTCACTTTTAGCCCTAATCGAATCGGAAGAACCTTAAATATGGTTTAGTTTTCACTGTCAGTCTTTCCCTCCCTTTATTAACCATCATCAGGAGAAGCTCCAGCAGATCTAATTCAGGAATTACAGCAGAGCTGCTACATCTGTGGACAGCAGTCACAGGTAATGTGCTGCTCCCCTAACGAATTCAAGCAGGTCTGGGCTGATTTATCCACCCTTTCAAACAGGGATTGCTGTAATTCAGGAGAAGAGCAGAGCACACGGGGCAGCTTCAGTCTGGAGAAAACCAGGGGAAACTCGCTGATGGCCACGGTGCCGAGCCAGGCCCAGCTCCTGGGCCCAGCTCAGCGCCCAGGCCCAGGCCCAGGCCAGGGCACACAGCAGGGTTTCACAGCTCTCTAAGGGCAGTGAGGATCCAGAGGGAAGAACTCCTCCGGCTGCCCGGGCAGAGCTGCCAGGACTCGCTCCTGACACGGGCAGCAGATCTCGGCCTCCCTGCAGCCCTGCGTCCACCGAGCTCCCAGGAGAAATGAAAACCCACACAGGCCGTCCCTACACTCACATTTCAGCTCTTATTTGCATTCTGCTTAGCAGTAGCCTAAGATTAGTAGGAGCTGGCAAGCCACAGGCTGGACAAGGTTTATTTGGGCTGCAGAGCACTCGGCACAGCAGTGGTTTCCATTCTCCATCAATCCTGCTTAAGTTGTTCTGCTTCCCACGTAGAATAATTTTGTTTAGACAAAGATCACACTGTCCACTGAGACAATGATTCAAGGAAGCCCTTTAGCTTTAAGATCTGCCATGTAAGCTCTCTCATTTAACTTTTGCTCTTCTCCTCTCCAAACAAACAACCAAGCACAAACCACTTAACAAAAGGGGCTGGCAACTTTCACTCCAGTGACCTTTTTCCCAAGCTGTTTGACCATGCCTGAGCTGAGTTTGGAGAGATAGCAAGTGTGACACCGGTGACACAGCAGGGGCAGGCTTTGGTGCTGTGTCCAGCCACACACAGGGCACATATCACCCCACAAAGCAAGGCCAGCCACGCACTTTCACAGCAAACACCAAATTCTCCTGCAGTTTCCTCACCCATGTGCTCCTGTCCATGTATTCCTCATCAAGGCTTTAAGCCCCACTATATCCTGAGGCACAGACTATCACAGTTTAGCTCTGCTGTTAAAAATTAGCTTCTTTTTGCTGTTCTGCACGTTATCTGCACATTTCAAGTAATGACTTGGTTGGTTTTGCACAAAAAGCACATCTCAAGGAATGCAGGTCCCAGGGTTTGCAGCAGCAACTCCCAAACCATAAAAAGCACAAAACAATGGGCAAGATTGACCAATCTTTAACCAGCTCTTTGCCCATATGAAGGCCTTTCCTCACACTGCTTACAACTCCCCTTTGGTTAGGATTGATATCAAATTCCTTTTGGAAAGCTGATCATGATTGCAGTGGTCTCCAGACTCTGAGCAGGACCCTCATCTCAGAGATGGCACTAGCAACGTACATCTGGCTGCTCTGCTGCCAAATGCTTTTGTGCAGCACAGTCCACCAGCTATTCCATCTCTGAGATTAAGGATTTGGTTCTTGCAGATTTTCTATTTTCAGCATTTGCTATTTACTAACCCTTCAGAGAATGATTTCCTGCTATTTTCCTCAAATTTTCCACAAGAACTTCCCTTCCCAAGCAACTTCACAGCAGATACACATGAAGAGGTAGACACCTATCTTTTCCTGCTTTTTCTTCTGCATTTTCCTGCTCCACACCATCTGATGGCTTTATCACCACTCAGAAAAAGCCCTGGAACAGGATGAATTTGAATGCCCCAGGGTGACCAGAAAGCCATGAGCTTTTATTCGCCTTGTTCCCTGAAACAGATGCACAACATCTTGCAACTCTGACTCCTTGAGGAAAGCTCACAAAGTCTGCCAGGAATTCCTGAGCAGCCAAGCACCTGAGAGCATCAAGCCTGGGCAAGTGAAAGGAGGCTGGAGATAGCCCAAGATACAAATTGGCAATTGTGAGCCTGGGGTCCAAGACAAGGAGCAGGACTCCAGCAGCCCTCCCCTTTCCCATGGCTCAGGGACTAACTCTGCTCTGCTGCTTGCTGCTTCCTTGCCAAAGGACAACAAAGAAATTTAAGTCAAGAGGAAGGGGGAGGAAGAAGAAGCTGCTGCAAGTGCTGGCAGTGGAGGTTATGGCATAGCTGCTCTCTTAGCTCAGCAGCCCAGAGGAATGCAGCCCGAGTGACAAAACCCAGCTTTGTGCACAGCCCGGCCGGGCTCTCACGCTGCTCTCCAGATTAGAGCACATTGAAGGTTTTGTTACATCAAGGCATTACTGCTCGTGCCTGTCATCTCCAGGCTTGGGCCAAGCAGGAGCAAATTATCCATTTCACAACTACCTAGAAATAAAAGGAGTTTAATTGAAACGAAAGCCTCGGTGCAGGAGCAGGTGCTGACTGAGTAATCGCACAAAATGATTCATCTCATGAATGATTTCCCAAGTTGGATGCACTTAGTCTTGAATTCCTGTCTGTAGGCACAGGCACAATTCAATTATAAGGCCAGCTTGCATAGCAAGTTTTAAAATTAAAGTCGTCTCTGGTTGCTCAGAATATCAACCAAAAAAGCCCATGGAAATGGCTCATCCACTGCAGCATTTCACTGAAATGATGATACTTTCAGTGCACTGGAAATGGCTCATCCACTGCAGCATTTCACTTCAGAAAGGGCAAGAAAATCCAGGCACTGAAGTAACTAAAAATTCCTTATGTAACAATTGTCACTCCTGTCTCATTTGTAAATACAAATGAGTTACTGAAGTACTCAAAGTTACTGAAATTACGTAAAAAAGATGTCAACTTCTAAGCAATTAAGCCTTAAGAGAGAGCTGTTCACTGAAAGTATCATCATTCCTAATTCAGTGCCCAACCTTGAGGCTGAAAAATAAACAGAGATCAGGCACATTTTGACACGGAGGACGAAGGTCAGTAAAAAACAAAAACTTTTCCAACAGTAACAGAAAGAGTTTAAAATGCAGTCTCTAAAACTAGATTGTGTAAGCTCAGCTGAGCTTGCTCAGTAAGGACTTGCTGCTGATGCCACTCACAGCTGGCCAAGCAAGGTGCAATCATTTCAATCATGAATCCCAGAATCACACAGGTTTAACATCAGGAGACAGAACACAAAAGTGAGAGGAAGGAGATGAAATATTGCAAAACAAGGTCAGCTGATAGAAGCATTTATCATTTTACTTCAAATTCAAAAATAATGAGGCAGGGGACTGTTTCAGCATGATGGATTTTAGTTTTTTCTGCTTTGTTTCTTGCTTCAAGAACCTCTTTCCCTGCACTCAGCCATGAAGACACTGCATGTGACACTCCTGGAGGGGCACAGGCAATCTGGATGTTAATGGTATTGTCACCTGAGTATTTATATTCCACACCTGCCTGAGCGGACCAAGTGAAACCCCAGAATTCCCCATTTAACAATAAAGGGCCCTGTAAATCCTTCACACGACGTTTACCAAGCAGCCAGTTCTGCTGGGATCATCATCCTGCACTTTGTAACTCGTGAAAAGGCCTTGGGGACCCTTTTGGGAAGTCCAGATGTAATGAAAATACCAAGAACATTAATGGCACATTTATCAGGTTCCACCTGCTCTCACAACAGAGAACACCAGCCATCACTCCCAAGTTTTCCAGTCTCAGAGCACTTTTCCCCTCTTCCATTTAAAGATTTAACAGACCTTTAAAAGAAAAAAATTCTCTTATTTTAGTTTCAATTCTTTTCTTCCGTATCTGAGGGTGGATTTGCCCCCAAGGGAAGACTTAAATCAAGATTAACTACAAATATAGATCAATGAGATGTTTTTAAGAGAGAAGCACTGCACCTGTAGGCAGTTCTGGCTTCTCCAACACCAAGTGTTCCCTTCCCTCTTAGGCTGTTTCCGATAAACCTTCTCTGCAACAGGATTAAAGGCAGGCCTAAAATATCAGTGCTAATTTGGTGCTCATCAAGATGTCCTCAGGGAAACAGGATAAAAAGGAGAGACTAAGCATAATTATACAAGAGTAATATTAATAGGCAAACGGGGCTTTAGCAACAAAAAGCCAACAAGTTTTCCTCAATATTTCTTCCGAAACACTTGTATGCCACTGAATAAAGAGGCACAGTAAAACAAAGCCATACTTCCTCTGGAAATCCAGTGGGAAAGTTTGGAAGGGAGGAGGGAAAAGAGAAAGTCAACTGTGGAAAAAGCACTGCAGAAAAATTTATGAGTGCTGCTTTTGCACAATCAAATCTCCCTTGCTGGTGAAGTATTGTCACAGCACTATCAGCCCCAAAAAATTCACTTTCTTAAAGAAAACCCTAATCTGTGGCAAATATTAATGGCTTATAACTTTTAGCAGGACTGAAGAAGGCTTGCAAATGGTATAACCAAACAGAATCAAGGTCAACATTGTCACAGGGATTAGGACAGCAATTCCTTATGATCATGTCAGGGATGCTCTGTGGGGCCAGCACCAGCCCTGCCCCACTGCTGGGCTTCATTCCATCCTCAGCCCTGGGATATGGGTACTCCCTGCTTCACCTCCTCCTCAGGGAAATGAAGGGAAAGTGCAGGAGAAATCCACTAAACCACCTGTGAAGTAACACCCTCCTACCACAGCACTTTGAAAAATAATTACTGGGGGAGAGAGAGGGGAAATCCAGCCTGGAAAGCTGAATTGCAGGTTATTATCTTCTGCGGTCAGGCACTGGGTAATGAGGCTTTTCCTGAAGAGAAATCCTGCCTGGCATAACTAGAATGCAGCCCCAGTCTTGCTTGTCCCAAACAGGAGCACCTTCAACTCCATCTTTGCTGCAGCCAAGGAGAGCCAGCACTGCCTGAGCTTGGCTTTTCCCTGCAGACCTGGCCCCAAATCCCTGCTGCCCCACCACCGACTGCCCATCTGCAGCACCCAGCCAGGGAGAGCCATTCTGCACCTTCCAGAACTCATCCTGGGTCCCTGGGGAATCCACTCCCCTCCAAGCTGGGCTCTCAGACCCATCCTGTGTGTCAGGGCTCTTCCCACACCCTCTGCCTTTGGCAAGCACTGACCCACAGCTCCAGCCCATTCTTCCCTCCCCAGAGGGCACAGGGGGGGCTGACCTGGGCAGCCAGGGGGGCAGGAGGTCCCCCCAAACAGGAAATTCTTCAGGGGGCCAAGAACAGAGCAGGGTTTGATGGCTGGCAGTCAGCAAGGCTTCCACACAGACTTTTCCCACCACAGCACACATGGGGAACTGCAGGGATCCATTTGTATCCCCAGTTTAGGAAAATTCAGAGTGCTCCAGCAATGCTTAAGACAAGGAATAACTATGGAGATGCACACGCACCAGTTCTGCTGACCAGAAAATCCTTTGCTTTCCTAATCTAAATAAAAATCTCCATTTTCTTATTTAAGCACAAATATTAAGCATACAAAACCTCAGCAAAGCAGAAACTGGAAGCTGAGCTGTGACTGTCCATGCTCTGAATTAGAGGCATGAAAGCACTAAGAAACTGAGTAACACTTTACTCACTGTGCCCAATTCTCAGCACAGTAAAACTGTGGTTTCAGAAACCAGGTTGCTCAGAGTCACAGTTCAGGCCCAGGTATCCTGTTAATCACAGTAAACAGCTCACAAACACCTGGAAATGAGTAGTTTGTGATTAGCTGCAAGGAAAATAAACATGATTATGCTGCACAAAATACCACTGAACAGGCCAGGAAAATCCAGCCAACCACTTTCATTAATCTAGATTAGTGGCCAGGATATTTCTATTAGGGGAAGGTCATATTCTCCAAAGGAATTGCATTCCTATGGTTTCAATTTCAGGTTTGAATCCTAATAATTAAACTTCAGACGTCAAACACTGGAAACACAGCAGTCATCCATATCAAAAGAAACCTATGGATATGCTGTACCAGCAGAAGCATGACTTGCAATAATACTGGAAAAACTCCTCTCCCTGCCCTCTCTCTGCCACCCCAGCTACGTGCACAGACACAGAAGGGAGCTACACAACAACACTTTTACAAGGATGTGTCAGTAACTTATCAGCAAAAGCATCCTGGCCAAGGATTCTGCTGCAAATAAATGCCTGCAGACACCTCTGATGATTAATCTGAAGCGTTTTGATTAACCCAGCTGGTTCCTGGTTAGAGACATATTTCTACCAGCCAAAACTTTCTGACACATATTCTCTGTTCCATTAAAGACTACATGCAGACTAAAACACAAGGCAGAGCTAGAAGATTAAAGACATTTTGCACATTGTGTTAAATACTTGATAGGGAAAACCTATCCTCACCCAACCCTGGGCACACTCAGTAGCTGACCTTGTGTTGCCACTGATAGCCAGAAAACAAACGGAATAATGTAATAATCTGCTACTGTTGAGACAAATATTATTTGGTGCTCTAATGACTACAAAACCTTGCTTGTTGTAACTGCAAGCTGTATTTATTTGGAGACAAACTCAGCTCCCTGAAGTGTCTCTCTGCAGCAGGGCCAGTGCCAGAGCTCGCCCCTCCACCTGACACAGACACTCACTGCTCACCCTCACAGCACCAATGCCTGGCCTGGAGTTTTTATTTACCCCTGCAATGCAGTCGTGCAGAGAAATCATCAATGGGAAATTCACTAACTCCTGCAAATGCTTCCTAAAATAAACAGGGAGTGGCTGCATACTGGTGACCACTAGAAGCACAGATTTAGTTACCCTTAAACAAGTTATTCCCTAAATAATGGATCCCATTGCATGGGTTTCATCTATTCTTATTCCAAGCTATGACCTCATTTGTTCAGATGAGAACTCAGACTAGCAAAATCAAAAAGAAAGCAGGCACAGAGAGATTTGATACAAAATATAAACCTGCATGCATCAGAAGGAAAGAAAAGAGGACTGTAACCAAACATACACCACCGTGTGCATTTTTAAATTCCATCTTCCAAAAATAGTAACATTTGTCCATGTAGCAAGATCTCCAGAGATACCAACGAGTACCAGCAGGGTATGTGAGCAAATATATGGGGCACCCGGAGCTGCTAACTGCTGACATTGACCTACTTTATTAGAGGACATTTGTCTCAAGAACATTTCAGGGTATTCTGGAGACCATTTCAAGAGGTGCTTTCAGATGGGGAAACACTTAATCACAATCCACTTGAGACTGCTACAATAAACTCCTTAAAATAAATCTTAAGCTTTGCTCTGCTATTATTCCACATGCCCTTACCAAGGGTCCTCCCATCTGAGCTGTTAGAGGCTGTTGTTGTGGTCAAGATGTCAGAGTTTCTTTCACAAAAACACATGAAAACAGAGCCCCAGGTACCCCTGGGGAAGCAGAACAACTCCTGGTAGCCCCAATTTGCTGCTCTTGCCCTGCCTGTCCCTGCATCACCCCACTCTGCTGAGGTGAAAGGACACTCAGCAACCTGCAGTTGATTATTAAGCAGCCCTAAAGACAAAGTCACAATTCAAGAAACAAAGACTTGTGTGATGTATTTAAAGATACCAAATGTCTAAAAGAAAAAAAAAGTTAACATTTAAATTGCTGGTTAACCTGGCAGCAGAAACAGCTTTCCTCAGTTTGTGTGAAGTAGGGCAAACAGCTTTTCCCCTGCTCCCAGCCCATCCTCAGCTACAGCACAACACACAGCACGGTGTGCAGAGCTGGCTCTTGGTTACCACACCTGGCTGCAGACAACATGCTGCTGTCCCCACATCTTTAACAGCCCCCTAAATGTGAACCAATATTGGAATGAGCTGTGCTTCCAGAATACCGTGCCAGAAATGCAAGTTCAGCAGCACGTGCTCGTTTCTATCACGCCAGATTCAGTTCTCATGTTTGAACTGCACAGCCTTAAAGCCAAAATTCAAACCATGAGCCCTCCATAGACTCACTCTATTCTACTACAGACATACATCAATTAGCAGGAAAGAAAGGAAATTCCTGCAGGTTAAGTATTTCCCTGACCTCTTTTTGAACTCAAACACGCTATTGTTCCATTGTCACCTCGGATTATTTGCCAGCTGCCAAAACACCAACATTCTTATAGCATTGCCTTTTCAATCCCACTCTTTTACTCTTCCTTCATCCAGAGCCAGTGCACATCTTTTGACTTGCAACTTAGCTCTTCTTTTTATTGAGGAACAGAGCATTTCTGACACCATTCCCAGAGCACCAGTGGTCACAGCTGTGCTGGTGTCACTTTGCTGCTGCACCTCAACGAGTCACACCAATGCTGTTCTCTCCTCCTCTTTAAAATTCTGACTGCACATAGCTGGATAAGGACACCCCAAGGTGCAGGTGCATTGAGGAGGTGCCAGGCAGCTGCTAAATCCCAGAGAATGCTCCTTACCTTGCAGCATGCACCTGTAGGCAGACTCGGATATCGCGTAAATGTGCGGTGGCATCTCGTGGCGCTTCTTCCCTCTGTACATCTCAATAATGTTCTCTGAATAGATTGGGAGGTTCTTGTAAGGATTTATGACTACACAGAACAGCCCTGAATAGGTCTGGAGAAAGAAAAAATAACAAACATTTCTGTTAGTAAACAGTATTGAAATAGTCGTAAAGAACAGAAAGCCTTTTCACAGGTTCTGTAATATTTATCTTAAAATTTAGGTGCTTTTTGTAGAGCAACTCAAAGTACTTGCTATATTCAAATTATTGGTTTCCAGTTCTCTTAAAAGGCTCTTTAATTACCTGCATAAAAAGTAATTTAAAGATAATAAGCGTAGGTAAATTTGAAGAGGAGTATCTGATCTCTTTCCCACAGACATTTAAATCTCTCTTCCGTTTGCCAAGTTCCAGCTTTATGGACACCTTTTGATGTTCAACTCCTTCAGTAAAATGTGCATTCCAAGTTATTTTCATTTCGAAGGAATTGATAATATCCACTGCTCTGGTAAAAACTCTAGACAGGGAAGAGCCTATGTCAAACCACCATTATTTCTGTTACTGTCTCATGACTGTCTGTCCTTCCTGCCATCAGCCCTGTCCAACCCTTCAGAGGGGTCATTCCCTCCCTGTCCCAGCCCAGCTGAGGCTCAGCCTGGCAGCCAGCCCTGCAGATGTTTCACACTCTCCTGTCAGAGCTGACAGCCCACAGAACTGGACTACCAGAACATCAAGGAACCAGCACAAACTGTACTCTGCTGATTTCACTGAGACATTTCTGCTTAGCCAAACTGCCTCGAGTGGCACAGGGCTGAGCCCACGCTGCAGCAATGCCCACGGGGCTGCATTTCCCTGTGGTCCAAGCACCACGGGCTCCTGCAGTGAGCTCCATCCCTGCTCCCCTGCAGTTACTCCTGAGGAAGTTGGGACAGGAACACCCCTGGCAGGAGAAGGAGCACAGGTAGCCACGGACACTGGGTCACGAGGGAGGACAGATGAGCCTGGCCTGGCTGGGGATCAGAGGCTGAGCTCTGACAGACCCTGCTCCCTGCACAGCCCTCCCTCCCAAGTGTTCCCTGCCCAGGAATCTGCTTGGCTCCAGCCCTTCCAGCAAGCACAGCTGACTGCTCTGAAGAAAGCAGAATCTCCCCATTCACTGCTAGCTCCTCACATGCTTGGGCAGCGTGTTCCTTCTGGTCACTACTGAAATTCCCATCTTTACCAGCTCAGGAAGGAGCAAGAGAGATCAGGTTTGGCAGAAATAGGAACTATCTTTCTGAATGTCAGGAAAACCATGTTTCTTACCTTTGCAGGTTGAGAGGAGAAAAAGAAAGGGAGAATAAGCAGAAAGCATTAACAGCTGTCGACAGCCCAGAGTACTGAGCAGGTCACTCAGGACAGAACATCTGTCCATTTTAAAAAGTATTTCTGCTACATTGGTATGAACACAGCAGCTGATTTTTTTTTTCTTTTGCAAGCATAAAAGATTTTATTTGGAGGAAAAGGTGCCCCCCTGTCCTTCCTACACCTCCACCAGCTTCTGGAAAGACAGGCAGAAGGTGTTCTCTGAACTGAGTCCAGGAGCACCATCAGCAAAGAAAAAGAACTTGGTTTTAAGCCAGATATCCTGACATAGGGACATCTTATGTCCTTGCAGGAAAATACTCCCTCTGCTTTGGTCAGATCTGCTGGGTGATAACTGCAGGGCCTTACCACCTGAACACGGTATTTATTTCTCACGAGAAAGGAAACACATCTTATCAGGGCAAGTGAGCCAAGCATAAAGAACAACTTATCAGTCATTAACTCAGCATAGCACGGGGCTGTTGGCAAGTGGGCAGCTCCTCCCGGCCTCCTTTCCTACCACTGTCCCTCCTGCAGCATCCTGCTCTTGCCCTTCCTGGCTGACCTGGGCACTGCAGCAAATGTCACACAGAACTGGCTGGGAACAGAGGCAGCTCCCTGCCCGAACTCATCTGTGGGCCCTGGGGAGACTGGGAGGGAGGGAAGGCAGGACAGTTGTTTTAACAGCTTGGTACAGCCCTGCAAGGAGCCAGCTAACTGCTGAACAGTGGGGACTCCTTTCCTGTGCTCAGCTGGGCTCACCCACATCCCTGTCACCACTCAGTGACACAGAGGCTCTGAGAACTGCCACGAGCCTGGCCTCCAGTCGAGGCTCCAAGTGAGGGTACCCAGAAGAAAGAGCACGTTTGCCAAGCCCAGCACAGAATGGCAGCTCAGAGCCACGCAGCAGCACCTCCCCTGTGCTCCTGCAGGGCAGGCACAGCTCAGGAGAGAGCTGGTCACTGCTGACTGCAGGGGGGAGGAATTCCCAGAGCCAGAGCACACCCCCGAGCTGTCCCAGCCCAGCCCTGGGCAGTGCCAGGGCCCCAGAGCTGCTGAGGCCAGCGGGGCCCTGCCCTCCTGGAGGCTCTGGATGCCCCCAGCCCTGTCTGCCTGCCCTCCTGGAGGCTCTGGATGCCCCCAGCCCTGTCTGCCTGCCCTCCTGGAGGCTCTGGATACCCCAGCCCTGTCTGCCTGCCCTCCTGGAGGCCCTGGATGCCCCCAGCAGCACTGGCAGCCCTGTCTGCCTCCCACCCACCCACTCCACAGGTGTGCAACTTCCCTCCCTCCCCGGGTGCTGCTGCTGCTCACCTGAGCAAGGACAGAGCTCCCAAACCAGAGGCTGCTTCAGCTGTAAGGGAATTCCTGCAAAACCCACCTGACCCTCTTCCAACACAACTCCTCCATTTCTCTGCGAGTTCATCCAGAACTTTGACTTTGTTTGGGCATTTTATGTTCCCAAAGGAAAGCTGTTGTTTTTTCCCCAGAATCACTGCCCTTCTCCAGACATAAATAAATCGATCTGGTAAATAACTAAAAAAAAAATCTTAAGTGCTGGGATAAAACAGTTCTCTGAAGATTATCCTTCTCTCCTCCCCCCAGTTGCTTTGGTATCTTTAGTTTATTTCCCCAGCACAGACAAGGAGTAAATGTTACTGTTTCAGCTACATAAAGAATTAATAACCTAGAAACACAAACTTAACAATCCCCCAGACCCCTATTGGTAATACCTAACCTGGAAGCCTTTCCAGGCTCTCCTGAAGCAGTACTTGATGGCCCTGTGAACCTGGAAGGACCAGAATAAGCAAAGCCCAATATAACTGAACCAGAGGAGGCCAACAAAAACCCCGGGCAACTGAAAAGGGTTAATTGAAGAAGCTCTATATAGAACAAGGCCAAATTAGAAGCTATGAAGCACAAAATTCTACATTTTGCCAGTGCTAGGGTTCATTTATTTGAAACTTAATCTAATTGAGAGGTTTTTATCCCAGACCATTCCCTCTGTGCACTGACAGCTCTTTGCATGCAGCACCTTGAACTCCAACCCCTCGATTTCCTGACCATGTTACCCAGCTCACTCTCTGCTGTTCCCCTGCAGAATTTCAAAATGAGACCTTTTTCAAACCAGCACCACCCTGCACAGCCTTAATTCATTCACAGGAAGATGGAACTGAATCTTCCCAATTTCCTGAGTGACATCTATTGCAGAAAGCAATATATGAACATACTGGTGGGCTGGCTCCATGGCTTGGCAGGCAGAGAAACACAGAAAGGATGCTTTTAATGAGCCAAATTTAATTGGGAGGGAGGCAAATGGTACCAAAATCTTTCACAGCTGTTTTGTAACTGCAAGTCTCACAGTGCATCACTGTGCCTAAAAAAGCAGGAAAAGGCTTTGTGCATGGAAACCAAACACATGGGAAGCAGAGACTGTTTAAAACCCCTCAAAAAAGCTTCTTGGTGAGCAGCCACAGGAGGAACTATCAGGAACACATACACATCTGTTTAACAAATGGACACCCCCTTTACTGAACTCTGTCCTGCAGTACACGGACTCTGATGGAATTGTCAGCTGGGAGTAAGAGCTGGGCCCAGCACTGGTGAGCTCCACTCACAGCCCAGGCTGGATGCAGAACCAGCCTCCACTCCATTTTCAGCTGACAGAGGTGGATGAGCACATTAGGAATTGAAAGGCAAGCAGAGATGCTGATTCACCTTGAGCTGACGGATGAGCTGTTTGAACACATTCCTGCTTTACCCAGGACAGACAGCACCACCCCACAGCCACAGGACACCCTGGAATGCACTCTCCAGGCAGGGCTCCAGACACAAGCAGCGAGGGAGAGCTCTGACAGAGAGGTTGGTTATACAAACTCCCCTTCAGGACACTAAATGTGCCGTTTGAAGGTTTCCAGATGCTTCCAGCCTGTATCCAGTAGTTTATCATGTAGTAATTTGGGTTCTGGTGAGCTGTCCCAACTGCAGAGTTCAGGGTCCTGGCACTGGCCTGTTTCAATCTCCATTCCATCCCTACATCCTGGGAGGGAGGTGGCTGGGAGTGAACAGCTGGCAAACAGGGTGAGCTGTGCCCAGGTGGAAACCCTTGGGAGTTCAGGCTCCATCTGGAGTGTGGATTCATGGCCTGTCTTCCCTTAAGAGCTCATCACCCTTTCCTGTGCACCACACAGGGAGTTCAGGGTGGAAGCCTGGTGCTGTCCCTTGCATTTACAGCTCCTGCAGCCAGGAACGAGCTGCTGTGCCTGTTGGGCTGCTCTCCTCTGCCATGCCATCCAAAGCACCACCTGAGAGCACAGCAGCACCATGCACAGCTTGGGTACAGCCTGGGCATTTGTAACAGCCAGTCTGCACCACCCCAGAACACAGGCTCAACGTTTACCTCCAGTTCTTCAAATCTAAAAGTGACAGATTCGCTCCATTGCTACATCAATAATTAAGCTGAAGTAAGCATCCAGACAGCTCTCATTATTGCCTGAAACAGGAACCAGCCATTCCCAGCCCAGCAAGCAATAGATGCTTTAAGCAGCATCCCATAACTAATGGATGGAGCACCCTCTGCAATTGATAAACTGCCTCAGCAGAGCAATTCTTTGCCTGGTTTTCACTTCCTGAGGCTCCAGACTCACCTTTCACACTCCAAACCCTACTGAGCTCCCTGAGCTAGACATGGTTTTCTCAGAGCACCTTTTCTCCCTGAAATTATCCAAGTCAAGCTTGAAAGAAGGGCAGGCAGCTCCTCAGCCTCAGAGGGGAGGAAGGTGAGGCTGTGCCCTGGGGTGGGGACAACACTGGAATCAAAGGGTGCCCAACAAGGGCAAGGAACAGCCTGGGAAACTCAGGGCAGAGAGGCTGGGGAGGAGAGCCACAGATTTACCCAGGGCAGCTCAGGAGAATGAGAAAGGGAAGGAGCCCAACCCATGCCCCAGCTAGGAACAGAAAAGCTCAGCCCCCACTACAGATGACTGGTGTGTGAATGTTCTCCAGAGCTGGAGCTGAGCAGAGCCCCAGCAGTGCTGAGTCCCCACATTCCCAGCCCCCAGGTGATGTGTTCAGAGAGAACCCCCCAGCCCAGCAGCCATGCCCTGCCCTGCCCTGCCAGCTCCTCCTCTCACACAGACACACTCAGGGTCACAGCCTGGGCTCAGAGCTGCCTCAGCCTCTGCTCACAGCTAAAACATGAGCTGAGCTTGCACCAGGGCCAGAGCAGTATTAATATCCTTCCACAGGGCTCCTGGAGAGCTGCATGCCAGAGCCTGACTGCTGCACAGACAGCTTCACAGCAGCTCTGCCACAGCACGGGGCTGCAGGGCTGTCCTGCAGCACAGTGCACTCACCTGAGCACCTGCCCAGGAGTGAGCAATGCCAACTGCTGCTCCTCACGCTCCTCATCCACCCTTTCTTACAGAAAGGCAGAGCTTGACAAGAACAAGCACTTTCTCATACCTCTGCTTACCTGATTCACTTCCTTCAAGTCCCTCAGACATTTCTAACCCTGCACTGAGTTCCTTCAACTTGAGCACATTTATGAGTCTTCCAAAAATCAGAGTCAGTATAAAAAGAAGTTATTGTGTCAAAGCAGATCCACCAATGTGAACCCCAGCATTTCTTCTGCCACGTGTGGGTGTTAGATCCAGTGACTGACTTGTGGTAGGGAAAAGAATTAAGTAACAAACTCCATTTCTTGCAGGTTTCTTTTAATACCAATCTTTGACACTCAGTAACGTGAAACATTCCCAACTGGACCAGCAGGAAAATTAAAGCAATTAGAACAGAGATGCTTATATAATACCACAGATTGTTCTAGGTTACACTCAGGCCTCACAGGAGGCAGCAGCTTAAGAGAAGGAACAGCTTAAAGACAGCTCCTCCAGTGCAGGGCTGTGAGAGCTGCCACCCACAGCAGGCTCTGCGACTGGGGACTGTGGCACAGCTCTCATTCTTTCCCTCTTCTACTCCAATAGAATGGAAAGTACATTCAAAAGTGAAATAACAGGGCTGCAGACCCATTACAGAGGTAACACTTGCAATTATCAACAAATACCTGCTGCAGCATTTCACTTGCACAATACTGAGCACGCTTTCTACTTCACTGGTGCAAAGAAAACCCAGCAGCCCCGTGCCAGGAGAGCAGAACCAGCAGGAGGCTTCCAGGAACTCAAAGCCTCTCACAAACAGCTTCCAACGCTTTTGCAAAAGTCTTGGCTTAAAAAAACACGGGGGAGTGGGCAGGGAAGATAATGCACAGTTCACTGGAGTTTGGGGGACTCTGAAGCTGAATCTAAACCTTTCCTCAAGCTTCACCAGCTTGTTGTCCTCCCTCAAGGAACAGCAAAGCTCATCAGCTCTGACCTGACTCTGGCCACAGCACACACACCCCGTGGGTACCTGTCCCCACCTGAGCCCCCAAACGCAGCCCAGGGCTCCCCAACATCCCCCACCAGCCACAGGAGCCCATCTGGACACTGGCACGGAGTCACAGGTTTGGGAAATTCTGTTCATTTTAATCCCTCTGACTGAAGGAGGTCAGGAGTAGCTGCAATGATTTATGGGGGTACCAGAGAGCCACACAGCCACCTGTGGGCAAGGCCCTTCCTCCAGGAAAGCTGGGCCTACAACAGATGTGGCAACAGCAAGAGTTTTTAAAATAAATGACTCTAAAGCACACTGAATTTGGAATATCTTGGTTTTTACTGCAGCTTAATCACACCCTGTGTTTGAGTGAGCAATTCCTCCCTCCCATCCTACTGCAGTGGGAACCTCTGCCTGCACAACACAGACTCCTGGTCCTGCCACAGCACCCTAGAAAAGGCACTCAGGCTGGAACATCTACAGACCCACTGAGGGGGAAACGTGCCTTTTATCCCAGAACTGTTCCATGTTCACCTGCCCTCACCAGTCAGCCCATTAAAACCCAGCTCAGGTGCTGGATTCCCTGGAAAATCAGAACCTTGTGGCAAACCTGTACAGCCATGAGAGACCCACTGGTTTTGACAGGATATTTCTGTCTGCCAGAGGTACACAAGGTGGTGTTTCTAAATTTAGAATACGTTTTAAAAGTGGGATTGAAGACTCTTTCTTGCCATCGAAAAAGCTTTAAATTGCTGGGTGAAGTGTCACCTAATGTCTGTCACAGCTTGTGACAAAGAATTAAGTGTGGTCTTGAAAAAGCAGCATGCAGGGCTGAGGGACCCTCACCATGCACTCCTCCCAGTGGATTTCATTTCTCCATCTCACTGGCTGATTCAAAGGCTCCTTCCCCTCATGAAATTCTATTTTGCAGACACAACTCGAGCACAAACCAAGCTCCAGGGCTGATATCTAGAAACCTCCACAGTGGCATTTTACATGCAGGTCTTACAAGAATAAAAGTGTTTCCTCACCTCAGTGACCCAAAACCTCTGACTGGCACTACTCCTTTCCTAAAGCAACATCCCCAGAAAGTCACCTGGAACTCAGTTCACAGGATAAGGATATTCAAGAAGCACCATAAAACCAGTCTGAGCAAAATCATGTTTATTCCCAATCTTCAAAGCACCTCCTAAGCCTGTGGGTATTCCTCCTGGGTGCCCTCCCAGTGAACCACCTCCAGCTCCTGATCTGCAGCTGAAGGATGTCACTAATGCAGCCTGAAGCCAGGATTAGAGCTGGCCACTCCAAAGCAAGGCAGCCACAACAGTTCGGTTTTGAACTGGAGAATCAACGCTCACAAGCATTTACAGGAACCAAACCCACCCCAGCAGGTTTGAAGGATCCATCAAGAGCACCAGTGACTCAAATGATAGGTAAGAAATATTGATATCCCTAGAAAAGCACAGGACTTGGGGAAGTTCAGCTATGAAACACAAGGGAGTGGAAATTCCAAGCAAAGGCAGAAGCAATGAAAAAACAACTGAACTACCTGCTGTAGGGGGCTGCACCTTCACAGAACCAGCACTTACACCCCAAATAAACCTTGTGGCAATCAATGGAATAGATGATGTTAAAAGTGGAGCAAGACATTAAAGTTATTTCATCTCCAAAGCAAAACTGGGATCCCCATAACTGACACTCCCACCACCCTTCCCAGCAGTTCCTGTACAAGTCCTGCTCCTTTTCATGTTCTGGGCTGCCACGAGCAGACCCCACAAGGACAGCACCAAGCACTGACACCACGCCTTCACAAGGCCCTGCTCTTCCATGTTCATTCTTGTGTTCATTGCCACAGCTCAGCAGTGATGCTCAGAGCCTGAGATCATGTCACTTGGCAGGCACTAGAGATGCTGCAAGTTCCAGAAACTGCTGGCCACCCCTACTTGGATGTTACATGACACTCTTGGGAGCGAGCATCACTGCCCAGGTCACTGTGGGCCTTAGTCAGGCTCCCCGTTCCTGCAGCAGCGTCATGTGGAGATCAGAGCCAGCTGACTGCACCACCCCAAAGCCCTCAGCTCGCTCCTTTCCTTTCAGGGATTGAAAGGAAACATGTGTCTACTTCAGTTGACATTCTTGCATCTTTCACTTCCTAGAAAGGCAACACTCCACACTGCTGTTGGGAAATTCCAGGACACCTGATCAGATTCACCACCTGCACCTCAACCGCTTGAGACCAACACCGAAACACACAATTCTCATTTGGTTATTATGGGAGTACTATTTGGAAACCAAAACAGACCTTAGCCAGCTCCTGTCAGTACGGCCAAACCACCAGAACTGCCTTCAGCTCAGCTCAGCCCGGCTCTTTTCCTCACACCAGGCAAACAGGAATCGTGGGCAATGGCTCTGGGCTGTGCCAGCACAGCAGTGCCACATCCATGAAGCTCAGGGACGCCCCACAGACCCCGACACTCAAACCCCAACAGCTCGAGGTCTCGCAGTGTCCCTCTGGCCTGTGAATCTCTGCAGCATTCAGTCCTCCACACATCTCAGCACTGCCCTTCTGCACACCTTCGCTGAGTAAGCCAGGTTTCATTTCAGCCCAGAAGCCAACTCTCACAGCTGCACTGAGCCACGGCTCTTGGGAAGAGCAGCATCTTCCAGCAACGTCCCTGTAACTCAGGCCTCCAGCAAAGCCCAACTAATCCTGGAGTTTCTTACCCCAACCAAGCTGTCCCAGCTGGGGGCAGGGAGGTCTGTCACAAAATCCACCTGCCCTGATCCCCCTGCACGGCAGCAGCATCACACAGGCAAGGACCGAGTTCCAGTCTGCCTCAGCAGAGCAGGAATGAACCTTCTGGGAAGGGAACCAAGGTCAGGCACCTGAGGGATCTCACAAACTCCACATCCACGAGCAGCCAGTCTCTCACAAAGGGAGGAGTGTCAGTGACACAGTCCTGTACCCTGTGTGCACACGAGTGACAGGCTCTGACACCACCCCCAGGAACACCTGTGCCTGCAGTCCCTGCACTAGAGCTCGCTGTGACATTCAAGGCCTGCAGCTTTTTAACCTTCATAATGAAATAGGGCTGTAATAGCTGTAATGAATTTCCTAACAGCCATAATTAGGATTGATACACAGACTGAAAACTTTTGACCTATCAACCTGTTTACTTTTAGTTTTCAATCCAGTCTCCATTAATTATGCAATTAGTTTCCTTATGCAGGAATCATGCCTGAAGTATTTTTCACCCAGCTCTGCTGTGAGCACCTTGGTGTAAGGCCTTGGAAGAGGAAGCTGACAAAGACACACAAATACAAAAAAATCACTTTGTAGTTGTACATAATTTTTAATAAGTCCAAATATTACCAAGGGTCAAGCTAAAAATGTACCCCCTAATCCCCCAGATGGAGGGGAAAATGAGCCAACTGTCAGGACTAAATAAAATGGATTTAAGCTTTAAGTGTTTATAAAAAGTGAACCAAGCATTTAAGCAGATGTTCCAGTGTCTTTTGAGACAGAAAGTCTCCTTGTAGCTGTTCCTGACTCCCTGACCCAACGAGTCACTGTGCAACCAGTCTGCCAAGAGAGCAGGAGCTGCTCCCAACTGCAGGCACAGGCCTGGGACAGAGCCCAGGGAAGGAGCAGGGTCAGACCCAGCACCACGGGCACTGTGATTCCCAACTCCAGAGCAAGATGGTGATAAGCCAGATGTTCAATCAGTGCTTCAAAACCACTGGAAAAAAACAAGCTTTATCTTATTGGTTTATTTTAAGCACTTGAACACATCCCTTCCTGGCCACTAGGCTGATATTCAGTTCCAAAAAGACATTTTGCACTCCCAGTACTCTCAAACTTCATATTTTAAATACCAGCAGGGCCTCTTATTGCCATTTTTAACATGCTGCAAGTTAAAACAAGAGATGTGCTCACTCACACGAAGAGTTAAACCCAGCAATCCAGCAAAGTGAGGGTTTATCACCTCCCTCAGCTCAAGGAAGCCACTTGCCACTGCTCACTGGATCAGTTCAGCAGGAGGCAAGGGCTCCAAGGAGCAGCACCAGCAGAGCCCCCCAAGCTGACATTTCACATTCTGGGGCTGAGAGATGCTCACAGAATTGCATTATTTGTTTTACGACAGAGTTCTTGACTTGTACACAGCATGGAAAAAGACTTTGGACTCTGCAAATGCTGGGGATACAAAGTATTTAGGCTGCCAGAATCAAAGACAAGGCCTGCTCTAGCAGTAGGGATGGCAATCAGGTAAGGTCAGCTGAATTAGCACCCAGAATGATCCCATAATTACTACTTACATAGATGAGCCCAGAGTAATAGCGATCCTTTAAATTATGCAATACAGAGGCTTCATTTAAACAGGTTAATTCTGCCATGTCTTCCACTTTTGAGAACTTGGGAGGATTCATCTTCTGAACATCATCTTTATTGACGAGCGCTTTCTTCCCGTTCTCCGCCAGTTCGACCAACACCTCGTCCCCTTTCTCCTCCTTGATGCTGGCTGCCTCGAAGCCATGGCGCTCCGAGGGGATCCACACCAGCTTTTTGGCAGTCCAGTCGGCCTGGGTGGCAGGGTTGTAGATGACAGCCCTGTCCACGAAGAGGTAGCGCTCCGGATCCTCCTGCCCCGACCGCTGCGCCATCCCGGCAAGAGAGGGGGTCTGCTCCCAGTCAGCCTGTGGGTCAGAGGGAAAGCAAGGAGCAGGTTACACACCAGCCTGGCCCTGCTCCTGATCCTTCCCTGATCCAGCACCGACACCTGTTCTGGGAGAAGCAGCACCAGGCACGGCTCCCAGCCTGCTGCACAACCGAGCCCCTGCTCACACACCTCTGGCACACCAAAGTTCAGTTACCTGGCAAGTGTCACCTGTAGCATTTAGATTACCACAGTCACCCAAACCCAGTGCAGGAGCAGCAGGGACTGGTTCCATCTGTGCAGCAGCAAGGGAGAGACATCACAGCAAGAGCTGCAGGCAGGAAAAACATGCACCTGTGTGCTGGGCTTAGATAAGGAACAAGAGCAAACAGAGCAGAAGCTTGGCAGTAAACTCAGCTGTGATGGAACAGTGAAAAACAAAAATACAGAGATAGATACAAACCCGTAAATCTGCTCGGTGGATTCTGCTGCAAAAACCGGAAGGCGGCAAGGATGAGTTTTAAAAACGTGGATTTTCAACTACAGACAAGAACTTGGGACACCTGGGGCTTCTGCAAGCCATCAAGGCAGCTAAATCTTGCTCATATTCTTCCTGAAAAGCTCTGCATTTCTACAGCCTGCTCCTGTTCTCAGTCCTGAGTGCTGACATCACCATATTCCAAAAAATGTCTCCAGATCTCAAGTTTACCTCAAGGCTCAAAACACTGCAAAGAATGATGCTGGATTTTCCAACAGCTCTACGGGTAATCTGAAGCAGAAAGAAAAACCACTGACTGACAAGAGCCCCTGCACACTCATTTTACCTGTCTGCCTCTACCCAAGAGAGGCCCTGCCCCTTCCGTGGGCACTGCCATCACAGCCAGGATTCCTGGAGCTGGCAGATCCATCTTGGGGCTGCTCACAGAGACCCCTCAGACCCAGGGCTTTAAACCCCTTGGTTTGTAACACACAACATCTTCCCTCTGAAGAACCTCACATTGGCTCTGGAATTCTTTTCCAGCTGGTAACCCAAAGGTCAGGGAGGTTCCCAAACTGCATTTGTCACCTTTCCTACTATGGCCACCTGCCCTGATGGAAGTTCTGCAACCCAACCCTCCTGAGAAGACCATATAATTAAACAGGATAATTGTGTCTCCATCTAAGGCAGAGAGATTTGTTAAACTGCCCAATATTAGTGTAAAGCAAGCCTGAAATCATTGAACCCTTCAGAGGTGTGAGGAGCAGATCCCTCAGCACAGATGGCTTAATTCAAATCAAGATATGATGACTCAACATTTAAAGTATTTTAGAAGAGTCTCTCAGAGAAAATTTCCATGAACAAAGATGGAATCATCGAGGGGACACCTCTAAGTGACAGCTGGGCTCCTCCACCAGGAAAATGAAGGTTTCGTCAATGAATGCCACATTTGGCTGCAGAAGCCTACAGATTAAATAACCAAGCTTTGAAACCCAAGTGAGAAAGGTGACAGTCCCCACTGTGCCAGGCTCCAGCCCAAGCTCCAACAAAGCCCTGGAACGCCAGTGCCACCCTCGCGTGCCAATTCCCCGGTGTCAGGTCCTGGGCACTCCCTGGGCAGGTGAGACACAGCCCAAGGCAGCCAGGACTCCGTTCTTACACACCAAGAGGCACTGAAACCTGAAGGTCAAATAAAGCTCATCCGACAAAATTAACCATCATTGCGCCCCAGCGGAATTAAAGGGTGAAGACTGAAATGAATGCATTCATACACGAGGGCACGCACCAGCCGTACACGAACGCTGTAATTGACTAAAGAGCGGTTCCCGAGCACAAACCTCACCATCGGGGCACCGTAAGCACTTTCAGGGTCACTCTTCCACTCGGGATTCCAACCCCACAAAGCCCATCACAAAAGCCCCTCCGCAGAAGCAAAGCAAGCTGCAGCTCACCCTTCTCAGGGCTCCTCCGCTAACAATGGCATTCAAATGAAACACACAAATGAGCACATTTATCATGCAGGAATCCAGCACTCCCAACAGACGACGTGCGAATAAAGGCACAAAAAAATCCCCAAAAAATCTCATACACGTTCGGAACAAAAGGGGGGTGGGGGGCACGGGGG
>VWZV01013360.1:259331-273336 GCA_013397155.1 Irena cyanogastra
CCCGGCCGAGTGTCCCCGTGCCGCCTCCGCAGCCCCTCGGGCCCCGGCCGCAGCCCAGCTCCTGTTTTGCGCTCCTGAACGGTCACGCCGAGGCTCCGGAGCCCTGGCCCGCGGCTGGCGGCTCCGCCGGGGGTGCGGGGGCTGCAGCGGGCGAAGGAGGCGATCGCGGAGCCCCGAGCGCCCCGCGGGCTCGCCGCGCTCTGCGAGTGGCGCCGGGGTTTGGGGTGCCCCGGGGTGCTGCGCCCCGCGCCCCGCGGTTCATCCCGCAGAGCCTGCCCGCCCCACGGCCTTCCCCGGCCTTTCCCGAGCCTTTCCCGTCTGTCCTCCCCGGCCGAGCCTCCGCGGCCGGCCCGCCGTGCCTCCAGCCCGCCAGGGTGGGCACAGCCAGGGTGGGCACAGGCTCTGCCCGAGGCGCGGCTGGGCCAGCCGAGCTGCAGCTCCTGCCTGCCCCACCGCGCCGGGCGAGGGCTGCAAATTAAAGCCAGCTTGGTGAAAGGAATTCGTGCTAGATCCGCCTGACTGCGAGCGGGGAGATGCGGCAGCAGGGAGCACCAGACCTGCCGGGCAGAGTGGGATCTGGGGGATCCTGGGCAGGGCTGGGGACGGGAGCAGGGCTGGGGACGGGAGCAGGGATGGGGACAGGAGCAGGGACGGGCAGAAGAGCAGGGATGGGGACAGGAGCAGGGATGGGGACGGGAGCAGGGCTGGGGACAGGAGCAGGGATGGGGACAGGAGCAGGGATGGGGACGGGAGCAGGGATGGGGACGGGAGCAGGGCTGGGGACAGGAGCAGGGATGGGGACGGGAGCAGGGATGGGGACGGGAGCAGGGATGGGGACAGGAGCAGGGATGGGGACGGGAGCAGGGATGGGGACAGGAGCAGGGATAGGGACGAGAGCAGAGACGGGCAGAGGAACAGGGATGGGGACGGGAGCAGGGATGGGCAGAGGAACAGGGATGGGGACAGTGGCAGGGCTCGGGACAGGAGCAGGGATGGGGACAGGAGCAGGGATGTGTCCCATTCTCCCTGTGCTTAGGAAGCAGGACTTGCTATGATCTCCAGCGGAAGCGTTTCAAATCCCGCCTGCCATTACAGTCTAGCTTAGCATTTTGGGACGAGTTGCAGCGTTCAAAAGGAGGCAGGCAGACAAAGATGGGATGCCAGGCCCCTGGCACGGGGCTGGGGATCACTGCTCACCCCAAAGGAGGCAGGCAGACAGAGATGCAGTGCCAGGCCCCTGGCACGGGGCTGGGGATCACTGCTCACCCCAAAGGAGGCAGGCAGACAGAGATGCAGTGCCAGACCCCTGGCACGGGGCTGGGGATCGCTGGCTCAGCCCAGCCCATCGCTGTGCTCAGATCAGCTCCTGGCGCCCGCCTTTCCCTGAAAGTCTCCCTGGTAATTACCATTGCAGTGGGAGGTCTTGCACGTCCTGTTTCTCCGAAAAATCAGGGTGTTGACTCGCAGGCAGATGAAAGCAGAAGGCTCAACTGGTTCCTCCCCTGCGTTTCGCTGTGCAAGGACTGTGCCACTCCCGGGCAGCCCAGCCCGCTGGCCACTGCCCCGAGCGGCCCGAGGCAGCTGAGTGAGGCAACCCCACGTGGATCTTGGCTTGCCTACATACAGGCACGTCCCCAGATTCACCCTTTTTCCTCGCTCAGCCAGCAGGTCTCCGCGGGATGGATGCTCAGAGAGTTCCCAGAGCAGCACCAGCTCCCTGACAGCGCCAGAACTTCCCCATGGAGAAGCCTGATGAGTTTTTTGCTCCCTTTGGAAAGATCGGGGGCACAAGGAGCAGCACCAGGAGCAGCAGCATCATCAGTTGTGGTCACTCCTCAAGGCAGCCAAGGCCTGGGCATGGTGCAGCATCCAAACCTTGACACCCTCACGCCCCAGGGCAGCACCTCCACATCTCCCTGCTTCCAGAAAACTTCCATTTTTAGACATTCAGCACCGTTCAAAGGAGAAATAGAAACACCACCCAGAAAACATTAATCTAGGCACAAGCTGTTTGAGGAGTTTCGTTTCTTCTAGGAAATTATTTCCATGGAAAATCTTTGAGGATCCTGTAGATGCCATGTGGAGCGTGACAGGGTATAGCATTGGGTTATTATTTTTATCACACAATTATTTTTATCCAAGCTCCTGTTAGGAAGGAATTCTCCAAATCCACTTGATGTCTTTAACCCATGGAGGGAAAGATAATATTTCTGTCTAACCCAGGAGACTGGAAAGAGCAGAGGCTGGAGGAAGCAGAGAGGAGCATCTTCCATATAGGACTTTATGGAAGTTTAAACAGAAACTCAGCTGGTCATTAACCCTAAAACTGCCCTGTACCTTTACACAGAGCTCTCTTGGTACTGTGGCTACCAGGGCCTGCTTAAGGCAAAGCCTGTCCCAGGGGTGTTTGCAGAGTGGGACCAGGCAGGTAAATAAGAACCACTTAAGCCTGAAGCAGCACTTGATATTTAAAACAACACAGACAATTTAAGCAAAAAGTGCTCCATTGGTTTCTGATGTGGAGGCCTTGCTGCTGGTGGCATGTCCTGTGCTGCTCCTTCCCACACTGGCTGCTGCTGTCCTCCTCCCAGGCTGCCTGGGACAGCACCAGGCAGGACAAACTTCTCCTGGGACAGCTCCAGGCAGGACAAACTTCTCCTGGGACAGCACCAGGCAGGACAAACTTCTCCTGGGACAGCACCAGGCAGGACAAACTTCTCCTGGGACAGCTCCAGGCAGGACAAACTCCTGCAAGGGGAGACACCCTGGCACCCCAGCGCTGCTTGTTCTGTCCCGTGTCCTTGAAGCATCCACAAATAAACCAAAACCCCTCATTCCTTGATTATTTGGCACTTCTGCCTCCTGCAGAGGTTGGTCCTGCCTGTCTGTCTGTCTGTGGGAGATTTTGGATGCATCCCCAAGAGTTTCAGCCCCGGCTCTGGCCCCCCAGGAGCCCCTGCAGAGCAGGACATCTCGGGCTCTTTCTGGGTCAGATTTGTCCCCCGTAACTCCAAGCCCAGAACAATTCTGAGCCAGGTTTAGATCCAATATTTAAATGCAGGAGCTGCATATGCACAGAACGAGGTTTGTGCTTAGTGGTGACAAGGGCACACCTAAATAAAATCCATGTGAATTCATTTCCCAGTTCAAATCCTGACCTGCTGTGACTTTGGGTGGCCACAGCACCTCCCCTGCCACAGGGAAGAGATGTCACTGTGCCCATGTCAGAGGTGAGGTCACGTTTGAGGCACAAGCTGCTGTGACTCCTTGGAAGGAAGGTGGAGGAAAAGGCAGAGCTGCTCGAGCACAAGCTGTCTGCTTTGTTGTGTGGGATCAAAACAGAGAGGTGAAGGGATAAAAGATAAATTATTCCACGAGAAAATTACTTTATAATAAACATTTCTATGTGAGAAGCTTGAAAGGAATGAGAATCCAAGCCTCGTGCTTGATGCTTGAGTTTCAAAGCTTTCTGAGCTGCACTAAATGGCAGTGAGATGAGGTTACATTTATTTCTTGCAGCAGACTGTCCTCCAGGGCCACACCGGGTATTTCATCTCGTGTGTCAATAGGAAACGTTCCCAAACAGGAGGGATCAGCACCAAACACGAGCTCCATTGTCTCACCCAGCATATATTTCAGTCCTGGAGAGTTTCAGAAGTTCGCTAAATCAGGAATGGAAAGTCTGCTCCTTCCTCTCTGAAGGGGAATTGCACGAGGGCTGGCTGGGACCCTGATGTCACAGCAGCAGAAATAGCCCCTCTCTCTGCAGGAGCCAGGCAGGGCTGGCTGCAGGGGGACAGCTCTGGGGTTTGCACAGCTCCCAGCACACCTGGAGCCAGGGCATTCCAGGGAGCATCCCTGGGGCAGGAGGGGCTGGAGCTGGGCACAGGGCTGAGATCCATCCCGCACACACAGAGCCACAGAGTCAGAGAATCAGAACCACAGAATCATGGTCACAGAGTCACAGAGTCAGAGAATCACAGTCACAGAGTCACAGAGTCACAGAGTCAGAGAATCAGAACCACAGAATCATGGTCACAAAGCCACAGAGTCAGAGAATCACAGTCACAGTCACAGAATAACAGTCACAGAGCCACAGACTCACAGAATCACAGTCACAGAGTCACAGAGTCAGACTCACAGAATCAGACCCACAGAGTCACAGAGCCAGAATCACAGCATCACCAGGTTGGAAGAGACCTTCAAAATCATGGAGTCCAACCCAGCCCCAACACCTCAGCTAAACCCTGGCACCCAGTGCCACATCCAGGCTTTGTTAAACACACCCAGGGATGGTGACTCCACCACCTCCCTGGGCAGACTATTCCAGAACTTTATCTCCCTTTCTGTAAAAGCTTTTTCCTGATATCCAACCTATATTTCCCTTGGTGCAGCTTTTGGTGTCCTCTGTTTCTGTCAGTGCTGCCTGGAGAAAGAGCCCAGCCCCACCTGGGCACAGCCGCCCTTCAGGGAGTTACAGAGTGATAATGTCACCTCTGAGTCTCCTCCAGGATAAACAACCCCAGCTCCCTCAGCCCCTCCTCACAGGACCTGTGCTCCAGACCCCTCTCCAGCCTTGTTGCCCCTCTCTGGACACGCTCCAGCCCCTCCATGTCCTTCTTAAATTGGGGCCCAGGGCTGGGCACAGCACTCCAGGTGTGCCCTCACCAGTGCCCAGTTCAGGGCAGGAATCACTGCCCTGCTCCTGGCACACCATTCCTGACCCAGGAATGGCCCAGGATCCCAGCTCATGCTGGATCAGGACCTGGGTGTGCAGGGGGGCCTGTGCTCAGCTGCTCCTTGCTCTCTGTCCTCCTCCTCTCCACCCATCACGCTGGGAAGGAGTGGAAGCTGGGAGGGCAGAGCAGGACTGTCACAGCCGTGCCTTCCACCCTCAGCACGGGGTCTGGTGAGCAGGGCTCTTCTCCCAAGGAAAAGGAGAGATCGTTCTCAAATCTCAGCTTAAACCCATCCAGAAATCTGAGCCTCCCTTCTCCCCTGGCAGCAGGAATTTGCCTGCCAGATCCACCCTCCCTGCCCTGCTCACCATGCCCTGGGGTCAGAAATGTCCCTGGAAAACCACGTGGCAGGTTTGGGAAGCTGCCCTGGTACCTGTGCCTGACTGAGGGCTTTCAGTTCTCATCCCAGTTACACCAGCTGGCACTGCTGAAGCACTCATCCCTTGCAATATTGTCTTTAAGGGAAATTATTCACTTTTTACACAGTAGAAAGGCCAGAAGGAAGTTTCATTGGGCATCTTAGAATCAGAGGGTAAATCAAGCTGGAATGAACATCCCAGCATCATCTAGTTCAACCCAGCTAGGGTTTTGCAGACTGAAATAAAGAAAATGGTGGAAGTTTCCCATGGATCCACTTGCAAAGGGCACATTTTGCCAGGGATCTCTGCCTTGTCCAGAGCTGGCCTTTGCTCAGCACAACTGCAGGATTAGGTGTGTGGATGCCAGCAGCATGAGCCTGTCGTGCAGAGCTGTCCCCATGGGAAACATTCCCCTCCTCACCTTTTGGCTCTGGGGTTTGTTTGGGGCCTGGTTTCTCATGCTCCATCTTCATTTCCCACAGACAGGGCTCAGTCCTGCTCCAGCACCCACCAGCCTGGCTGGAAACCCCAAGTAGCCCCTGCCCCTCTGCTGGGGGAACTCAGTGCCCCACAAAATGGGGAAATAAATGCCCCATAAAATGGGGAAATAAATGCCCCATAAAATGGGGAAATAACGCCCCTTTTGTACCTGGCAATCCCAGCAGGATTATCTGACATTTGTTACATGAACATACCCAAGTGGTGCCGAGGCAGACGAGTCCCTCGGGCTGCCCTGGTGGGACAGGACCTTGGTTGGCCTCACTGCCAACCAAGCCTCTCCTGCACATCCCAGCTCCACCTCCCACCTGCCCTTCCAGTGCCCACATGTGCCAAAAAGGAGAAAATCCCTTCAGAGCCCCCCCTGAGGAGCAAACACCCAAGAACTGAGTGCAGACAGCAGCCAGCAGAGCCCAGAGGAGAACCTTGCAGCAGGAGTGGAGATCTGCTGGCTGCCAGGTGCCTCGGGAGCCTGGGCCCCACTTTTGTGACAAATAACACATTTGGGATGTCTCCCTGCCTTGTGAGAGGCCTTGAGCTCCTCAGGTGTCCAGGGCAGGTCTCACCACACCAGCAGGGTCCAGCAGGGCCAGCAGCAACTTCAGCTCCTTGGGACGTGACCACGAGAGCTTGTGTCTGCCCAAAAAACCACAGAGGAGCATTCCCAAGCCCTGCCTCGTGTTTGGACAGGGGCACAGGTACTGCCAGCTCCCCTAAGCCTGTCCAAGCCTCTCACACTTCAAAAGTGTGTGTTCACCCAGCCTGGCTCCAGCCCTGCACCTCTGGCCAGCTCCAGCGCCCTGCAAGTGGCAAGTGATGGCCTGCAGGGTTTGCCCAGACAATTCCAGTGTACTGGGGGTTTTCCCAGCTCCGCTTGGAGCCTCCTGTTCGGCTCTGCAGTCTTTAATTGGAGCTGATTTACGGCATTTTTATTGCTGCAGACAGCCAGCAGTTGGCACAGCAGGCAGCTTTAATATTACTTTTGCATTTTGTTATTGAATCACCAGCTTGGAAGGCAATCGCGGGGCTTTTTATAGCTGCAGCCTGGCAGCACAGCTCGCCCCCGGGCTTTGGAGAGCTCTGGGTGCCCTCGGGGCCAGCGGGAGCGGGGCCAGCTGACCGGCAGGGCACGGGGCAGGGTCTGTGTGAGCAGCCCAGGACACAGCCCTGCTCCGGCTCCAGCTGCACGGCCGCTGTTCAGCCACTCCCGGGGCCACCGTGCCTTCACTGGCCTGCAGGGAGGTTCTTACCTGGGGATTCTCACCCTCCCAGGGCCCAAAACGCAGCTTCTGCTGAGGAACAGGAGATGCAGTCCGGGCTGGAGCTCGAGCTCCGGGTCGCTCCCTGCTCAGGACAGCTCAGAGGGGCATGTGCCAGCTGCTGTCACCCTCTGTGTCCAGCAGAGCCTGTGACAGGCACAGTGGCTTTAGGATGTGCCATTTGCTGCTGCTCACACCCATCCATGGTATCACCGTGTTCACAGGTGTGAAGGATCTCTGTCCCTGGCCGGTCCCCTCTGTGCAGGGTGGGACAAAGCGTGCCCGAGGGGGAGCAGGGTGGTCTCTGCTGTCACTTATCACACACAGTCTGTGTCACCGTGTTCTGGAGGAGCCCCGTGGTCTCACAAGTCTCCCCCGTGGTTATTCATCTTTGCCTTGAAAGCACGAGGGTCCAGCCTGGTGACACCAGCTGCACGCACCGGTCAGTGCCAGCTGGAGAAACCCTCTCCCCTGGAAAGCCAGCAGCCGAGCCCGGTGCCTGCGAGCTGGAAGATCAGCTGTGGCTGGGGAATGTCCCTCCGCCGGCCGGGGAATGTCCCTCCGCCGTGCTCCCGCTCCCATCCCGGCCGGGGAGCCCGGAGTTCCCCGGCAGCCCGCGGGCAGCGGCTCATTCCGCCTCGCTCAGCGCGATTTCATGATTGACTGAGCCCTGCCGGCTCATTAGGCAGCCGATACTCGGCTATCGGCGCTCGGTGAGTTTGTAACTCTGTGCCCAGCCCTCGCCTGGGCTGGGGATCGATCCCGGCCATCCCAGCAGACAAACGCCCTGGGCGGTGAGGATGAGCAGGGCGAGGAGCGCTTAACCCCGGCACAGCCGCGTGCCCAGGGCACAGGGAGCTTGCATGTCCCCGTGGGGGTCAGGCCGTGTCCCCTTGTGGCCTGGGATCCTGCTGGCGGTGTCTGTCCTCTCCAGACCCCTGGATGTGCTCTGCAGCTTCACCTCGTCCTCAGCCACAGCCCCCGGGGGATCACAGCACCATCAGGGCTGGAGGGGACCCCTGGAGATCCTCCAGCCCAGCCCCTGCCAGGGCAGGGCCACCCTGAGCAGGCGGCACGGGAACTCATCCAGGTGAGGCTCCAGAGCCTTTGTTGATGAGGTGAAGTGTCCCCAGCCGGCAGAAGGGGACCTGCAGCAGCTGCCTGGGGAAAGTTCCAGCGTCCCCTGCACACAGTGAGCAGTCCAGCACTGGAGCCTAGCACCCCTGACCGATCCCAGCAGGGACAGCTCAGCCACGGGACGGCTTCTCAAATACCTGCAGTGCTTCTGCCCACCCTGCAGTGGCACTGGACTGAGCTCTGGTGGTGGAAAACGCAGATGCTGCCGTGGGAGGAGTGGGACACAAGCACAGCCCCGAGCCTGGAGCTCTGGGCAGCCCAGAAGTGGTGCCAGAAATGCAGAGTGCAGCTCCTGCAGCGTGGCAAAGGGGCTGGGAGGGCAGAGTGCCTGGAGCCAGGGTGCTGCCAGCATGGGCATCCCACCCCTCTCATCAGCACAACCTGGTCCCCGTGGTCACTTCCCAGCTCCTCTGGGGACATTTCCATGGCCTGTCCCTGTCCCTGTCCCCGTAGCATCTCCACATCCCCACGAATGCTCCCACGCAGGCAGCATTCCCAAATCCCACCCTGGCAGAGGCACAGCCTGAGCCAGGGGATGGAGAAGATCACCTGCACCCCAATAATCGCTCCCAGCTCCCCGGCAGAGGAGAGCTGAGCACCACGGAGGCCACGCTCAGCAGAGCTTTAGGATGAAGAAGACAAAGGTGATTTGCAAATGATTCAATGATTGAGTTTTTAATTGGACTCGTGCCTTTCCTCACCTGTTTAAGATGGATGAGATTGGTGTGAGGCTCTGAAAGGGCTGTTTGTAAAACAAACAAACGGGCTATTAATTATCCTGGGTGCTAACCTGGCTGGAAGGCACTGCAGGAAGGGCTGCTGCTCCTCAGGGGTGAGCCCTGGTGGTTCAGGTAGCCAGGTGCTGCTCCTGGTGCAGGGATTTGTGTATCAGCACAGGAGGGGCTGCAGTGTAACCCCCCACAGCCCAGTGGCACCAGTTTGAGAGCCCGTCTGGCACAGGAATTTAAGGGCATCTGCAGATGGAGCCGCGTGAGCTTCCCCACATCTGCTGGAGGATCCTGGTGCTGCATTTCTGACAGACTCCCTTCCTCTGCGTGCATTTACACCCCGGGCTTTAAAGAGCCTGAAATGAAGGCTGTCTCTTTGGTAGCTCAGCTTTTTGCCATGGTTTGTTTATTAATTATTTCTTAGCTGTCATTTTGTATGTGTGCTGGTGCCCCACCGCCAGCAGGGTGGAAGCTAAACCTGATTCTAGAAAGAATAAAATGCCCTTGTCTGTGTTGTTTTCTACTGGAACAGCCTCTGCAGGTGCTGCTGTGCCTGAAGGGCAGAGAGTCAAGGGATTTCTCAATGTTAAACAGTGTGGAAATCAGCACAGAGGAGGAGTGTTCGTGCAGGGGCTGTGTTTGAATAGTGCTGAGCAATGGTGGCTTTGCCTGGTGCAAAGAGCACCAAAGGAGCTGAAACAGCCCAGGAGGAGCCAGCAGGGCCCGAGGTGGAGGAATCCCCTAACTCCAGCCCTGCAGCAAGCAGTGAGGAACCACTGACAAAAACCACTGGGCCCCGACCCAGGGCCACCCTCGGCTCTGGGGGCATGGAAACACCCGGGGGAGCAAGGCCACAGCTTTAGGGTAAAGGGTAAAGGGCTGACTGTGCCACATCCAGGCAAGTCCTGAGCCTTTGAAAGGACGGCAGCCCATGCTGCAGGGAGCTCAGGACGTGCAGCCAGGGGGGTTTCACACACACATCCTCGCAGGAATTTCATTTTCCATAGGGCTCTTTCCCCTCCATCCTCACAGGAATTTCATTTTCCATAGGGCTCTTTCCCCTCCATCCTCCCGTTTCAATTTAAATTCCCTGTCAGGGTCCCAAAAGAGGCCAGTCCTCACCCCCAGCTGAACGTCTGCAGGACCTGTAATGAGTCGGGGCTGAACTCCTGCCAGCCCTTCTGGTAACGTTTAGAGAGGCCCTGGCTCCCGGCCAGAGCCAGCGCTGGAGGAGGGAAAGGCAGAGTTTGACAGGAGGGAAGATATTGCAGGATGTCTGGGAGACAATCCCGTGCGGGTGAAATCCCAGAGCTGTGGCCAGGGAAAGGCTGAGGGGCTCTCTGGGAGCCAAAAGTCCCTTCAAAGCCTGGAGACAGAATGCAATTTATTTGTTTCTCATTTTTAAAAATGCTCTTACTTGGAGGCATCTTGTGGGGGTCAGGATTTCAAATTCTGCTGGGGTTAGGTGTTTGTTTGTTTGTTTGTTTGTTTTGGGTTTTTTGGGGAGTTTTGTTTGTTTGGGGTTTTTTGTTTTGTTTGGGTATTTTGGTGTTGTTTTGTGTTTTTGTTTGTTTGGGTTTTTGATGGGTTTGTTGTTTTTCTTTTCTTTGTTGGGGCTTTTGGGGTTTTTTGGGTTTTTTTGGGGGGGGGTTGTTTGTTTGCTTGTTTCTTTCTTTTGAGGGGGAAACAGCCCTTTTCTGGAGCTTGGGGTGGCACAGCAGCACAAGTCCCCGTGCACATCTCTGCTCAGTGCCAGGAAAGCTCCCCTAGCTCAGGGATCCCGGGGGCAGGGAAGGCTCAGCACCTCCATCCCCTCACCGAATAACCCTGATTCCCCCGAGGGCTGCCCGGCTGTGCCGGGATGCATTTCCCAGCTCTGCAGCCTCTCCCCAGCATCTGCAGCCACGCGTGCCCTGGCGCTGCTTTAACCCCAGCCCTGGGGTTTTCCTGTGCCCGTCCGAGGTGTCCTCTGTGCACCTGGGGACATCAGGAGCTCCTGCGGCAGCTCCTGGCTGTCCGGGAGCCACCTCGGTGTGTCCCCCTCCTCCGGCAGCCTGTCCTGCAGAAATGCAGCGAATGCAGCAGCGAATGCAGCAGCCCGAGCAGCTCTGACCCCTCTGCGTGTCTGCTCTCACCGTCCCGTCCCTCCGGGAAGCGGGACTGGCAGAGCCCCAGGACAGTGTGGGAGGATGAAGGGCCCCCAGAGAGGGGGTGAACGCTTCTCCTTCCCCATCAGTCTGGAAGGGCACTCCGGATCACGGGCAGCCCGAGTTAAACCGGACTGCGATGGGGTTAACCCGAGTTAAACCGGACTGCGATGGGGTTAACCCGAGTTAAACCGGACTGCGATGGGGTTAACCCGAGTTAAACCGGACTGCGATGCAGTTAACCCCGGCCCTGCCGAGCCCGCCCGCCCGCGGGGCCGCGGCTGCGGAGGGGTTAACGCGAGCCGGTGTCACCGGGATTGTCGCGCACCCCGCGGCTGCGGAGGGGTTAACGCGAGCCGGTGTCACCGGGATTGTCGCGCATCCCGCGGCTGCGGAGGGGTTAACGCGAGCCGGTGTCACCGGGATTGTCGCGCACCCCGCGGCTGCGGAGGGGTTAACGCGAGCCGGTGTCACCGGGATTGTCGCGCATCCCGCGGCGCTCCGCTGCCGGCAGGGCGGGGTGCGGACACCGGGTGACGTCTGTCCTGTGGGACGCGTCTGTCCCTGAGCCCCCCGGCGCACCCCGGCTGCTGGCAGCGCTGTCCCAAAGGACAGAGGTGCCGGCCGGGCTCCAGGGCAGGCTTTGTCAGGCTTTCTTTTACTCCTCGCTATCCAGCTCTGATTTGTTAGCAATAACTTCAGTTAACATCTCCAGTCTGAGCCTGTTCTGCCCGTGATGGTGTTTTCTGAGTGATCTCTCCCGGTCCTAACCCCAAATCCAGCACAGCCCCTCACTTTCCATGCACTCCCCCCTCGTGGGGCTCGTCCCGTGTCCCTGGAGCCGGCAGGAGCCCGGCTGCGCTTTCCCGTGTCCCTGGAGCCGGCAGGAGCCCGGCTGAGCCTTCCCGTGTCCCTGGAGCCGGCAGGAGCCTGGCTGAGCCTTCCCGTGTCTCTGGAGCCGGCAGGAGCCCGGCTGAGCCTTCCCGTGTCCCTCGGCACCAGGGCTGTGCCTGCCAGTTCCTGCTCCCTGCAGTGTCCCCGTGTCCCCAGCTCGGGCTGCCGGGCCCCTGTCCCCCCTGGCTGTCCCCGGGCCAGTCCCCGCTCTGCTGCTGTGTCCCAGCAGAGACCTTTGTCCCCCGGCTGGGCACATCCCTGCCTGCAAACCCCATGGGAAAGGGCATGGATGGAGCCAGGGCCGGTCCCAGCAGGGCTCTCCCTCTGGCACTGCAGCACCCCGGGCCAGGGCACCCGTCCCCAGCTCTGCCAGCTCACACTGCCTGGTCACATTTTCAGCCTTCCTTCATAAGCACTTTTTTTTTTTTTTTTTTTTTCCTGTTTTTCAGTCCCTCGAGCCTCTGGTTCTCTGGAACATCCTCGCTGCTGCTGAGGAAGAAGCCAAAGCTGGATGTGGAGGGGGAGGAACGCGTGCCGGCAGGCTCGACCACACGCAGCTGGGAGCAAATGGGTTTGTTCACTCCCAATTCCATACCCCTTTTTCCGGGGCTTCGCTGGAGGTGCTGTCCCTGCTCCGCAGGGACAGGGGAATCACCCACCCGCTGTGGCTGGGCTGGATGGAGCCCAGGCTCACAGCCCTGTTTCATTTCTCCCCTCCTGGTTCCACTACAGGTGTTTTGTGCCTGATCTCTGCATTCCTGGCATGCCTGGAATTCCCTGATGCTTAACCTCCATCCGAATTTCCTGGATTTGTAACATTTGGGTTTCAGTGAGCGGCAGTGACCTTGTACAATTATTATTCACCCCAAACCTCTGCTGTTTGAGCCCCTCCATAACCCAGCTCGATACCATTTTGGAATGTAACTAATAAATTTGTTTGATGCCAAATCAGCCTCCAGAGCCTCGGCTCTGTCCTTCTGCTCAGACCCATCTGGTACCCCAGATCTGGAGTTGAAAAGAGTGGCTTCAGTCACAGATCCCCCTGTCCCACACTCAGGTGTTGTGCAGCTTGGGGGATGCAGCCCTGGAGCACATCCAGCACTCCCACCCCATATCACAGCTGACACCTCCAGCAGCTCTGGCTCACTCCCAGCCATCAGCTTTTTCTGCCTCAGCACTGAAGAAGTCCCTTCAGCATTTCCAAGCTGCTGAGCCGTGGTGCAGAGCTCTTCTGCATTTTCTGTGTTTTCACCTTCCCCCTTTGCCCTGTTATCCCCTCTCCAGTTGTGCCATATCTCCAATTTCCAGAGCAGAGCAAAAGCTTTGCCATTATAGTTTTGTCCCTGAATGTTTGGGGTTTTTTTTCCTTTGTTACCTTTTTTTTTCTTACAGAAGATGTTCTGGGTTTCAGATTTTTGTAAAAAACTCACCAAGAAGTGAAATAATCCCCGGAGCTGAAGCAGAGCCCTGCTGAGCCACCTGGCTCCCAGCTCATGTCTCCCAGTTGAAGTGGTTTGATCTTTTGGCTTCTCCCTTTCTCTGTCACCCCCCATGATCACATCGTTTTCTCTTTCTGGAAACCACCTTCGGCAGGGAGAGGAAGAGTTAACGGCTGATAGGGGGAGGAAGGAGAAATCCAACGGGAGCAGTGGGCAGAAGCGACCAGGGAAGGGTCAGATTGGTATCACCAGGTACAGATTGTCCCCTGGAAACTTCCCCACCCGACAGCTTCTTTTGTTGTGCAAGATTTTCCTGGTGTGGTCTGTTGGCTTAGCAAATCTCCACAGATCGCTTTTCCAAGCACTTTTTCGGTGTCTCCTGGAATCCTGAACCTCCTGCAGACACAACCTGGGCAGGGAGTTCCCTGACCCACCCCCTCCCCAGGATGAGCCACACCTTCCTCTGGGCTCCTGCCTCCTCCGGGACCCTCAGCTGCGCAGTGCAGGGGGAGTGAGGAGCTCATCCCCATCTTTGGGGGGTAACTCCGGGGATGAGGAGCTCACACACTGTCCCCGTGGGTCACACACCGTCCCCGTGGGTCACACACCGTCCCTGCAGGTCACACACTGTCCCTGTGTGTCACACACTGTCCCCGTGGGTCACACACTGTCCCTGTGTGTCACACACCGTCCCCGTGGGTCACACACCGTCCCCGTGGGTCACACACTGTCCCCGTGTGTCACACACCATCCCTGCAGGTCACACACCGTCCCCGTGTGTCACACACTGTCCCTGCAGGTCACA
>VWZV01013361.1:0-79071 GCA_013397155.1 Irena cyanogastra
GGTGGTGGTGGGGGGTGGTAGTGGAGGGGGCGAGGCCGGGAGCTCGGACTGGATGATCAGGGCTGGAATCCAGAATGGGGGAAAACCCGGACTGGATTAAAGCTGGTATCTGGAATGGAAGAAAACGCAGACTAAATTGGGGCCAGATTTGGGAATGGGCTTGGTTTTCCTATCTTTAGGCATAGCCCTTATTTGCTCTTAAGGCACTGGTTCCAAGAGATCTGGAGGAAAAAAGCTGAAAAGGGAAAAATATCATTGTAATATTTCGAAGAGATTCAGCTGCTGAACCAGCCCCAACTGATTATGCAGCAGAACTTAAACTTGAAGCTCCCAAATATCCTAAATGCTTGTAATAGAATCCACAGAGCAACTTAGTGGAAGAGAATAATGCGTTGTGCCCCTTTTTCTCTCATTCCTGTTGCAGCTCTAACCTCCACCCTGTGTCATTACTTTTACTGGTAAATAATGAAAGTGCAGTTCATAAATGGGATTGGGTTGGGAGGACTAAATACCTAAATATGTCTGAGCATTCAGCAAAAAGATTTGAGTTGGAAGAAGGAAACTTCCTTCTAGAACCCCTAGAAAGCCAAGAAAATGTAGAAAAACAGCTGAAGTGCTTTTGGGGAATGCAAATTGTCAACATAATTTTCAAATTCTTTTCAAATTCAAATTGCAGCTTCTGTGGAGAGCTGCTGTACAGTACATAAGGTACACTTTGGGCAGCGTCACTGGAAACATTTATAGAAACTTCCCTTTTTCCTGGCCATTGAAAAAGTAAAGTATAAGTAGGATACATTCAAAGATGATCTGCAAAATTTTGGCTTTTGCTTATGTAAGCAGACTGTCAGCTGGAACTCCTCCCCCCCCCAAAGATGCTTGTAAGACTTTACACTTGGAAATTTGTTTGAAGAGCCTGACCAGAAGAGAACATTTGGAAAAGATCCATGCTAAGAGAACAACAGGAATTTAGTTAAAGCTGAATCAACACGAATATTTCATTTGTGTTTGATACCTCCCAATTTATATTAGCAATGGAAACCAGCTGTCTAAATGTTGAGAATCAAATAGGGATATCATCAAATGGGAAATAAAATGTGGGGTTTGATGCAGGATTAATCCAAGAGCAGGGAAGCACCCAACAACTCTGAAATGACCAGTTATTATGGAAAATTTTAACCAAAATATATTTTGAGAACAGCATTCAAATCCTAATTTTCAGAAACAACACTCCTTGAGGCTTCACAAAGGGGTGGGACTGTACAGAAGAATTGGCCACAGAATTTGAGCAGTTTTACATTACACCTTTGCATTTTGTACCTTCAAAACCTGATTATAACAGGGTTTTGTTCTTCTCTAAGAAGTGTAGTACTGCTAATGGCTGAGGTAATAAATACCATCTTGGAGAGTGTCCCATGAATAAGCAGTGATTTTACATTTTCAGAACACCACACAGACATTGCCTTCCTGAGTATTATTTACACCTCGTTGTGGAGCACGTAGCTGTGCTTTACTTTTCCAAGGGATGTACTACGGCACTTTGGAGTCAAGTACACTTGTCTCATTCCACTGACTTCTGAGGCATGATTTCTGTGCAGCAAGGGATATATTTATCCTACTGCCTGCTGCCCATTGTATTTACCTGCTAAGTGTCCCTAGTACGAGGTGATCGTATCTCTAGCACGAGGTGATAATGTGCTATTGTGTTTTCAACAATCCAGAGTGCAATGGAATACACCATTAATTCTGATCGGTCTGTAAGGACACCTTTGAAAATGTTTTAAAAGACAGATTAGTGTCTCATCAAAGCAGAGATTAAGTGAAAATACTTTCAAATTTGTCATGCGGCGTGGTATCTGTTGGGTTATTTATTATTTTATAGCGCATGCAAAGTAATAGATCAAATACACCTTAGAGACTCCTCGGAGATATCAGTGCCTTTCAGTTATTTAAATACACTGGCCAGCACTATTGCAGCTTGGCATTTTACTTTCTTCTTAAGACAACAAAGAGATTTTCAGTGCCGACGGAGACGCTGCAGTTCCCTGCATCCCTTGGTTAGGAAATCTAAATTCCCCCTACACTTGTTCTTACAGGGCTGAACCGACGTCCTATGAACTGTGTTGCATCACTCCCACCTCCCCTGGAGTTTAAATGTTAGACCTGGCTTGCAAGGGCTATTTTTCCACTGATTTCCCTTTTCCTCTCATTGCTAGGTTCAGATGGAATGCTAGGATGGAGACGGATGGATGCTGCCCCCGGAACTGGCCTGGACAAACCACAGCTTCTCCCTCACATGGGTGAGTGGGGCAGTGGGAAGGATGGAACCGACAACGAGGCAACGGGAAAAGAACTTCCTTCTCCCTCCTTCATCTGATTTCACATAAGCAAAGATGGGAAGTAATACCACAGCATATTGTTTGCAATATGCTCTCTTGGCCATAGGGAAGGGAAACAGTTCGGGGATTCTTTTAAAAGCACTTAGCATGACATACCGTCTTTATATTTTGCTTGGATGATGCCTGCCTTCTGCTTGTCTTACTTATTTAGGTTTCAAGTCCTCTTAGCATGAGTGTTCTTCTCAAATACATTTTGCAAATTCAGTGAATAGTTTTATCATAAAATAATTAAGACATTATTAACATTCATCCTTACAGCTTCCTGCTCTCCTAACTTCCTCACCATCATGTTCTGCTGAAAACACTAAGTTCCCTACCACAACACTTGCCTTTCTGCAGATACTTTGTCTGGAGACAATTAAAGAAAATCAGAATGACAATGATTATCAAAGGCAAAAGATAATATCATATTCAAAGAACAAAAATAGGATATGAGACCTCAAAATATCTTTACATAAATATCAAAGTTAAAAAGAAGGAAAGAGACTTAAAAAGAAATTACTAAGTAACAAAAGGCTCTTTTTTTTCCTGTGCCCTTCAGATCATTCATGGCATTCTGATTTGAAAGGAGGATGACAGAAAGAGTGGGAGGTTGTCTGAAATTTTTACACTGGAAACAAACAGGTGCAGACAATGAGAGAATAAGTGTGCTGAAAGCTGCAGTTCTCTACTAAGAAATGTTAATGCACGAGTCAAACCTATGGAAGGGGAAATCGCCTCCCACAACAAAGGGAAAATGTAGATGTGACAGACAGAGAGATTCCAGGCAACAATCAAAGAAAACAGATAATCTAACCTAGTTATTCAGACATGCAGTATAACTCCTATTATCCTTCCATTATTATGAGGATAGTGGCATGTGCTGGAAAGTCATACACAGTGTCCCAGGACACACTTGAAACACAGCAGAGAAGCTCTTGACTTCAAGGATCCTGTATTCAGTCTCCAGTGAAGACACAGGGTGAGATATTGCAGATCTAAAGAATATCATATAGTTAAAAGCTGTCAGAGGAGAAAAGGGGAGATCAGCTGTCTTGAGAGATAAGCCACAACACAGGCTCACCACAGAAATATATAGAAATTAGGGCTTAACAAGGTTCCCACACTGAACACAGCTACAGATCTGGCACACAAAATTTGTGTTCTCTATATGTACTTCTTAATGATCTGTATTTTCTCCCAAATGCTTTTATGTTAGTTAAATAAGCTTTAATTTTGGAAGGAGGACATCTAGTCACCTCATCATTACCCCTAATAATGTGAATAGGGAACTGAATTTGTCAGTCTTGCTGTGGTGGAAACAGCTGGTGTGAAACTCTCCACGTTCTCTTTGTCCAGCTTGGCAACTGCAAGCACAATCCCATTGTGCTGTTACAGTCAGTCTCTCCTTACGAATGGACACACTTTTCCAGAAAGAAGGAAAGACTGAGCAGTGCCATTTGTAGGGTAAGAGAGAACAGGGTTCTCCTCCAGCAAGGATGAGGAAGATGGTAAGGAAAAGTGTGTCAAGCATTAGCTGCTTCTCTTCTGCTTTTTCCTTTTGTTACTCCTTTGTGCTTTTATTAATTTTTTACAATTTGGATTTCAAGGAAACCTTCAGTTTTATTCCCCAATTTTTGTCCTTGTAGGATAGCTCCCTTTAATGGCTAATCTGGAGGTTTGCTCATGGCTCTGACTTCACCTTGCCACTCTAGGATTGATTCTACCCACCAAGCTGCACCTTGTGATCAGCTGCATGCACTGACAGATGCATCCCCAGAATGAAGTGCCAGCTTTCCTAGAATCTCTTTTGGGCTTGTTGGGAGAAATACATGGGATGAGCCCCTCAAGGCACTATCAAGGGAACAGAAAAAGTTTAGATTTTAATAACCCATTCACAGCACCCATTCTAACAAACACCATGTCCAAACATGAATCCCAAAAGGAATGAAAAAAGGCATTTTTCACTTCCCCAGAATCCATTCCCCCATGAAGATGGAGGGAAGAGGATATATACTTCAGCCTCATACCTCTACAGCACTTTGTAAAACAAACTGATTTCTACGGGAGGGTTGTTGCTCTCGGCAGCTTTTCCCTAGCCTTTCCTTTATTCCAAAGGCATTTCAGGTACTGCACTTTGCACCTCTGTGTGCAGGTTAGAACACTGTACAACAGCTACGTTTCAACAGCAGCACACAGTCACTCAGTAGACAAAGATGTGCTCAGAGCTTCATGAATACATTCAGCAGTTAGGAATTGGGGAGAGAGGAGCACAGGGACATGGATTTACTGTTTGCATTCATTTCTGGGCATGAAACATTTTTCTCTCATTTAAAGAACAGTATTTGACTAGTTTGACATGTTGAAGATCCAGCTGGAGAGCAGCACCAGATGAGACCATGCTCACCAGCAACAAGGAAATGTCTCCAGTGTATGTTTCCTTGCCAGTGGTTTCAAGGAAGTGACAGGCGGTGCGGGATCCGCGGATCAGCTGCTTCATTGTGCTCATTCCATATCCTGGCGCCGGAGAAGGCACATGCTGGGAACTCACCCCACTGCTGAGGAGATCAGCACTGTGATAGCAAACGGAGGGAAAATTGTCCCAGGAGGATCGGAAAGATGGGAGCAGAGCCCTCCCAGCAGCTCACACAGTGCCTATGCTCAGTCTGTGCTGCTGGGAGCAATGCTGACCACTGCAATGGAGCCAGGAATACTCCAGCTTTGACTCCAGCTTTGCGGGTAAATTCAGTAGTGCCAGGGGTGTTCCTGGGCACTGAGACAATTCTGCCTGCACTTAAGTCACCAGCAGCTTGGACCAGGGTCAGCTGCTGCTCTCCCAGCAATTCCTGGGTCAGGTTAGGACTTTTTGCATGGAAGGCCAGATGCCATTTTCAGATGGCAATTTACAATAGGACAGAGGTGGCCAAATGTCTAAATGTTCCAAAAGCCAAGGTTCCTGTAAATGAAAGGACTGAATGCAGGGCTGTAAGAATCAGTACAGTGACTCCCCGCTCCCAGACTGAATTCCCTTCAGTTAAATAAGTAGCTTAAAAATTCAGATTCATATTCAAGGATAAAAGCACCCTTTGCATTTTCTCTTTCTATTTGGCTGTCCACCCCATATACAGATTTGAGTCTTGTCCATCACTGAGACAGTGATTTCCAAATAGAGAGAGACATCTGACCTTCCTTTGGCAATTCTGAGTGGGTGTTTAATGTAGGTAAATCTGGACTGTCCTCTGGAGGAGCCTCTCTCTCTGTCCACTAAATATTTACTAATGAATAGGCCTATATTAGTAATTTAGTTGTTTGAATTTGATGCTTAAAATTAAGTAGACTCAACCCTCACCAGAGTTCTTTTTGAGGTCCTGACATTGCTGGTGGCTTTCCACAAAGACAAAACTCATTGGTTCATTCTTCTGTTAAGTAATCTTGATTATTGAGCAACAAAAAAAGTTCTTCCTCTTATCTATGCCTCTGTTTTACAGGATAAAAAATTGTTAATACAAGTGTAAATTATATCCTTATCAAAGCTTTTGGTGTAAAATTTCAAGGACGGGTTTCCCAATGAGGTAAACAGAGCTTAATACCCTCATCTTCCAGCTTCTGGGACCCAGTGTTTCTTTTGCTATGAGCCATTTTGTCCTTCTCTTTTATACCGAACCTCCTCCTTGCCTCCCAAGAGCTGTAAGAAGCCTCTGCCACTCCTGATTCAGTTCCCTTCCCAGAACACATGAGGACTGGCCCTGGTCTGCACCCGAGTCTGCCCATGGCAAGGTCCATCAGGCACTTCAGCATCGGTGTTTCTGCAGGAGGCAGCTGCTGGGAAGCCTGAGGCCAGAGGCCAATGGGAAAGGACAGATGCTCATCAGCCTTCCCAGCCTAGTCCTGCCTTTTCACCTCTGATTAGTCAGCTCTTAAACATCTTGGCTGGAGGATGCCACTCAGCCCCTGTTTGATTGAAAAGGTGGGTAAAGCTGCAGGTGTCAGGGGACAAGGGATGCCACTGTGTTTCTGACTTCTCTGGGTAATCCTGACTGCCACTGATACAGTCACTGCTGGTGTCCCTGTCCCAGCTGCCTTAAGCTGCCAACCAGTTTGATAAGAAGGGAAATTGGATGTGCCTTTAGATCACCGGGAAAAGCAACGCCACAGTTCTGCCCTGCCAAAGCTGGGAGATCAGTATCAGCTCCTTTAGTTAAAATACTTTGTATAATGTACAAAAATACACAACTGTTGGGTTAAACAGAAAATTGCCCTCTCCCTACGGAAGCTAAGATTTCCAAAGAACAAATAATTGCTCAGGACAGAGCAATGAAAAACTCACCATGCACCAACCTGAAACTACCTCACTAGTAAAGAAGAACTACCTTCTAGATTCTATGGATTCTTTCCAAGATGCAAGACATTGGGCTTATTTCTAGAAGTTATTTTTAATTAAATATTTCCAAACAGTTTAAAAATTTACATTTACCAAATCTCAAATTGGGAAAGTGGCCTCAAATTTCCCTGCGTAGTAGGTTAGCTTTAGAGGATAGAAATAGCAAAGTGGCTTCGAGTGCCAATAAATAAATAAATAAATAGAAATTAACTGTGGACAAGCAGTCAGGATGTCTGTCTGGGATGTGCAGTGCCTTGGGTATAAATCAGTGTAGCTCCACTGACTTTGATGACACCAGGGCAGTTTGAGGCGGCTGACACCAAAATGCTTCTGGGCTGTTTGTACCATCACAGTATCATCAGCTGCTTCTCAGAGTTTGCCTCGCTCCTGGGGCCAAACTGCCCATACATTCACCACCTGAACCTGAGAACGACCACCTGAAAGGAAAGTCAATCTACCTAAAAAGTATTCATCTTTTTGTTTGAAATAAAGTAAATGCATCCAGATTGTTGTGGGGCTTTTTTCCCCAAAAGCAAACAGGGAGAGTGATTGAATTTATTTTTCTATTAAAAAAGAAAAGGCTCAAAATCTATAACTTCTCATTATTATTTTTTAAACATCAGAATTCTTCACTACCAGTCCAGCTAGATAATGCTTCTGAGATGATCCCACCAGCTATTTCTCTGTGCAAATCAGGGGACATTATTAGATCCTAAGTGGCTTAAGACCTAGCTGCTTTGGAAATCTCCTCTCTATTTATTGTCACATCAACAAAGATCAGCAAAACTGCTACACTTGGAATCCCTTTCATATAAACAACAGGAATCGGTTTAGCTTTGTATTCCACACAGACAATCCTCAATTTTGGAATTTTATCCTTTCTGATTCAAAGATCCACTTTATTAACCTATGGAGGGTCTGCCCAGGACTATCTATTTTAATTAAGCAATTCAAGAAGTGGGCAGCTGAAGGCCAAGGAGCCTGGGTTATTATTGCTATGATTACTTTGAAAGAGTATTATTCATTTGCTGGTGCTTGCTTGTTGCATACTTGCTTCTTTTATTGTTATACAAAGGTGTTCAGAAAATGTGAGCCTGCTTTTAAATGTTGAATAAATTAAAATAAACACCAGTGTGTTATAGAGGGCAAAAGCAGGGATGGGCACCACAAACACTCTTGAAGTCTGGGCACCATCCTGAAAGTTTTCTGGTATTATACGAACAGATGAATAAAGCAAATTGCATGGGGACCCACAGATTTTTCTCTTATTAGGATACACTCCTGGTGGTTTTGTCTCTGATCACATGTAAAAACGGCTTGGATTTTTTTACCAACAGGGTTGCCAAACTTTAGGAACAATGATTCACTTCATAAAATATAGAGAGAAGAAAGTACAAATTTACTGGGGCCAGAGCCTCTTGGGCCTTCCAGAGCCATGGGCTGAATTCATCTTTGCTGAAGTGACCTAATCTTTGAAAGTCCCATGGAGGAATTGTTTGTTGAATTACAGATTGTAATGTTTCCCCCAAATGCTGTTTTCCTTAAAAGGTGTCATTCTCCCTTTCTACGTCATTCACAGCCATGTTCTCTGACAGTTCCTTCCCACTGGGAACACAAGTTGTGTCTCACGTTCTCTTTGGCATATGAAGAATTCACCACTTCACCTTAAAAACAATTTTGCCCCAATTTCCCATTTTTCTTGTGTTCAGAAATGGCATCCGTGTTTGGAAGCACACTCTGTATCTAATTTTCAGTGAGTTACAACCATAAAGCATTCCACCTGTAATTCCTTCAGATTGTAGCACCCTGGTTGGGATCAAATGAGGCAGACAGCCCATTTGACATAACCAGCAAAGCCATCCCATGCCCACATTAACACATCCTTTTGCTAAGATATCCTTTGACAAAAACACTGAGGCAAATGGTGGGCAAACTATGCAGGTTAGAAAATACCCATTTTGTACATTTGTTAGGGGCCTTTTAAAAGAAAATGTGCCATTATGAGATAATAGCTGTGTCTAAGGTTCATAAAGGAGCATAAAGAAGTGAGGTGTTCAAATTCCATTCCTCACTTGCAGTGTTTCTGCTTAACTGATCATCTATCCAAGACTCCAAAATACTGTAAAGTGGATTTTAGCACCACAGAAATGACTGGTCATGGCAGCAATGAGAGAGCAGCAATGATAGACTGTCCACAATGAATATTCCCCCTAATAAAACCACACTTACAATCCATGCTCCTCCTATGCTTTCTCAAGGCATCATGAATCCAATCCTCAACCACTGTAAATCACTGCAGCTCCCAATTTAAAATGGGTGAGGATCAGTCAATGAGTCCTTAATGAGAGCTGGGTTGTTCTTCTGTAACTGTTCCACAGAGATGTCACAGGAAGGAAATATTTTAAAGGCCAACTGAAGTAGAAAAAACGCCCATAAATAAAATCCAATAAAACTCTGGTACTTGGAAAAATGTCCAGAATCTAATCTAGTGCTCAGATCCATGGATTCCATACATGGCACTGGAAAGCTGGGAACATGGGGGCTGTTTGCTGTCACTGCATTTCAAATTCTGCTGGAGGCCCAGGACTATGATCTGAACAAATCAGGTCTGGAAACACCACACACAGACCTGGGGAAATCTCCATTACCTCTCCCTGAGCCAGGGAAGATTCCACTCGCAGCACAGCCCATACAGATCCCACAGAAATGCTGGGAAGCAGGATTTCAGGAATCTGCACAGCCCTGGGATGCAAACTTAGAATAACAAAGACATCAAACAGTTCCATATAGCAGCTAAGGGTATTTTTCTCTCCTGTCTCTCCCACTTTCCCCTGTCCAAGCAGGATCTGGTCCCTCATTAGGCATTTCTGACTTCTCTCAGGACTGAAAATCTTTGAAAAGACTTTTTTTCCCCAAAAAAACCCCTTCCAACTGCTTCGCTCTCTATTTGAATAAGAAATACAAATATGATAATGTAACTGCAGACTAGGAATTCAATCTTACTCTGGTAATTGTGTTCCTTATGTTTCAAAAAAATGGGTAGGGATCAAAGACATGTCTTTGGAAAAAACACTACAAACCTACAGGGACTTGTAGATAAAATCACATGTACAATTTCATGTTAAGTAATAAAGAGTTAATGGTAATTAAAAAAACCACATGACTTTCATTTTTCTTAATTCAGCACTTATATTTAGAGGGGTAGATTTTTTAATTTCACAGAAGCTTTGCTTATTATTAAACATTTCCGAGAAGGTTTACAGCCATAAATTGTGGATTTTTCTGTATACAGCAATTCTATTGTTATGACTTAACCTAAAGAATACTAAATTAAAATTGATTTACTAAATAGGTTAAGGATAGCATACTTATTCAAGATTTCAACCCTATTTCATGCTTAGACAGGCAGATCTTAATTATACACAAAAGAATACAAATGTTATTAGCATGATAATAATTATTTAGAAGTCGTCCTCTTTAAAAAAAAAATTAAAGCGGTATTGTCATTCGTGCAGGCACATTTTTCAGTGGAGTGACAGCTCTGCTAGTCCTAGATATGTTCAAAGAACATATACAATATTCAAAGCTATGCAGCCGACATGTTATCAGGATAAGCCGGAGTAGGTACTGCCAGCACGGCACTACACACTAATCATTATGTCCTACCCATGCTACTACATGCAAATACAATCCTTTGTGACATTTTGTCAAATATTTGGAGCTTTCTGCACTTAGCGTGGTTCCCTTTGCACTCATTAACACGCAGCCACCCCGAACACGAGTTGTTTGTACTTGGGTTCTTCACCAGGATAACGCCATAGCAAATTAATGAAAGGCAAATTAAAGATTTAAGTATTTCCAAGTCTGATAGAGCAGGCGAAGTGCAGCAGAATTTAAGTTTGTCTTTGCAGAGGGGTTTCTTCCTGCCTGCTTGCATCTGTGCTGTGCAAGATGCAAACATTGCATCCAGCAACCAGCACATGACACCCTGGATAAATCAGTTTATAGGTGCTGGGTTTGCCCAGCCCACGCTGCAGGTCAGTACTGGCTGTCAATGAGCCCACGTCCTATCAGGCTGAGAAAATGTAAAAATGGCTCAGGACTAAACACTTGGCTCTCGTACAAACGATGCATTTCTCAGCATTGATTTGCCAGAAGTGTTTCTGTTGTCTTGTTGCTCTAGGCTGGCATTTTTAATTATTTCTGAGACAAATGGAACGTTCATACACAGAAAATCTGTAGGGCTTCTTGTCAAATTAATAAAATAATAATGAAAGTAGTCATTTTGGACTGCAAACTGTCAAAATACCTGAAAAGCTCTACAGTAGTCTACATGCTTAAGCAAACTAAAATGCTTCCCCATGTTATTTTAAATCCTAAGTACTACGACATAAAATAGATTGTATTGTGTCCATTGTATACAATGACACCTACTGTGACAAAACCGACTATGTTTAATGACCTTTTTAAATCTTATACCTAGAGTCCATAAAAGCATTGTAATTCAGTTGTAAAACACACTTTAATAATCAAAATGCAGCTGTTAAAATAGCATTGCTCATAATTCTAACTTCAGGCAATTTTTTTGTTTTTAATGCAGAAGAGCAGACCACAGTTTAAAATTCCTATGAGGTCACTATTGGCCATTACAGTGTTTTTTTGCAACTTAATAATAGATGTTTTAAAGTTTAAGTGCAGCCTCAGGCGCTCATAAGCATTTATTACAAATCGCTGGTTGCCTCCCTTATGCAGAGAGGAATAACATTTACATACAGTAGCACAGATTAATAAGATAAAAAATTTGAAAAAGCCGTCAGTCAGGGAGTGAAACTGGTGCTAATAAAGCCCACTATATTCTTCGGAAATATCAAGCCGTCTGTTCCAATATTTTGCCATTTCCCATGAGGTATACAAATCCAAATCAGATAAGACTCCAGCAATGCCAAAGACATGCTGCTCTGCTCTCCAGTGGCATCCAGCTGAATCTTTTATTTATCTTCAGAGCAATTGTACATTCTCGTGTACTAAAGACTGAAATAAACCCAACATCCCTCATCTGAAAGTTTCATAAAATGAGGCCCCGCTCCTTCCCTGCTTGCTAACCCTGATTAGTGGCTACAACCTGGGGTAAAGGGTTTGGAACAGCAGGCGAGGTAAAAGCTCCACGTCCTGCTCTGCCTCAACATGATGCTCACACGGAGCACAACGCGGAGGAAATCAAATTGCTTAAGCAAAGGAAATCTAAGTAGCCTCACACTTCCCTGCTTTCTATTAGACAGAAAACTCAGGAGCTGAGCTGCCAAAGGCATTAGGAACAGCACAGGTCTTGGAAAACAGCACACACAATGTGGCATTATGATTAAACTGCAAAGGTACTTGTTAGAACAAATCACTTCGTAAATCAAATAAACTGCAGCATAAAAAAACAGTGTAAAATCATTTCTGCACCCTTGTAATGCCAATAATTTTAAAAGTATGGCATTAAGGACAGGAAGTCGAGTGAAGACCAATCAGGAATTTTTAGTAAGATTTCTCCCAAAGATAAACTACATTTATTTACACAAGTATTTGAGTGTCTGTCCTCCTCTCTCTATTTGAGCAGGGCTGTGAATTGAAGACAAAACAGAGATACAGTTTCCTTCTAATTTTTCTTCAAGAACACTGTCATATTAACATTGAATAATTACTAAAAATTCTAATACACTGGTGTAATATTACCTTTTGCCAAATTGCATTAATCAAAAAGTGAGCCCACTGCAATCAAGTAATTAAGTGTAAAAAAATTCGGTGGATTTGCATAGCCTATGTGCCCAGGATTGTTTGCTGTGCTGCTGTGGCTCGAATTCCTGGGATTTTTTGTTTTGGTTCAGTTGCAGAGATGCCAAGGTGAGGAAATGGGAGTAAAGCAGTGGATGTGGAGCACGGAAAAAGTGTCCAAGCCGGGCTGAGGAATGACAGGCACCTTGCCTGCTCTGAGTGTGTACACAATAAAATAAATCCTGCTTGACCTCCTCGGGAAACCAGACTATTGTTCACCAGGAGAAGTAGTAAACACGGCTGCTTAATTACACACAAGCAAGCAGTCGGGTCCATCGGGCTCATAAGACAAAATAAGGAGTTTCTTGTTCTGCTGGGTAATTTTTTTCCAGGGGAAAAAAAAATTGCATACATAGTAAAGATCATTTCAGGTATATATTAAACTGGGTAAAGTCAGAAAGAGCTCCTTTGTATAATGTCACAAAGCAACCTTCAATGCTAACAGAACAACTGCACACACAATTATTTTTATAGCCTTTTGTCTCCCAAGTTTATTTGAGAGAAGAGCAAAGGTTTCTTTTCCATCTCAGCACCTGAACTTGTAGAACAGCCGTGCCCCCAAAAATTCTGCACTGGGGAGAGGAGTTTTGTGAGAAGCAGGGGATTTTTGCAGCTGTTTTTTTGTGTGAGGAGCAGTGTCTGTGCAGTGTGGTGGCTCCCACCAGCCTCTCCCGGGCTAGCTGTGAATAGTGCCCATTTTGAGATTAGGAGATTAGGTTATTCATCACTTGAGATGCTCCCTGCTGTGCTGCTACTATCAGAGCGCAGCCAAATCAAAACATCTCTGGAAGGCATTTCAGAATAATTGAATGCATCATAATTTCCCTATTAATACATATCTCATATTACAGATTATGCATGAAACGTTCACATTATCTGTTACTTTTTGTTAACGTCTTGCTCCTTGCCAGTAAATTTAATACACAGAGTGAATCAGCATGCCATGATGAAGGGATAGGTTACTGATAGCCATTTTTTCAGGATTCAGTAGAAAATTAAAGTAAATCGATCATTTTATAGCCCCACTGGAATGTCTACAAGGGCATGTTGCTAAGCAAATGGTAATTTAAATGTACTGTGTAATTTTTCTAAGCAATTTACTGAAAGCAGATTTTATTTCTCACTTACTTAATCTCAGATGCTCTTTATCTGTTAGTGCATGATGTATCAGTTATAGAAAAATTATTAATCTATGGTTTAATCAAATGGTAAATATATAGCACTTTGACAGCCAGTATACATATTAGGATGTCTTAATTCATGTGAATTACAGTAAAATCACTTGCTATTATCTTAAAAGACACAAGATGATTAAATTACATACATAAAAAACACAGTAAGTTCCAGGTAACTCAGCATAAATCCTAAAGAAACAGTAATCCAGCTGTCTATTACATTTCACAAAACCCAGCAATACTTGTCATTTACACTTTATTTTAATTTTTTGCATGAATAGATCTACTCTTTCAAAAGTTATCCAGCAACAGGAACACAGCACCCATTACAGCACCCACAGAATCCACCCGGCTTAAAAATGAAATTGTGGAAATGGAAATTGGAATGGGATTGCAAAAAAATGCCATGAATGTTTCAAGGCAATTCGTTACCAGCTGGGTGAGAGCCATGCCCAATTTATACATTCAGTGCACATATAGTGTGTTTAACAAAGAATATTTAATATATACCCAGGTAACTCCTTGCCCTTGTTTAGGCAAAATGCCAGGTGGCTTTCATTGTAAATTCTGCCTCAAAGGCAGGCCGATCAGGTTCATCAGAGTATTTTAACTTTAAGGATGCTTCCAAGTATGAGAATAGTTTAAAAAACAAATAAGGCCATAGAAAATAATCCCTCTCTGCCCCCCCCCCCCCCCCCCNAGCCTTCATTTTTATGAAATACAAAGAAGTCTCCATTTATCCTTCAGGTTCCTTGGAATGAATGTAGGGTCCTCCTACTGCTGATGCACAAAATGTATTATTGTCATTAATGAAAAAGTTAATGGGCCATTTTCTTATATATCAATTTACATTTTACAATTTGAGTATACAAATGATATGTACAGCAGAGAGCTGATTATTTTTGCTCAAGGAAATAGTTTTAATGTGTTTTATGGACATCAAATGTTGTGAATAATGATGCATCCACAGAATGCAAATAGGATGACAGTTCTTGTGCTGTGATCAACAGTCCTTGGATAAAAGGTCTGCAGTGACAATAACATTCTATGGAGGGTCTGAACAGTAAAAAATGGGAAACAAGAGAATACCACAATGCTCAAAATGTACACCAGGAGAAAGATTTGAAATTGTCACTAACAGCATTATTCCTCAAGTACGGGGGAATGGCAATTTCCAAGTGAAATACCCCCCCAGTTTGGAGGATTTCCCAGCAAATGGGTCATCTGGCCTTTTTGAATAGCTTTTTTTTTCTCGAGTTGAAACTTGTGTTTTTAACTAAATATGCTTATCTGGTGCATGCCCTGTGTTACATGTGGCTGGCAGAAATTTATTAGCAGCATCTTGCAGATGTATGAGGCTGTAAATGTCCCACGACAGCATGGCCAGTGGGAGTGACCAACACTCCACCATGGCACTGGGAGTGGGGTTCCATCTCTCAAAACATCCAGGGGCTCCCCAGGACCGCCTCCATAAAAGGCTGTTTTTCCTAGAAGAAGAATTTCACTAATTCCCAAGAGGAGGTTCCAAAGGGCACTGGTTGTATCCATAGCACTGAAGTCATCACTACTTTTGGGACCTAAAATCACACTGAGCCAAATGCAGAGGAAGGCTTTAGGGCAGCTGCTTTGCACCCCACAATTCCCTACCACGCTTGTGAGGAAAATTTCCTACAATCTATTTGGATCCTATTTGAAAAATGAAGTATAGGATACATGATCAGACAGAATTAAAATATTCAAGTGTTTCCTTCCACAGCACTGGACTAATTTTCACCAGGATATGTTTGTGGATTGTTACCAGACTGGCAAACTGCTTTCTAGAGTTTCTCACTGTGGCTGTAAAAGGAGGTGAAATTATTTTTAAAATAAATTTTTAAATTGTTTATGATCCAGCAATCCACGTTAAAATGCAACACAGGATTTTTTTTTCTCTTTTCCCCCAAATGCAGCGCTGGTAAACAAACTCTGCTGTGCCAGCACTCCTTGGGTAGTCTCAGATTTCAAGATAGACTTCAGTTACAGTGGCCTGTGTAAATCAATCTTAACCCAGGGTATTAGAAACAGAGTTACCCAGAAGATATTCAGTTCATGACGTGGAGGGGGGGAAAGTAAGGCCAGATGTTGTGGTGGGGTTCACCTTTGCTCCGTGTGCTGTGTGCTGTGTCCCATAACAACTGGCTCTGTCAGGAGCCAGGGATGGAATCTCGCGCTCATTGAGGTTTATTCAAAGGCATTAAAAAAAATTAGAAAGCATGACTGGTCTGATGCTCCTCTAAAGGCTCAGATGTTGCCAAAAGGCAACTGTGTGCCCCATTCCAAAACCTACACAATATTCTGCGTAAAAATCCTGCCAAAGTACTTTCCTTGGTCTCCCTGAACTCCTGGATGTTGCACCTGAGCACAGTTACAAGGAAAGGAAATATAGAGTTATTTCAGTTCATTGCTGTGTGCCCTAATTAAAATCAAGGTGATAACTACAGCTGTACGTGAGCTGAAATATTGTGCATGGATACAAATACAGGAGTTGGGGTTGGAAAACCTCCAGGAAGCTGCAGTGGGCATCTTCAAACACATCTTCTCTTACTTTCCAAAATTCAGGCTGATGACAGAGTTCTGCCTAGAAATCAGAATCATCAACAAATTGAAGCTGATGCCGTTCAGCTCATAAAAACTGGCAGATTGAGGGCCTTGTTCTCTAGTTACACCTGAGGTTTCTTCTCATGAGGGAAATGGGACTGAATTCCCTTCAGGCACAACCCCTTATGTTGGAACACACATTTGGAGTTTGCTGGCAGCACTTTCTGTTTGATTCATGTAGCAGGAGGACAGCAAAGCTCTTGGCCACCTTTGGGTGCTCTCTTTGCAATCAGAGCTTGGGAAGTGCACATCTGTCATTCCTGATCCGTGTTTTTAGGAGCCCAGTGCTGATTATCCCACACTGGCAACAGTGTGATTGGGATGAAATCTATCTGGTCACATCAACAGCAACAAAACATTTTTCGGGCTGGTGCTGGGGAATCTAATTAAGCATGAAGCAAACCATTAGCATTTTGGGTGCTGTGGAATCTCTTCACCATTATGCTAAATCTCAGTAGTATTTTAACAGCTTTCCACACAGAACGCCACCCTGGAAGCATTTTAACCATACTTTGAGCTGATCATCTGTACAAAACCAATGTTACATGAAGTGACAATTCAGTGCCATCACCTCATTCCTTTAATTAGCATTTCTAATTTTTTCCAAATCCTTCCAACAAAACAAAGCTTCTGATCAGAGAGAAGGGCTGATCTGTGCAGCACTATTTCAACCAAGAGCGACTGAAAACAGAGGAGGGCACTTGTCTGCTCTGAGCACCAGGTGTTTGTTGTGACACATCCACACTGATCCCATCTCCAATGAAAGAGGGAGACAGTCAGAGCTGGAGCCTCTCCCGTGCACAGAACACGAGGATTTCACCCTGCTCACAGAGCTCTCCTCGGGACTGCTCTGTCAGCAGCACTAACACAATCCCACCAGGGCACAGGCAACAAAGCATGGATTTTAGAGTTGGGAAATTACAGAGAAGAAAAGAAACATTCCCTCAAAGTAAGACGGGTTAATAAAACAAAAATATAATTCTCCCAAACATGACAGACACAATCTTTTTTTCTTTTTCCTGTAAATTAGCAATCCATCCTGAAAAATATAACAAACATCCTGCTGTATATCGATGCATTTTGTAACAATACAAAACTCTCCACTAGCAAAACCACTCAGAATTTGTAATCAAGAGAAAGATTTACTGTACCTCAGGATATGTGCATCAAGATGCAACTTCTCTGAATAATACCAATAATTCTCTTTTTTATCATTCTGTACCAAACTGTACCTTAACTGTGGCAAGGAAGCTGGAAGGAAAAAAAAAAAAAACACCAAGAAAATGTGATGAACAGCTTTTTCAAAATATTGATCCAATCCAAGTCCTGATCACCCACACATCTCACTGATATAAAAGGAGGGGTAGGTAGGCACTCTTGTGGGTACATATTTCCTTTGAAGGCATTACGTACTGGGAGGATGTTTGCTTTTAAGCATGTAGTAAAGTGTTTTGATGAACAAGGATAAATACAGGTTTGCCTGTGTGGAGATAAATGTCTAAATGCTTTTTCGGACTGCGGGTCATCTTTATGTTTACAAAAATACAAACAGCATCTATTTATTTTCAGTTACCTGCTTCTTGTTGTTTGCTATTAACTTCCTAAACAAGATCACAGCACGATTGCTGATAAGGAAAAAGTACCACAGTAGATTGAAACTAGCAAAGACAGCATCTGCCTCAATAAAAGGAAGCATTTTGTACAGCATTTTTGTGGTACAAAAATTATTTTGAGCATAATCTTTCTCGCACTTAACACTCTAAAGATGTTCAGTTGTGAGGTGGAAAGATGGGATTCAAATTTATGAAGGTAAATTTGTTATTTAAAAAACCAAGGATAAAAGATCATGCAAATCAGAGACTTTCATTGGTAACTCTACTCTAGAAACTGATTACTAAAAGCAAGGAACTGGAGTTGGCCAGATATTTACCTATTAGCCAAAAGTCCTGCTTTGCTGACAAGCTGAGAGCTCAATGACCAAAAGCATCCTGTAATTCTTGTGCTGTAATAATGAGGACAAATTTTCTGCCATGTGCCACCAGCTCAGTTCTGGATTGATGATGTCCAGCCCAATTCCTAATTCACTATAACCCTCCTCTCCCTTCCAAGTCATCTAGTTCAGGTGTTGCCAATGGAGGTGACTGAAAATCATCTCCTTTACCTGGGAATTCTAAGCAATCTCGCTGGAGGAGCTGTTTCACCACCACTGCTTCCTAAGAAGACCTAAGGGATGTTCTTCCCTGGAGCAACACGGGTTTGTGCAGGTACTCTGCTGAACCTCCAAGCTGCAGCAGAGGAGTAGTAACTTTTGAACAATGTATTTACCTAATTGTGCCAGTGGGTATCATTTGCACATTTTGCTTTCGGTGGAAGTTGTCTCCTTCATTTTAAAGATGTAAAAATTGAACCTTGTGAAGGTTAAACAGCTTGTCAAGAATTACTGTAATCCTGATTCTGACACTAACTAGCTGTGCCAATTTGGATTTGTCACTTCATTTCTCCAAGCCGCTCCTTCCCCATTTGTAATGCCACTTCCAAACTTTATTTAATGGCAAAGTGCTAATGTAAGTGCAAAGTATTACTAATCCTGTGTGCGGCAGACACTGGGATGTAATTCAAGATCTTCTGGCTCCCAGTCCTGTGCTTAACTCTGTAGATCTTGAGATTGCTGAGGACTGTCTTCCCTTTTTCCATCTTTTAACAGACAAAGGGTTGGGGTGTTCTCTTTTGAATCTCATTAGGAAAAATATTTCTGCCAATTTTGAGAGACTTTTACTTCTCACTGAAAAATACACAACTTTTTAACTAGAGAAATAGAACATAAAATATTTTGGCCAGTCCTGTTCATTACTATTCTGCATAATTGGCAGCAGGAATACATAAAGGAAAACAAAAAGATAGAGGAAACCTAAACGGGAATTAAAGGCTGTTGTTTTAATTGGGCTGGGAAGAGAAAAGTGGGAAGATGTGACCTGCAGCTCAGTTGTTTATTAAAGTCATCATCTCTGTGCCTTAGGTGAAAATCATGGTGCAACCTCCTTGCAGATTTTCACATTTCCAGCTGTCTTGCAGGAAGCCTGAACAACTCAGGATGCCGAGGTACAGCCAGAACCCTGGGCTCATTTGTTCCAGAAAAGTTTATTGCTGCTCCTTGATAATAAATTTTAATTGAGTTGTAAAATTCCTCTGTCCCATATTTTCTTCTTGACCTCCAAGTAAACAAATTAACACATGGCACACATGTGGGACCTGCTACTTCTGTGCAAATCCAGAAAAGAGTTTCTGTGTGTATTAGAAATTTTCCCAAACTTCTGTGTGTATCTCCTCGATTTAGGACTGTGAACTTGCACAAGGAAATACAGGTTTTGATAGGATCCAGCAGGAAAGGTGGTCAAACATTTGCACAGGCTGCCAAGGGAAATGGTAGAGTCACCATTCCTGGAGAGATTTAGATGCGCAGATATGGCACTTAAGGACATGGGTTAGTGGTAGCCTTGGTAGTGTTGGGTTAACACTGGACTCAGAATCTTTGGGTTTTCCAGCTAAAATGATTCTGTGACCCCAAGCACTGATAACCCTCTGTGCCATATCGTCTCCAGAAGTACCCAACCCACATCTGGCCTGTTGAGGCACTAGGCACATGACCCTCCCCTGCCTTGGGAGCACTGCAAGCATTCCCCAGTGTGGCACTGCCAGCTCTGAGCAGAGTTGTGACAACAGCCACTCTGAGGTCTGCAGAGCATACTTAATTACAGATAACACTATTTAGATATCAAATGTGTCTGAGGGAAAAAAGCATCTGAGGAGGGCTAATTTCCCATGCTTTCATTATAAATGGCTGCAAGTGGACAATAAACACATGATGCAACTCATTATTCTCTTTTGGCCTGACTTTTAACAGAAGTTCATTAGATTCTCCTGGCTTAGAGCAGGTATCCTTTTCCAACATCAGTTTCTTTGTATTTAGTGTGGAAGTCACCTACTCGCTCTGGCACAGGGCCATGAAAAGATGAGCTCCTACAAAGGAGACAAAAAAGTTCTTTATGGCTGACAAGTCTGTCATGTTTTCCTGCCCTTTAGCAGTCGGTTTGACAGAAGGAGAGACAGAACAAAGAAACAACCATCAGTTTGTTATTGGCCATCAGAGCTGCCATTTGTTTCTGTAGTTAAGTAGCAGGTATTGATTTTTAGGTCAAAGTCATGTTGCATAATTCTCCCATTTCCAGGGCAGAAACAAGAGTGGCTTTGACCCACCATTTTGTCCTGGAAGAGCCAGGCTGCCGTGCTGCAAATCCACACGATTTCCTGCAGCTCCGTGCATTTCCCACAGCCCTGCTCAGGGACTTCAGCCATGCTGAAGCAATTCAGGGGGGTAGATGTGCAGCTTGCTTAAATAGCTCTGCCTCCCATGGGCTTGGAGAAGCTCTGACCAATTTGCAGAGTGGAGGATGTGGCTCACTGTGCGCAGCAGAGAAGGCTCCCTGCAAGGAGCACGGGCAGGATCACCGGGGCTCGGGAAGGGGCTCTGGGCCTTTGGGGAATGCTGAGGCTCACGCAGGAAAGGTTAGAACTAGCCACTTTCTTGTTTGTTTAACTCCACCAGCTTCCTTCTACAAAATCCTGTTTACTCTGCTGCTCTTCTGTGGCAAGGAGAGTAAATATTAGCTTAATGTAGAGAATCCAAGTAATACTGAATGGGGGAAAAAAAAAAAAGTAGCAGGAGAGGAGGTAACAAAATGTGCCTTCAAATCAGCACTTCAATTTGGTTGTTATTTTTTGGTTATCAGGCAGCTGCATCTGGAAGTTCCTTGCAGGAATAGTGCTGGTATTGGACACTAAACAACTTCCCTCATGAGAAATGGAGGATGAATCCTTTTGGTGAATGAAAGCATTAATATTATGCCATTTTTAACTGCTGGCAGAGCTGGAAAGAGACCTCCAACCCCACAATCCAGTGCCTTTTTCTGGCCACATTCAGCCAGCTCTCCACTGGAGAGTCACTTATTGTCTATGACTGAAACATGCAGAGAAGAGCAGGGCTGGACATGGGTTTGGTTTTTTAAGGTGAACTAAACAGCTGAACCTTCCTCTTTTCTGAGTTAACCATTTTTGTTTTTCTTCCAGCTGCTACCAAACTCATTCCAGACTAATAGATTATGGAAGTGGATTAGAGAGATCAGATTTCTTCAAGATGCAGAGCAAAAAAATCAAAAAACTGAAGTGACAAGTTAATATCTTGCTGGAAAATGGGTTGGGTAATGAGTTGTGATGTAAAAAGTGATAGGCTGAGCTTGATAAAAAGTAAATTTTTGCTTTTATTTTGAGATTAAGGGGGCCAAGCCCAGCTACTGTATGGTCAGTAAATGTGTCAGTGACTTCAGTGGATCTGCCTGTGTTTAAATCCCTCCCAGTGGTTTGATTTATTCCCAGTTCCTCATAGAAACAGAATTTGGTTCAGCAGCATTTGGAATCAGCACAACTTTGGCCCATCTTAAACAATAGTGAAAAAAAGCATTTTTAATTTAGAAGAAATGCCAGACTCGCTGTCATTCAAACCTGCATTGGTAATCCACTTTCTAAGGCTCTTCTTCCTTTTTGTTCAGAAACCTGCCATTTTCACATTTTATCTTCTTCATTCCAGGAATATCTGCCAATCATTTGGATATTGCCAGCTCTCCTTTATTAATTGATTAACTACTGGAATAACTGACCAGTATTTAACAGACTTCTATCCCCAAATAATTGGTCTGAAAAAAAAATATATTTAACTGTTTCATCCTCTTTCTGAAACAACATTCCTTCATTTTCCTAAATTCTCACCAATGGAAGCACACTGTAGTCCAAAAAACCAATGATATTTTGGTGTTAAACTCCAACCTAACCAAGTTTCCTGGTTTCTAAATAGCACTTGAATGCAGAGCTGCATTTTCGGTGTGCACATGGCCATGTGAAGTTGGAAGACCTAATGACAGAGGGCAGTCAAAGCTCAGGGAGGTCGGGTGAACAACTGTTTTGTGACTCTGAATATACTATTTATTTTACAGAACATCATTCCAGTTCTCAAGGATGTAAAAGCCAGGCAGAAATATTCTAAACCCAATCTGGGAATTTTTTTTTAAAAAAACTTGATATATTCCAAGTTTTTTACAGCCTTGATGCTTACTTAGCAAGATAAAAGTTCACTTTTCTAGTGAATGTAGAATTTTATAGTGAATATAGAATTTTGTAAGAAAAAACTTCACTTTTATAGTAAAAATATAGCATTTCTTAATACATAGAACAATGTTTAAGCAGCACAGAATAAGCAAATTCTCACATGGGAACAGCTGAAATCAAGTCTAAATATATGAGCTTCATCTGAAAATGGCACTTTTAAAGGAGTTCAGTGGTTTCACTGACTAAAAAGGTAGCATGGGGAGCCCAAAGCACTCCAGGGATTTCAGATGGAATCCCACTGTGGTTTATCAAGTGGGGAATCATAACTTCAAAAGAAGTGAATTTCTAGGCCTTGACTTGCTGAGCAAGGAGGAACTTCTTTGGATGAAGTAGCTCAGGTAGGAACAAAAAAAATCCACCTAGAGAGCTCCAAGTAGTGGTGCAGGATTCCTGCAAAGCCAGGCTGGAGATCCATGGCCCCTCCAGCACCTCGGGGAAAACAGCGGAGCACCCCAAAACCAGGACAAGTGAAGGCTCCTTTATTACTCAAAGAACCCTGACAAGTACTGCAATAGTCACCAGAGTGGTTGGAAAGAAAATTTTTGGAAACATAGAATCCAGAAGTTCCAGTTCATACTAAAGCAAAACATATTTAGCCCTTGATCATTAATTGGGTATTTTTTTACTTTGCTCTTGAAATGCAGATTCTCTTCTTACTCTACCTCTGCTACCATTTTACTGGAATATATTTATAAGTGCTGCTCTATGAACAAAATCATTGCAGAACTCTGGCGGCAAACCTGCCCAGATTCCAACCCTTTACTCTTTATTATCAACTCTGATCACAGCATAACCAGCACTTGGTGTTACACACAAAAAAATCTGTTTTATTCATGCCTGTCTACAGCTTAATATAACCAATGTCACTTATAGAGAAAATACAGAAAATAGTAGGGCAATGAACTAAGTTCAGTTTAAAGCAGGTTCTAAGTTTTCTACCAGCATTAACTAGAATTTTCAGTGGAATTTTGCTTTATTTTTTTAAAGTGGTTTATAATTATATTTTATTTTTAATGAGAACCAGTAATGAAAAACATAAATAGTGTATCCTTTAATGATCAACACACTGACTAATTCCACTAATGCTGAGTAGCATGTGCTGAAATGATGGATTATCTTAAAATATAATTTTACTAGCTCTGCTATGTAATTTGTTAAGCATTTAGTAATAAGTATGTCTAATAAAATATGAAAAAAATATTTAGAAAATGAACCATAATTTTAATATAATTTTAATTAATGGGAGTGCAATTGCAGTGGTTTAAATTACATTCCCAGTGGTAAAAAGCCTTTCAAACCTAATTTGTAAGCCAAGATGGTGGCTTTAATGACTGGCAGCAAAGTTTCTTCAACAGATTTCATGGGGCATGATCCAAAGATAATAGGTTTTCAGCCCAATGACAATCCAATTACAATGCCAATCAAAGCCAACTTCATGCACTCTAATTATCAGATTTAGCTGTCAGTTCAAATACAAACATAACACTTTTATTTAAATAAAAATTTAATTTAGAAAAAAGAAGACTTCATGTGTGATTTATTGAGATTGCAAGAGCAATCTAACTTATTTCGCTAGTAATATAATAAAATCAGTCTTGTATTAAAAATGTGAAAACTTTTCATTCTCCTGTATGTGCTATGCTGTATTATTCAGGAGTTAATTTAAGCAAAAAAAGCATAACATAACATGGCAGCAGATATTTGCAGACTAGAAGTAGGTTAAATAGAGTAGCAAGGTTTCAATGAGACAAAACTCCAAATGAATAAATGACAAAACCTAATTAGTTTTTTACCAGTAATCAGGAGAAGCTGTGTTAAGACCACAACCCATTTATATGGGTCTGGCACAAGGAATTTATTGTTGCTCTCCTGCTTTTTCCTTCTGCTCCTATGCACAAGGAGCGTGTAAATGCACAGCTTTTTATTATACACATGTATTTATTTGGATACATGCAGAAGAAATATGTAAGTTATAAAAAAACCCACAACAAATGTTACCTTAAAATTAATTTAATGTTCCAAATAGAGGCATCTCCCAGCTGAAATAGCCCCATGGTACCTACTGGCTGCAACCTTGCTGTTATTCTCTCTCTCTATCAAAAGTTATTATTTATTAATTAACACCATTATAAAGTTCTCAATATAGGAAGGAAAAGCTAGTTCAGGACTCTGTATGCTCTAATACATTACAGCACAATTACCAATTCAGGCTTGGTTGAAACAGAGGTAATTGTTCTATAACATATTTAATACCTATAAAATCCTGTCTCCCCACAACTACAAGAAATAGGAGAAAAGAATTAGAGAAGGAGCAATTATTATACCATTCTTTAGGAGTATGAACTAATTTCCCCTGGCCATTTCCTGCCCCTAGTTTATATCAGCTCCTGGGTGTTTGGCAGCACAGCAAAAGGAGCAGATCCTACAGGCTCCCGTCTTCAGGGGATTCCAAAAAAATATGTCCAGCATGTATTTAATATAACAAAAGCAAGTCCTACATTAGGGCTTATCATGATAGGTGCAAATACTAAGAACAGTTACAACTCAAACCTTTGGAATTCATTTCTATAACTCCACTATATCCAAACACTGTAATGGAAGGAGAAATCCTGAATTAGAATAGTATTTTTTGGCCTGCCTGTGCTCACCTTTTATTTTAATCCTTTCTGCTACTTCTTCTATGACAATGTCCTTTGCCATAAAATGCCAGCCATGCCAGCCTCACCTCCCTGCTACTTTCCATCATGTAATTCCCACTACATTTCATTCCTCTCCCTCTCTCTTTCAGATGTCCATGACATCATTCTTTGCTGCTGCAGGGGACTCAACCTCATGACCACTGTGCAAGTGCAAAGAAAAAGGATTTTAGGAGCTGGAATAAATGGGAAGGAGAGGTACCACATGTATATATAATTCTGAGCTGATCATCAGTCTGAAGATGGAGCCACCAGATTCTTGAACTCACCATCATTGCTCATGATTTGAGGTTCTAAATAGCTCTGTAATCCTTACAATTGAATCCATAATGACTTCAGAGTTCAGCCAACAAAGAAATATGAAATGGAAGGGCAGAGCTAAGTTCAGCAGTGCTCCATTTAAAACCTGTCTGGAAATAAACACCCAAAGCCTAGCTGCTTCCATAGTTGTTGGCCTCTTTTTCCCCGGCTCTGACAGTCATCCTGCAGCTCCTCTATTTCTCTACCAGAAAGTCCCTCCATGAGAGGCACAGAATGCAACCTCAAGATCAGCTACTACCTCAGGAAAGTTGAGAAACTCACAATTCCATTTTGCCAAGGTCATGGCATTGCTCTGCTCCCTCCAGCCAATTCACTGGAGTTGTTTCAGCTTGTGGTATTATCACTGTTTTGCTGAGACATTGTTTTCTATATTTTAATGTATATAACATTGTAAGTTTAGAGAAGGAAGATAACAATGATGTTTCTACTGCACATGGAAGGCTGAAAAGGAAAAGCACAGCATATTTGATGTACACCTCTCTGCAGCCTGGGCTGGGCCTCGCTTTAGGAGTCCCTGCATTTTGTTTGCATTCCTTGCCAGATGTAATGGTAAAATTTCCTGACTTAAAATATAGATGAAAAAGAGCTAATCTCAATTAATGGAAATATCTGAAATTCAATACTTCCCTCAACCTGGGTCTCTACACAGAAGGTGAAGTTTTTTAGTATGCTGAATGAGGACTTTAGTCCTGGATGTTTCATGCCATCCCTAAAAAGCTAAGGTGTTTTATTTTCTGCAGACGGGTAAGAGCTGAGGCACCTCTGTGTGCATTTCATCACAATTTCACCAGCTTGCAAGTGACAGCACCATTTTTATTATGGTTGATACACTCAACCACCACACGTGCACAATGGAAACCCACAGGGAACTGGTGAGCTCTGAGTGTGGACTGGGATGCACCCTGTTCCAGTGGACACAGCTACTGAAAACCATTGTTCAAATCTTCAAACCTGCAGATTTCTTCTTATTCATGAGGACTGTATGACAAGGATACCAAATTTACAGATTACCAATCCTATGCTTCATTTTAAAAACAAGATTTAAATGCTGAAAGCAGCCTGACCTGTATTCCTGGTTCACTTTTTTATTTCCTTGAGCATAATGACCTTTCACAGAGTAAGATGACTTTTACCAGCCTAAGCTAGAGAAAAATGTGACACAGATTTATATTTCTTCACTCTTTTTTGATTTTGATGGGGATCCAACTCTGCTATTCTCACTCAGGCCAGCAGAATCAGGTCTGCAGTGCCTAAACAGTGAGATCTAGAGCATAGGAAATGTGCAATAAGCAATTACAAGTTCTAGACAGGGTGAACTGGAAAGATGGAGGGGGAGTTGCTTCATTTCATTAAGATAATGCAGTGGGAAAGGTGAATAAGTGAAAGAGTGCATGTGCATAAAAGAAAGAGCTCAGCAAACATCCTTTTTAAATTAGATGGCTCCTCAGTTCTCTGTTATCTTGTTTGCCCTTCAGGACAAGCAGAGAGGCAAAGGAGGATTTTTTTTTTTTTTAAGAAAGTTGTTCTTTTGTGGACGCTCCTGGCTGGTGAAGGAAGGTCATTTCTCAGTGACTGTTCTTAGAGATGAGCAGTGATCACATGCAGTCCAACTAGGCCACACACGTCTCAGCATTGGGACTCACAAATTTCCCTTTACTTTTTTCCTCCTCCTGCCTGGTGTGGGACACACAAGGAAAAGCACACCATCCACTGTTGCAGGTACCACTCAGTGACAGGCTCTTGGGGTGCCAAAGAAGGAGCAGATTTCTGTTGGCACAGATTGTCAAATGAAGCTCCTCAGAGTTCACAAAAGGTACCTGAAAGTCCAGACTTTGTCCAGGCCGGCTGCAGTCTGTTCCCTCAAGCTGTGATGCAATTTTGGAAGGAAAACGAATCCCATTCTTATTAGCTCCCACAACTTTTGTGATTTTGTAACATTATCAGTGTTTTGACAAGGATCAATTCCACTCCAATATATAATATTAATTTTAAGAATTTTGGCACTTCTCTAATTTTAGAAGACGAATATTGCTCCATTACACCCGAGATCCAGGGTGCAAATTCCACAGGCAAATGGAATTAATGCTTCTCATCTCAGGTAAAGAAACACAGCAGGTCGAGTCTGTTTGTAAATAGGTTTCAAGTTGTTACTTGGAGCCAAATGACGTTTGAGACTTTTAAAACCAACTAGAGGTTTTAGCAGCCTTTCTTCCCTGGAACAGGATTTTGGATTGCACTTAAACCCTTTTGTCAGCTAGAAGGGAGTTGGGCTACTTGTGCTCCAGGTTAAATCTCCCATGTTGTTATGCAAAACCAAGCTGATGGAAATGTAAACATCTGACTTATTATATGCTTGTTCCTTCAGCAAAACAGAGCTTTAGCCTTAGCAAGCCACAGCAGTATAACACATTGTAAAAACAGTAACAATAGCAAAAATTATTAAACATTTATCTCTCCCATGAGTGAACATCTGGCACATATCAAAACGCTGCCGTGGGGATTTAATACCAGAACCTTTAAGGTTTTATGCGACAATGCCTAGAGAGGGCAATAACAGAGCATATTCCATGTAGGATTTTTAATCACTGGCCTCTTGAAAATATCAAGAGCAGAAGCTGAACTGGGTATCAGTTTATAAATGAAATGTTGGAGTTCTCATTTGTGATGCAGGAAAAAATATCAGCGACATTTTAAATTAAGTAAGCAGAAATTTAAAATAAAAAGAATATAAGATATGATATTGCAGATAGCAAACAGATGTGATAGATGTTCCCCTTGTAGACCCTGCATGAAGGATGCTTTGCTGAGAAGGACTTCTCTGACGTAGAAATGTTTCCAATGGTTTTCAACTCACTACCTCTACAAAACTTTTTGTGTCTTCACCCAAGTCTTAGGGAAGTTGCATCTTTAATCTTGTATTTTAAAACATCTTTAGAAAAATGTATGAATCTGTTTCAAAATCTCTCCAAGAACTTGAAAGCAACTGCTTGGGGAGAGGGGAAGAGTGAGCAGGGTGTGTGGTTTATGATTACATAAGTGTTGTTTTTTGTGGCAACAAGACAAAGATTTATGTAAGGCAAAGGAGCATGTAGCGAATGATACAGGGATGGAACAGAGGAAAACCTGGTAGTGGAGATTAAAAGTGCAGGGATCATGTGGATCACGTGTCAGGTCAAGAAACAAATGTGAGGGGAGAATATCAAAGGGTTCTTTTTGGACTCTTGTTATAATAAGAAATTATTGTACAACTGTATAGCCATGTCCTCCAGCAGCACTTCCCTCTCTCCTGTTAATACCTACAGAGTTGGGGCTTTTTAAATGGAATAAGAAAAATTGTAAGTTTTGTGATTAATGTTACTATTAATGAGATTGTCCCAGGGCCATAATTTCATTACTAATCCTGTTAGTTTCTTAAATAAGCAGTACAACAAGTAAATATTTTCTGATTCTTTGGGTTGGTTTTTTTGTAATATTTTAAGATATATTGATACTTTTTGTCAGTATTTAAAATAAATAAAAGTTTCAGCTATTTATCTTACCTATGTGTTTTTGTAATGTATTTGAAATTCTATATAAGTCCATAGAAGATTTCCTTTCTTCATAAAGAAGCCCAGTCAGTCTATGCATAACATTCAAACAAAAGGTTCTAAAATACTGTATTTTGGAGGAGATAAAGATATTGGAATAGATAGAATTAGACAGAGAATATACATTAGTCTAGTACTTCCAAAGGTTAGCATTTGTGGGTAGCACAAAGGATTCCACTCAGGAATTCAACCCTGATTAAACCAGTGATGGATCTGGTGCAAGGAAGTAAAGAATGGGAGAAAGCAAAGGCTGCTGTCACAGGGAAAGGGAGGAATAAACCAGCAAACTGACAGACTGATGGAAAAATAAAGATCCCAAAGAGGAAATCACATCCAATACCCTACTCAGGCATTGCTTAAAAAAAAAATAAAAAAAATAAAACAAAAAAAAAAGTTTAAAAAATCCCATTAAGATTGGGAACATCTTTCCTGATCACCAGAACTCATGTAGGAACCAAAGGGTAGCGCCAGAAAAGGATGTTAGGATGTTCAGCAGTCCCTAGACCCAGCTGTTGAAGAGGAGAACACACATACTGCTGAGAGAGGTGCCTGAGCTTTTCCAAGCATGGAGAAGCACTGCTGCCATAAGCTCTGCGAATACACCACCTAGTTCAGCACTAAGTAATCTAAGTTGAAAATGATATTTGTAGCATGAAATGAAATTATGATGCCAAAGTAAAATAAACGTCGAGCAAACTCAGTCAATCATATGTATCATTCTTTATGGCTCTCATTTATATTTGATATTGAATTGCTCACTTTTTAAAATTCAAATAACTCCTCCATCGATCTGCTCCTGAATGATTTTACTGAACATATCTTTTTAGTATCTAACACAATGTGATTTTGTTTCACATATGTTGTGCACTGGCTGATTCTATCCTAACCTCACAAAACATATTAAGCTTAATAAATATATTTATGAGAATTACTTTGTATAGTCCTTATGCAATCAGCCATGCTGTGTATGATAGCCCAAGACGATGAAAACCCATTGACTTTTTGTAGCAAATTAGTCTACCACCTAATCGGTGAACCCTGCTAAGCTTTTGAATTATGACAAGAACCAGCAGCTCAGTTAGAACACTCAAATGAATTATATCAATTCATAAACTTGTTCATGTCCAGATTTCATTAGCCACACATTAACAGCATTTTATGTTTATTACTGCTCTGACATAATCTATAAATAACTGAAATGCTAATCATAGTGTTCTGCCAGGCATCATCATTTAATCATAAAGAGATACATTATTATAAACTATAATAGATAATAACAAGTCCGGGTCAATGGCCGCATATTAAAAGATCACAATTATATCCTATAAGGGTATGTACCTCATACATTTGGTGACACAAAGGTCCATATCTAATCACTTGCAAATGTTTCCCCTCTGACACACTTACCGTACAAGGTGACACAATTAAGAAAATATGCTTGTAAAACAGGGCAATCTTTGAGCATCAAAGTAAACAGAGAACAAGTAATAGTGAGGGGAAACATTATAGCATTTGCCAATGGCAGTGCTTCTTAACTCTTTATTTCTGGGGTTTTTTTTCCTTACTAAAATAAACCATAATCACAACACTGGGAGAGTTTATTATAGAGAAGAATACTGACTTATCACTGCAGCAGCCACAGAGGCACGGCTGCTAGGTGTTACCTCTTGGGCTGAAAACATAGCCCAAAAGATTAAACTGCCTTTCTTTTGCAGTCCTATTGTCCACTCCAACTCATTCTTTCAGTGACTTCATGTGACTAAATCCCTGTGATTTTCAAATGTAATCTGTGTGTCTTCTGTTAAAGAACATCTTGACTGAAGCCACTCTCAAGGGCCATTTTGGAGCCCCCTCTCATGACTGGGCATTCTGACATCAAAGCTGCTGCTTTTTTTCCCAAAGTTATTAAAATTAGATTTTTAACTTAAGGCGGTGATGATGGAATCAGTGGCTTACTGAGTGAAGGTAATTCCATGTTCTTTACTGAGGTAAAACCTCCTGGCAATACACCACTTCCTAAACAAATAATTTCACGAGAGCTTTATCACCTAAACTAGTTATGAGTGAGAAATTAGTCTGACCCAAGGAACAAGAATTAATTGCAGATTATTAGAAAAAAGTTGTTTTCTGTGGCTTTAATTTTTGTACGTTCTGTGGTTTTTTTGGTTTTCATGTTTTTTGGTTTGGGTTTTTTTTTTTTTTGTTTTGTTTTGTTTACAGATGTTTAGACTAATTTAAAGCTTTAGTTGAATAGGAAGCAGAGATGCAGTCTGTCATTGCGAGCACTTGCACCTCATAGCTCAGGGTGAACTGAGGGAGATAAAGAAAGGAATGTAAAACACTATGGAAACCAACCTCTGGAGACTTAATATTCTGATCAGCTCACCTCCGAACATCTGGCTCTTAAATGTTCAAGCACAAAAACAAGAGAGCTAATGAAAGCAGTACATATTATCTCTCCCATCAATGTACCTCACAAACACCTGCTAAAATTAAAACAAATTGAATCTTGATTGCTGATTAAGTACCCCTTCTTTAGCTAGATATTCTGTCATTATTTGCCCTGGCACACAATGCATAAACTGATGAAAAGTCTGTGGTGGGCTGCAGCAGCCAAGGTTGATAAAAGACGATCAAGACAGAGCTGCAAGTAAACTGTAGCACATTAACTTTATGTACTCGAGCCCTCCAAAAGTAACTTTTAGATTTTTTCCTCATTTCCAGGGCAAAAATTATTTTCGTTTAGAAGAGAAAGCACATAAACTGAATACATTTTTTTCCTCCAGAACACTCACATCCCAGAGAGGAGGTGATGGATGGATCTTAGTGTAGTGACCAAATCAGTGCCCAGCTCTCGAGCTGAAAAATCCCTCTGAGCAGGACAGCTGTGCCCAGTGTGCTTTTGGGGCATTTTCCTGGATGTGGAAAGATTTTCAAGCAGTTGTACATGTATGGCCATGGAAAAAAAGAGCCCAAAACCTCTTCAGGACTGTATGGCCTCTATTTCTCTTCAATAGATGCTTAGGCAGTGGCAGGAGAAAGGTTACAGACTTTACTGCCAATAAACTGGGGGAATGCTCTGCTTGCACACTTCAGGCAGGATAAAAACATCCATTAGGAATTTCATCACACCCATATAAATACCCTCCTACGTGAGCACTGCTGACAGATGTGTGGCTAATCTACCATGTTAACTTCATTTGAGAAGTTGTGGTTTTGTTCAAACTTTATTAGTTAAACTCGAATTGATCCCACTACATTTTAAGTCAGTATTTAATCTACTTTAAGTATGTTTCCAGATATCATAAACTCTTCAGACATCACTGTGTTTACTACATATAAATATATGTATTCATGTAAATTTCCCTGTTAAAATAATCAACTTTTATTTGACTCACAGTTCTCCAATAATCAAAAACGAAAAAAACCAGCAACATGACAGTGTGTAAATCCTTCTCAACAATAGCACCCACAAAACCTGTTTCTTGACTGACAATAAGGTCATAACAGCACATATGTTTGGCATATGTATTTCATCAATGGTGATTATAATGTGAACCAAGAATTAGCTTCAAAATGATAGGTTACTTAAAGACCTGGAAGAGGACATTTAAACAAAAGAAAAAAAAAGGCCTGAATCACCTACTAGAGCTTGGCTTTTTTTTTTCCCCTTATTGCATTCTAAATTATTTAAAGATACTATTAGACACCACATTGGAAAAAAAACAGATGTTTTCTAATTATGAACTGATTTTACAGTGTGATGGTGTCACATATTTAAATTACAAATACACATTTTTAGCATTCCAGCTGTGCTTTACAAGAGTTTAATTTGCTTCTTGTGATATGTCACATTGCACCTGCCTTTTAAAACTCCTATAAATGTAAAACATTAGCCAAGCACGATTATTAAGACATGCTGATGAATTCTAAAGATTTTTAGCATCTTATAGAGGATGAAATTTATAGAAAGATTTAATAATGAACCAGCTAAATGTTTATTGAAAATAACATTTACAGATACTTTCCAGAAGTACCAAAAGAGATTGATGACTTGTGTAGGCAGAACAGAGAATTAAATTGGTGCTGCTTTGCTCCTTCCACACACAAAGTATTCCACAGTAATCTATAAACTAATGAGGTTAAACACGGATAATACAGTAAAATGTTGTAGAAGACAGCTTTGCTCTCAGCCACCACACACACAGAATCTGACACATGTTTAAGACCATCAATATCACAGTCAGAACAGGGAGATTGTCAATGACAACGCTGGTGATAAACTATGATAATGTGTTTCTGAGAATAGAAGAGCAATAATTTCTAGGATAAACTTAAAGTAATTAACTTGTGATTCAGAGAAACACGAGAGCATACACAGCTATTTCTTGTCTTGCACACACCCTGGAAATAACAACTATTGGTTTAGATTCAAGCATAAAAAGAGAGAGGATAAACAACCCATGGAGAAGATGTAACACTGTGGATGCACCTTTTAAACCTGGCCTTCTAACAACAAAAGAAGAAGAAACTTTTGAAGCACTGCTCTTACAAAGATGCATTGAAGAATATTGTAGACAAGCAGAGGTGCTCCTTTCAAGGCAGTTACCTGCTGCACACTTCCTAAACATAAGCAGGGACCTGCTCATTAACAGTCTAATCCTACCAGAAGTAAATTAAAGGCAGCTTTTGCACTGGCACAATAGGACCTGGCACAGGCTCTCCCAGCGTACCCCAAACCTCATTGCAGTGACCTGTACTGGGTCCCTGTCACTGAATGGGGCTGGCACAAAGGGACAGCCCTTTTTCCTGTCCCCCTTGGACAAGCACTGCCCATGACACAGCACAGAAATGATTTGCCCCAAACCAGAGTTGTCATCTTTGTGGCCTCGTCCAGCATCGCAAAGCCCTCACTGGGCGCACATAAATGAAAAGGCAAAGGGAGAAGGGAAAGGCGGGCGGGGACAGCCCAAAGTGAGACATGACAGTGAGGTAATCAAATTGTGTTGGAATATATTTTAAAATGTGGATTTTGGTGGCTACACATCATCATACCCGCCATTCAAAAGCTTCCACACACTTCAATGCATTTGAGAATAAACGTGAAGGCACTTGGGCTACACAAAGTGTTAGAAGTCCTTTGGACATGCTTTAAAGAAACATTTTCAGGGCAAGGTTGTGTTACAAAACTGAACAATCCTTCCTCAGGAGAATCCTTCGTTTCAAAGCTCCCTGCCCGAGTTTTGACGTGCTTTTTGTTTCAGCACTGCCCAGTGCAGAAGCCTTTGTCACACACTGCAGTGGCACAAACAGGCAGGGAGAGATCACGGATGCTCTGCCAGAGATGAAAAGGGGATGCTGTACAGATCTCAGGATTTTCAACCAGTCATTATGGAAATTACTTTTGCTTCTCTGCCATGGAGTTCACGGTACACGCAGCAGAAATTCTACGCTCTGTGCAGGTGAAGTCATTTTGCAGGAAGCTGCACTTTCTGCAGTGCGCAGACTGAGGCAGGGGAGCTGCTTTACCTGCAGCTTCCTATTTTGGATCACATTAGGAAAATTATTGGAATGTTCACTTGCATTTTGTACCATTTTTTTAGACTAATTTCAGAACTTAATGCAGTCTGAAAGCAATAATAAAGAACAAAAAAAATTCAGAACTATCTTAATGTCTCTAGTCCTGTGATTTTCCACTGCCAGCAATATTTTAGCTTTTATTAAACATGTCAAGCCAAATTTACTCCATTTAAGACCACTTCTGTAGATTTCACTGTACATTATATGCTCACAGTAATTTACTAACAGCAAAAGACGGAGCTAGGATAAACCAAGCTCATCTTGGTAGGGGAACTTGAGTCAAGCCTTAAATTTTTATTTCTTTTTTGAGAAGTGTGTTATCTTTTTACCCCACTTTCCTTGATAAACAAAACTTGCAGTGAGATTACTTCATGCTGAAGGAAAAGTGGGTAAGACTCACCTTCATCCTCACCATGAGAGGATAGAGGATCCTGTTCCCCTCAATTGGCCTATTCCTATTTGGCCTTAGTCCTATATTAAGTCAGAACTTCCTCCTTGACTCCATTCAGAAGAGTCAGGTAGAGACTGTCTGAAATTAAGGGTTTTCTATTGCTGTTCTTGAGACAATATAGAAGAAATGCAAAAATCTAATTAATTTTATTTTTTTTTCTCCAGGATTTGACATGTTGGAATATCATCCTTAACTCTTATACATTCTTAATAACGAAGGAGAAAAAGAAAACAAAAATTCAGTCCATGTTTCAGGAACTCTTCATCTGGGGTTCCATGCTATTGCTTCCTGTATCATGAAAGTAATATCAAATTGAAAATATTTCTGTTCAGCAACTTCAGCAGCTCTAAATTAAGAAAATGTATAGTTTATTGGCTTTCAATGCTTGAGCAGGTTAAGAATGTGTAAGCAAGAAAGATTTCATTTAGAAAGAGAAGTGTAATGTCCATGATACCAACAGAGACATTAAGTGAGATTAGGCCATCTTCTTAAACTACTTTTCAGTTACTAGATTATCAAAAATAATGAATGCCACTCATTAAAGGAAACTATTTTTGAAATAAAGAAAATTCATTTTTAAGGCAGTAACAGCTCATGGAGATAAAATTGGATGATAAGCAGCAAAACCTTTTTTACACTGTTGTACTAAAACAGGCACTGACCATCACTTGCTCTAGAGCAGGTGGCCTTTAGGTCAAACATGGCAGAACTGCCATGGACTGGGAAAAAAAGATGGTTTGAGGAAGATTTTCTTTCTATGACAGGAATGGAGATCTGTCTCTTACACTTATGTTGCCAGTTTTAATAGATCATGATTAAAATCTGACTAATGCATTTCACTTCTAATGTATGTGTGGGCTTCAAAATTAAATTTTAAATCTCATTTATGCTATTTTAGAAGAGATTAACAACCTCTGAATTAAAAGGTACAAGAAACAAAGATGCTTTAAATTTTGGTGGTATCTTTGAAATGTAGCTGGAGAGCAATGACATGCCCTTGTTCATGTTCCTGTAAATGAACTGGATGTTTCCTGTAGCTGCTCCCTAAGACATCCCAGAAGCACAACCTGCTGCTGGAAGTTGAGCCAAAGCACCTCCAGGGATAATTTAGCCCTCCACACTTCATTTGAAGCTCATGAAGTAGTCACTCAACTCAAGTGGAGTCTGCAGAGGTGCTTCAGGAGGGCTCTGCAGCAGGAAGTGCTCTGGCAGAACGTGATCCATACCACGATCCCCCTTCAGAAGAACTGGATTCAGGAACTTTCCCCCAAAAAGGCAGGTGGCAATAAAGGGAAAGCCTTGCCATTGAGGGAAAGCAGCACAGAGAGGGGCTGGAGTCAGGAAAACTGTGCTGATTCATCCCTGTTGAGGACCCCAAGTGTGTGGAAATTTCATTCACTTGGAGCTGATGGCTTTGTTTCAAGGGGGAAACAGGAAAGTGCAGGTACAAAGCTGAATATTCAGAGTCACGATGAGATGAATCATCTTTCAGTGTAGATGACAAAATGGAAAAAAAAAACCAAACCCAAGCAAAATATGTATAAAAAACTAAAGCCAGAAACCACACTTTTAAGAATTTTTAAGGTAGGATGCAAAGAATAACCTAGAATTTCTAAAATGTCGGTAAATATGAACCAATTACTTATTATTTCATTAAAGTGGAGGTGGGAAGGACCAATTCCTAACTCTCCACGTTTGCCTCCTGGGGTCCAAGATAGCTTTTCCTGTCAAATTAAAACAGAAAAAAAAGATAAATAAACATGAAAAATTAAGATTGTCTAGGTAGGTGAAGGAGAAAGGAAAAGAAGCAAGGAAATAATGTTCCACAGTTATTACCAGAGCTAAGAGAAACAAAATTACTTGATCATAAATTCAGTATAATCTGGTTTTCTTTATGAGTTTCCATTTTATTAATGAAAGAAAGGTAACACCTTAGTGTACCCGGATGAATTAAAATGCCTATTTGTAGAAGCAATCCTCAATAGGGGTCTTTAATAGAATCTGTGAACAATTCTGGAATCAGATAATTTAGCTGTAAAAAGGCAATATTAATAGCTCACCTCTGGGTACACAGCCCAGGCTGGACAGGAGTAGGAAGAAGGGAATATTGGCAGGGAAGGCTGGGGGGTTTATTTGCATTATCCCAACTTCCTGCAGCCAAAAGGCTTCACACAAACAGCTCTGTAAAAAGAGAGGGAAGCCGACAAGCACCAGATCTGCAAATTGTCTGCCTTGTTTATCAAATCCAACATACACTCAAGCTTTGGACTGGATGAGCCTGGAACAAAGAGTACAAAAAAGTGGGATACCAGTTCACAGATGTCTTTTTTAAATCTCATTATTCTAAAAGAAATAAAATTAATCAAAAAACCTCAAACTTCTTTTAAATATAATTGATCAAACACTTCAACTTAACTCCTCAGCAGGATTTAATACGCCTGAAAAAATAGCCAGGCATTTCATCTGCTCCAACTCTTGAAAGAAAGTTCCCCAAAGTTTTCCCAGTCTTTGTCCTAGAAAATGTGTGTACATCAGGAATGTAACTAATTTTAATGATGTATCATACTGAAAAAGATAGTGACTTTAACACTGAAAAATATTTACTTCCTAATTTTAAAGAGGGTTTTCTCATTAATCTTTGAAAGAGAATACATAAAGTATCTGAAATATCTTCTCAGTTATTTCAAGCAAATCTGACAAAGATGCTGCTCATGAAAATTCCAATCAGATCTTATTAGCTGCAGTTCAATCCATACATGACAGAAATTTTCTGTGAAATATGAAGAGAAAAAACAGATGAGAGGAAACAGTTCAGCCCAGCTATGGGTACCTGCTACCCCTGCACCAGGAAAGTGAGACCATTCCAGACTTCAGAAAATCAGAGGGTTGTAATTTGGGGCTTGAAATAGGACCAGGACTCTCTTTTCAGAGGAGATTTGCAAAAGGCAGAAAATTTCTTTGTATCAGCCCCTGGCAATCTTCATTTTACACAAAGATGAAAACAGCGATTGGTGCTGAAGAACCACAAACCCATAAGTTTACTGAGCAACTGCAAGAGCTGCTTGGAAAGTTTCAACAGAAATTAGAGAAAATGGACTTTTTCAACTCAATCAGCTTGGTTTTGATGATGAAATGGTTTTATGAGTGAGACTGGGAATAAAGTATTATCAAAACTATAAATATTCCAGCCTGCCAATTTATACATAAGGGTAGTTCTGTCTCACTCCTCCCAGCCCCATTCCTCATGTTTTCTACAGATTTCTCCAATAAGATTCAACCTCCCATGCTGATACTGCCCATCTCCACCTAGAAAAGCAGAAAAAAAGGACAAAAGAAATATCCAAGCCTACATCTTTTCTCGAGGTAAATACTGGGATGTTGCCCTAAGCAAAGATCCAAACCATTGTACCCCCAGTGAAGGAGTGGCACACATGACCCCAGGACTCTGATTTCATATCAGGGCGCTCTACACAAGTCCTAAACATTTGTGAGGGGTCTTGAATGTATAATATAGGAATTTCTTATTTCACAAATGTTATTCACCTTCACCACGAGGAAACAAATTCTACTATTCTCAGTATCAGTTGAATAGAAATGAAAACAAACTAAATTTGGCAGATTATGATAAAGGTAACTTTCTCCTAGGGAAAGGTGAAAGGGACAAATAAGGCTTAATCTACACAGAAATTACATCCAGGAAAATCTGTTTCTGTGGCGTTCACACACACACATTATAACGCAACCAGTAACTTGTACCCTTCCTCTCTGCCCTCCTGAGACCCCACCTGGAGTCCTGCATCCATTTCTGGACACAGAAAAGACATGGAGCTGTTGGAGTGAGTCCAGAGGAGGCCATGAAGATGCTCCAAGAAGCATCTGCTCTGGAGCCAGGCTAGGAGAAGGGAAGGCTCTGAAGAGACCTTAGAGCTCCTTCCAGTGCCTGAAGGGGGCTTAGAAAAGGGAGGGCCAGGGCCTTTTTATATGGCAGCCAGTGACAGGACAATGGGCAATGGCTCCAAACTGCTGGAGGAAGGGCTAGATGGTATTGGGAAGGAATCCTGGCTGGGAAGGTGGGGAGGCCTTGGCACAGGGTGCCCAGAGCAGCTGTGGCTGCCCCATCCCTGGAAGTGTCCAAGGCCAAGCTGAATGAGGATTGGAGCAACCTGGGACAGTGGAACGTGTCCCTGCCCATGGCAAGAGTGGAACTGGATCTTTAAGGTCCCTTACAACCCAAACCATTTTATGATTCTAATAATTCCCATGAGTCTATTCCCCTCCTGAATTCCAACATACAGTTTATAGGGAGCTACTATGAAGTTGCAACATGATGGATCCATTTTTATGAATAGACAGGTAAGCAATAAGTCTATGCCTTTTTCTTTCCTCTTTATTTTAATACCTATTCAGTTTTGTTATTGGGCTATTATATTTTGCTGTTGCAATTTAAACCTTTTATCAGAAATAAATCTTTGAGTTCTATTATCTTGTAACAATTCTGTAGGGACAGGCATTTTAAGAAGCTGAAAGATAAAAATGAGAAGGAAAAGAGCCTTTTTTGCAGGCCTCTATTAAAGTTTTCACACTGCTACATTACAGCTATAAAATAGCATCTTTGATAATAATTCATTACAATTCCGTAATACACATGGAATATGCTGTATTAATCAACAATTCTGTTTTGCTAACTTATTAAAATCATTCATTTGAAATTGCATATTATTTTAGTGCCATCTTGTCACTGATTTATAGTGACTGAAAGTTTATTGATAGTTTCTCATTTGCCTGAGACCTTATGAAATTTGCAAATAATGTTGGTTCTTTCATAAATGTGCTTTTAGTCAGTGGACATCACTAAGGTATAATGAAAAACACTTGACACAACTGAAGTGGTCACTGGCTTTGGGTTTTTGAAGGTAACACTCCAAGAGAAGAAGATAAGCAAGAAATAAAAGGAATGAATGGAAGTAGTTGTGAAATCTGTTGGAAACTTGCAGAACTGCAGAAACAAGAGGAATCTCTTTCTCCCTGAGCCAGCATCAATGATTAATTAGCCACTTGCTAAAACTCAATAATCAGTTCATGATTTGCTGAGTTCAACCATACACTATACAAACACTATACAAAACACTATACAAAATCAGTAAATAATGGCCTCTGATGAATCTGCTGCACTGTATTCCTTTTGGAAGGATAACAATAGAAAGAACCAGAATAAAAGTAGAAAAGGAAGCAAATGAGCCCAGTAAATCACATGGAAGCCTAACTTTGTACTGTGTATCTGAATTTACTCTGTGCATCCAACTTCTTTATAGGCTCAACACACTTGCCTGTCTAAAAATGAGTTTGTTTTCAACCCCCAAATTTCAGACTCTGTTCTAACACACTGCAAAGTAATAGTGTGGTGGCTTTTTGGGGGGGCTTGTTCTTTTAAAAATTTTTTAGCATGTTCTGAAGCAAGAAAATTCTCTTGCACCACTGGCAGAAGTATTTTTCATATGCAGCAATATGTTCTCACTGTCATGTCTCAGAAGAAATCCCTTGGGGCTCAAGATCTGTGCATGTAATACCCACACAGAAAATTAAGCCTCAATTGACTCCACAAAAAACCACCAAATCCTACCTCTAAGAATATCTAAGCATTGTTTTTTAATGATGATTAATGAGATCCTTTTTAGGGTTCTAATATTAGTTACACCCATTTGTGCCAAGACTAAATTTGATATAGTTAGGGATTTCTTTAAAACGCTGGCCTGGGAGATAATGAGTTTCACAAATTTCTCCAGCGCTCAGGAGAATGCCGGATCTTCACAGAATCTCAGGACCAGCACATCTTTCTTCCTCTGAATCTGAACCCTTGCTGCCTCTGTTTTTTAAGTTTGAACATGGAGGTTTGCTCCTGTGAATGGGGCTCCAAAGGAAAGGAAAAAAACCCCTTCAGTCCCGTCCAGCGTGTATTTTGAAAAGTTTAGCTCCCCTAAGGTCTTAACAAAAGGAGATTCTGCTTGTGGGTAGAGATGATTAATCCGAGACGCTCCAATGCTGTAATGATGAAAAGGATGCTCAACAGGTCGGAGCCTTTCGAAGGGAGGGTCTCACTCATCTCTGCTAAGGTGTGGTTCGTGAAGCATCTTTAGCTCTTGACACAGCAGAGGGCACCTCGGAATAATACAGCCTCTCTCCAGGGAACAAAATGCATTTCCAAGCCTTTTCTTTGCCAGGTTAACATTTGACAAGCTTGCTTTAATGCTCGTTCTCCCCAAGTAGCTCAGATGAGGAGGACAGAAAAATTTTGCGGCGGAGGAGGACAGAAGGGAAAGGAATTCAAGATTTTCAAAACAGTGCCAAAGAGCAGACTGTCTTTCCTTGCTGCAGACACCAGGTAATGAGCACAAATGGATGGACCAGGGATCATTCTGGAAGACTGGGCCAAGGAAAATGGGGTTTGCTTAGCTTTTACACACAAAGACACACATACTAAATCTTCTGAAATCTTATTGCTTAAGTGTATGGGCTGAAAACTGAGTAATGCTTAAATCCTACTGCTCCACACAGCCAACAGAAGTCAATTAGCCCAACTTCAGCACTGCATTCATTTTCCTACTGTTTAATTATTATTTGCGTGATACCACAAAGGTGCACAGCTGTTGGAAAGGTATAGCCCCTGTCCAGAAGATCAGCTGTTGTAAGTTCACCCTAATATCGATACAAATAATGGAACACACTTTTTGCTCTGGAAAATGGCAGTAAAAGCAAATTGGGCATTCTGAGCTGGGCTCTGGCAGCCTTTTGTATTGCTTTCATTAGAGTGTCGGCCTCTAAAAAAATAATGTGACAAAGGAAGGGTGACTGGTGAGCTGGCAATCATATAACGTCTAAAGATCTGAGCCCTTCTGCAATGATCATATGTGATTTACAGAATCAAAGGGTCAAATTCTGCCCTCAATTACACACCTATTGCGAGGTGGTGCAGCACCACGTGGCAGGTGAATTAGAGAGATTATTGTGTTTCTAAAGAAACAGAAAAATGGTCTGTGGCCTTCAAAGCAGCAAATTCAGTGTTGTTCCTGTATTGAATGACAACATATAAATGTACGGAAATATCAGAGCATCTTCGGGGCATTTTTTTAATAGAGATGTTTTGTGTAGCAACAGAACTGCTGCAGTCTCTGGTACTTGTCTAACATTCTGCATTTCTGGTCTAATAGTCTATGCTCCACAACTCAAACTCTGGAAAGGAAAAATCTGGCATTGTTTTGGTCTGCTCGAACCTTTAAGCTTTGGCTGAGTTTGTCAGAAGTTCCTCGTCTCTGCTGCATCTGGTAGTATCATGGGCCAAGAGCTTCTTATTTCATATTTCTGATGTGTCTCTTAACTAATCCATACACACTTTACAGAAGGATTAATGCAATTTATTCCTCAGATACAAAGAAGTTATTTCATTTTATTTGTAAATAAATGCAAAGACTTTTTTTTACTCAGGACTAGAAATAAATTCTGACTTTCCATTCAGGCAAGACAGATGGATGCAAAGTACAGGACAGTTGTGAGAGCAATCTGACCAACAAACGGAACTCAAACACGAGGAAACAATGGAGAAGGAAATTAAACAATGAGTAGGACTCTTAAAGAACAGCTCCAGGGATTTGGACATGACAGAGTAACATCTTTGCCCCAACCTTTCTGTGTCTCTTTCATCCCACTGGAAGAAATGATGCCATGATTTATGTTGAAGGCACTGTTTCCCTGTCATTTTAAAGGAATAGAATTTTCTGGATCTTCCCTTTCTTAGTTAATACACATGCACACCCTCACACAAAACATATGTTAATAACTTCAGACCACAAATTTAATTTATCTCAGCTTTCCACCTGACATCATTCCTTGTCATGTGGCGCATACCCATCCGTAAACAAAATGGGGATTCATTTCCATAGCAACAGCGAGTGGGACTTTGATCAGCTCCAATGATTATTTGTAGGCACACACGTTTACAGATATCAAAATCCTAACTGAAGGCTGATTACCTTTTTTTTCTTTTTTAAATGAAAGCAGCTCAGTTGGTTTATATATAGGAGCAGGAATGCAAGTAAAGGCACCTAAAAAATAGCTCTGGATGGCAACGGAAGCAACTGGCTTCTATTAGCTCAGTGTCACTTCCAGTTCCTTGGGAATATAGATGTTCCTAATGTGTATAATCTGATGTACGTGTCTTGTGGCCAATAAAGTATTTTCTTTGTGTTCCCTGGCAGATGTGCAGGTTCAGGCTGCACATGCAGGTGTTTGGGGGCTGGCTCATGTGGGATGAGGAGAGGTGGTAGCCTGTGGCTTGATAGAAAAAGAGAAAAAAAAATCTGAACAATGTGTTGAAAAAGACTCCAGTCAGAGCTGCACAGGACCAGCTGTTTTTTCTAATTAGAATAACAAGAATAGCACATGCTAAAATTTTTTTTTTTCTCAGAAGCAATGAATGCTTCAGGAACTATAAGGGATGAGCTCTAAAACCTATTTAAATTAAAGAATGCTTCAGGAGCCATATGGAGAAGAAAAAGAAAAGGCAAAAGTAGAGAAATGTTTTATTTTTAGCTAAATCTGAAGCATTTAGATTCTTCATCCAATGTTACACAGAAATTATCTTACTTTTAAACTTCCAAAAATGTCAGTCCTGATGCTTATTGTATCATGGCTTAAACAAGATATTTCAAACACTTAGTGCATTTCAGTGGGGTGTTCTTGCAGGCATTGTAAATTCCATTCTATGCCCTGAACATGCACTGAGATATATCCCCTATGATATATATCTAGTAATGTATGAGATCTTCACTTAATGAAGTATGTGACAAACGCTCAAAACACACCCTCTATCATCAGTCTTTTCTCCTCTTCTCTTTTTTCTTCTTTTTTTTTTTTTCCTTCCACTTCTTCTGAAGCACTGATGATTCCAAACTTTGACTACAGGAATAACATTTGTAACAACTACAGCATTCTGGACATCTGCACTGTTAGAGTACTTTAGAATAAAGTCACATGGCCATAGGGAAATTTCACAGAATTCAACTCACAGTGACTTGCCAAGGTGTATAACGAGTTTGTTTTCAGCTGTTCTTCTCATGAATAATTACCAAGCAGGCATATCCTAAAGCTAGCACAAGCTGTCAGTTCACCAGAAATATTCAATATTTAAAACAGAATTTCGAATTTAGAATTTCATAAATGAAAATAATTACAGCACAGGCAAAATAGCACAGTCAATGCTGTCAGGTACTTCTTGCCTTTCCACGAGGCTTCCCACAACCAGACGTTGCAGTCACATTAAATTATTTTTACAACATAAAGAAAATTATGCAAATGCAAGAGGAACTGCAAGAATCTTCTTTTTGCCCAGAACTAATACTTTGCTCTCATTTTCCTTGCTATTCCTTCACCAAGCACAGAAAGAGACAACAGAGTACAATCCCAAAACTTCCACCTGTTCCGTTCCCTTTGGATCAAACGCACACCGTGTATTCTGCTGTATGCAGAGCCAACAGCAATGCGGAGCTGGACAGGAGGGAGGAGAGGCAGCAATGAGGTGGAATTGCAGGAGATAGGAACTCCAAGCCTCCCTGAGACCCTTCACCTCAGGCAGGTCTCCACAGGAAGCACAACCCTTGCTGTGCCCGCAGGAGAGGCTTTGGGAAGGATTTCAGCGGTCAGTATCCACCTGTCCTGCACACTCATGGCACCGTGAGAAGGGACCGAGGCCAACAGGAGCAGCTCAGGGACCAAGATCTCACAGCTCCTCCGACATTCCCTGGGACCCCTCTGTTCCAGCAGCAAACAGCAGCTCCCATCCCTGGCGTTTCGGGGTTTGCATCCCAAAGGGATGATTGTGAGCCAAGAGAAAAGCGCTCGCCTTTCACACAGGGCTTAATATCGGCACATTATTCTAATATTATGAAAATCTTTATTGCAGCTTGAATAATGCCCTGAAATAGATATTGTGCTGGTTAATAAATTACATTTTCAAATGAGAGAGATTTTATCACCAAAACATCTCATGATTAATTTCTAATGTGAAGCTTATGGCCTGAACTTAAAACATTTGATTTTACATTTGTGTTCAAAGGTTGAGCACTTAGTAAAGTTTTTATAAGAACTTTGCTGAATTTTTTTCTCCATATTGAAAAAAAAATCACTAACCTGTTAATCCACTATAACTTCATAACCTCAATTACAGCTCTTGAGATGAAGGTGATTAAAAATAAGTATTTTCTCCTACTTTCAAGGAGCAGGTCACACCTTGCAAAGAAATCCTGTTTCAAATATTGCAATGATACATTAAGGGCAATAATTAGACTTGGTCAGAAATGGTCCATAAGATGTTTCCCATTTCTCAACCAGTTCTAACTATAACTACTCGGAGTTATGACATCTCGAGTAGTAGCACTGAAGTAAATAGTGTTATTTCTATAGGAAACAAGAGGAGATAATATAAAACTGTGTGTGCTATGAGAAAAAAATAAGGTATTAAAATTAGGAATTCACAGCTCCCAAATTAAAGTATGGACCACGAGACTAAACTTCTGCTCTAATGACTTTTTTTAAATTAATAATTTATATTAATCAACATTTTGCTGAACTTGGCCCACTGCTAAGATTTGTGGCCCCATTTTCTAATACCTGTGACTAATTTGTTGTTGTTGCTTGTGGGCAGCCCATGCTCCATCTAAATCCATTCTCAAATGACCAAATGAATCAATAAATATGGGTGCCAGAGCAAGTCATTTTCTCCATTTTTCTGGATATGTTTGAGTCTCAAGGACTAAGACCTAATTTTTTAGTTTATTATTTCCAAGATCAACACAGCACTGCAAATATGCTTATACAGCTGGCATTCATCTTGTTAATATTTTCAAGAAATTAATCAAAGTTTTGCTTTTCTAACTGCTAGCCAATCAATAATCAAATATTATATAATAATATAATACAAAGATAATATAATAATAATATAATATAATACAAATAGTTGAAAAAAACGAACATAAAAGAAACCATGGAAATTGAACCCCAGACAAAAATATGCACAATTCAGACTTTAATCCTATTATTTGCCAGAATGTGTGTTTAATTTTAAGCACAAAAATCAGTCCAGACTAATGCTTTTGTAACCTTCTCAAGTGGCTGAACAGGTTGGCTCGTATTATTTCCTAAGCACATTTTGGGTGGAAACACAGCAGCTGTAAATGGGGTAGGCAAAGCCCACAGCAGCACCAGATTCCAGGGCCTGGTGATGGAATAGAATTAAAAATAAATGTAAAAATAAAATTACCTGTGCATTTGGAAGAATTATCACTCCTGCCTAAAAATCACTTTTTGTTTCATTTTGAAGTTATTTTCTAAATAAATAAATTGTTGCTGTGAAAAAAATATATATACCTTAGGTGTGATCCTAAAATCTGGGGAAAAAAAAAAAAAGGAAACATTCTCCCAAATCCCTCTTGTCAGTCCTGGCTTTTTAATGGTTTTCCTTTTTTCTTGCAATACTTCTCCAAATTATGTCTGTGGTTGATACTTCCTACTCTGCCTTCCTCCCATGGGGAGCTGTAGCTCCACCTTCTTCTCTTCACATTTGCAATCCATTTTAATAACTTTGTCTCCTCCAACAAATAAGAATTTTGCCATTGTCTTTAGGGGAACAAGAGGAGATTTTCAGGGCGCTGAGCTGTATAGGTTTTTGTCTCATTTTAATCAGGATGTTGGTTGCACAATTCAATACTGATTGTGTAATCAGAAAGCAAGAAGAAACACAACACAAATGAATTACTATGGAAAAATTGTCCTCATAATGGGGTCATGAAGCATAGAGATATACATTTATAATGCTCTGTCAAATTACATTATGCAAGGAAATAAATTATGTTAAGAGAAAGTATGTTTTAATTACGAGCACAATACTTCTTCAAATTGGGGAAAATTTGCTAATCCTATTATTATTATTATTATTATTATTATTATTATTATTAAAATTTAAATTTAAATTTAGCCTCGATATGCACAGAAGTGCCTGCACATCCCCTACTATTAAGGAGCCTGTGTGTGCACAAGCACAAAATTTAGGAGTGTAACATTTTCCAGTTATTCTCTTGCCTGTAGTTTTTTCCTGCCCATCAATGTGTAAAATAAAGAGACCCAAACAGTCAGATAACAGCAGTTTGTTGCCATGCACGTAACAGCAGTTGTGCTGTGCTCTCTCTAAGTGTGTGGCTCATAAAGTAGATTATTCAAATCACACAAGTAGAATACAGAATAATAAAATAAAGAGAAAGAATAAGGTTTGGAGAGCGGCTAGTTTTCTTTTTTTAAATCCAAACAGACATTTAAAGAAGAGCATCCTGGTGAGAAAAAGGATGTTGTTAGGTTACACAATTCACCTTATAATTGTTAATGGAGTTTGGGTAAGTGCAACGGCAAAGACAAACTTTATATAATTATAAAGTTATAAAGAACAGATATCCATTATAATGCCACAGGTATTAGCCCTGCCTGCCAGTTAGATAAATTTAGAGATCTTATCCATCTTTTAAAACCTTTATTTTTCCATATTTTTCCAGTTTGGTTGCATATCAAATAACAGTTGCTCAAAGTGCTGAGTGGAAAAGAGAGACAGGACTTCGCTTCCTCAGCCTGGCCACACAATTAACCTCAAAGCAACTACCACCAAAAAAAGGCTCAGCCCCCAAAGCTGTGTCCAGGGGAAGGGGGGTCCGTCCTCCCAACCCCAGTTTTCTGGGATAACAGCAAACAGCTTGGAAAAGACAGAAATACAGACCTGGGAAATATTCAGCCTTTGCTTCAGCACTCCTGTGAAGACCCTGAGTACACATGAAGGAAAACACATGGGAAAGGGGAAGTTTGGCCGTGAACTTCTCAACCCAAAATTTAATTTTATTTGTTAAATTATTGCTTTAAAAAGAATTTAAAAATCTTTGCCAGCTTTCAGACGTGTACCCTGCTCACCCAAAGTGTTCATGGATACACTAAAGCATCTTTCTTACCACAAGGTGGCATCTTCTTATTTTTAAATGAAACATATGAATATTTACGTAATTTGAATAATTTTCAACACCTAAACGTTTCTGATTTTTTTTTTTTGACAGCCATTTAACATCTGTGCAGATGCGCAGTGATGGTGTTAGATTTCACCATACAAATTCTCCTGGAAGTTTCTGTGGCTGCTTTTTGTGGACCTATTTACAGCCACCACATATACACTGAATCCCCTCCCCAGCAATGTGCTGACAATACTCACAGGAACCCACAAATACTCCCTGAAAATTCCAGGGCAAGCCAAATTAAGAATTTACAGCATGTGTCTAAAATGCAGAGCTTTCTCCCCAAACTCCTATTGAAAAGGCACATTACTGGATATCTCAGCATGCAGATATTTTAAAATATAACACAGAAATCCACTACAGCCAGGGAACTTTAAACTCCAGACTCTGTAACATAACTCAAACCAATTCTACAAATACAGGAAAATGCATAAAAAGCATCAGCAGGATTTTGTTCAAATCTGCCCAGATCACTACTAATAAAACCCGTATGAGAAGTAAAAAGGGAAAAGTTTAAAGCCTATCTCTAACAACTTTCATTTTGCACCGTCACTGGTCTCCTTCCAAAGGTGAAGATTTTCAGCTCATCAAGAGCACAATGACCAGTGACAATGTTCAACTTAATACAAGCGGGAATTACTGCACAAAGTGAGAAATCAGAGCACTGAGTTCCCATGACAGAACTCCATCTGACTCCACTGCTCTGAAATTGCTTTGAAAGGAAAAGAGAAAAAAGGAAATTTTTATTTTTTAAATACTATAAGTTCATTAAATATTATTCTAGATCTGCTGATTCAACTGCAAAAGTGCTGATTACTTCCAAAGGCTGTGAACTCAGGCTCCTGTCCCATAGCTAAGAGAAGTTTACCTTGCATAGTACACCACAAATTGAGAGAAATTTCATGCCAAAACATTTTTAGGATGAAATTCAAATTTAACACTTCTGTGATGTTTCAGAAATTCTTCTCTGTTTCCTCAACTAGTTGGTCCTAACTACAAACTTTATTTTCACATACTCATCTATTGCTAAGTTCAGGGACTTGACTTTATCTTTTATAAAAAAATTGGCTTGGTTCCTTAATTTGAGACAATTTATCTCAATGAAATTTTCATTTTAGATGCTTGATTGTGAAATGAAGGGTATGGAGCTAAAGGGAAGAATTCTCTCCTTTACAGCCAACAGTTTCTAGGCACAGTAATTCTGAATGCTGCACCATTGGAGAAGAGCATCAGAATACTTCTAAACCTGGTTCTTCCTCCACTCTTTAAGGAAGATAATGGACACATATTTTTGCTTTCCAAGTGCTCTCACTTTTTCCCTTTTTGTCCCACCTGAGACCCCTATCCAGGAGGTGGATGTGCAGATCCTGATCTGCTCAACTGGGAATGAGTAACTTCCCTCAACAGCAGAATCAGAGATCTGTTTAGAGCAGTGAGACTGGGCTGCAATCACCTGCAAACACAAATGAAGCAATAGCTCCAGCCATTACGTTTATGCCCAATTATTTGCAGCTGTAAAAACATACAGAAAATATTTTTCACGCACAAAATGCCATTTCTGGCCCCAAACAAAAATCATGTCCTATCTCTTATCTACTGTTCTGGTAAAGCTTTCAGAAAGCAAATCCTAGACCACTGAACTCATGTCTAGCAGACCATCTGCAAATCAAATTATTTCCAAAATTATCCAGTGAAGCCATGTCACTTGGAAGAGGCAGATATGATTACTGCTTCTAAGGTTACCTGAGAGCTGAAAATAAAGAAACTCCCCACTCCTGAATGCACAAGCAATGGGTGCTTGCACAAACACACTACAAATGACACAGCTCCACCTCAAGTAGAAAATAACTTGTTTTCTAAAACTCCTGAGGGAATTTTAAAGGGTATTCCTTTACAACTAACTAGCCTGTAAAAATTACTTCGTTTTGATTTAATGGCAAGTAGGTAAGAATAAAAACAATCCTGTGCAGTATCACTAAGCAGTTCACTAGATGTTTGGAGCCAAAACAATGAAGGGGACAGTTGTATAAATGATCTTTTCTAGTTCCAGTGGAGCTCCTCTAATTTAGAGACTGGAATTCCAGCCTTACACAGGATACATCAGCATGAAGCCCAGTTTCACTTTGAACATGATCTTACTGGTGTCGCTGTAAGGCATAGAATGAGGAGAGAAGACTCCGGATTCCAAAGAATCAGAAGGCAATCTTTATTGTAAAATCCATACCCTTTTATAGGGTCTTTCGCTAACAGTTACATGACTGGCTAAATGACACAATGCCTCTCTATCACCATTGGATGAGGTAGAGAGAGCATGTTTTGAGAACACGCACAAAAATAGAGTAAACTACAGTGAAAACAGCACCTGTTATTTTGAGAACACGAGATGCTTACAAAACCTCTATCAGTCCTTTTCTGAGAACATGAAATTGTTCACAGAGCCATTCCTAGAAAGGAAAGCTGCTTTCTCTTGGGAAATTCAGGGCTCGGTGCTCAATATAAGTCCCACTGAAAGTCAGCCCCACATACTGGTAATTTTCTTTGTCAGAAAATGTCTTGATTTGTGTGCAGAAGATATAAACTGAGCAACTGCCCAGGTGTTAGAAGCTCAGCCTCAAGCACAGGACTTGGCTCGTGGCTTCAGTCTCTTCTGGGCTATTAGTAAATGCTTAGAAAGATAAATGCTACCAACAAAATAACTCAGGGGCAAAATCCTCTGTGCTGAAGTGAAAAGAAGGATTACTGGTGCCTTTACTGCAAGGGTTAAAATCTAGCCCTCCATTGGACACCAGCTGGCCTAGCAGAGAAACTGTGACAATTCAAAGAAGTATTAAACTCCTCTTCTGTATTTTACACTTCACACCAGATAAATTCATGTGGCTCAGTCAGTTCTGCTCAGAAACTGGGGACACCCCACAGAACACACAGATATTTGTTGGCCCTCACATTCAACTTACCTTCACCGTTCTGTGTCCAAGACCCTTCCCTGAGCAGCACAACCACCCCTCAAACAGCTCCTGGTCCAGCAGCATCTCTGCTGTTATCACCACATCTCCTGCATTATCTCGAGCTCTTCTGCTTTATACCAGAATTTAGCAATGTAAATTAAAAGCCCTCGTGGTATTAACAGTTACCATGGCTCACATGCAAGACTCTGCTGTTAATCCATGTTACAAAGCAGCACTGAAGGAATTCACAATCCCAATATGCTTAGTGTTAGCAGCTGACTTTTCCATGGCAGCTTTTTCAAGCTACCTCTCCATGAATTGCAAGAGAGGTATCGATAATTTCCAGCTAAATCAATACATTTTGCCTAGAAACCAGAGTTCTTCCACATGTTAGTATAAGAAAATGAAAAGCAGATCTTTTATTTTGGGCTTCTCTGTTATTGTCATAAATAAGTGGAGCAGACAGCTGACATCTCCTAGTTTACTCCACATTTCCTTTAATTTATCAGTGGAAAGTTATTTAGCAGAGTATCATTAATAGAATTTCTTCAAAGAGGGAAACATTATTAGATATGTTAAATCTCAACAACGTTGCTTCACAGCTGTAGCCATGGATTTTTTTTTGGCATTAACTGAACATCTGTTTAATTAATTTGAAAAAAATGCAATGAGGGAAAAAAAGGCAATAGTAGGTACTGTGGAATTTAAGGAACTAATTTTAGTTTTCCAAACTTACTCAAATAATGATTCTTTTATATATACATCAGAGACTTAGCAGAGGTTTTTTATCATGTGGCCATGCTGCACAGGGTGAGGCTGATGCACCTACACACCTGCAGCAATCAAAGGAGCTGCCTAAAGTATCCAGGAGAAGTGATGGTGAAGGGATTGTCTTGTCCTCTCCCTGAGCACCCAAAAAAGATGAAATTGTACCAAACAAAACATAGGCCTGCTGCACACACAATCTGGAATTGTCAGCCACAAGTGATACTACGTAAGACAAACTGGTAAGCAACATCCACAGTTTGGATCACACCTTTCACATCAATCCTGAGGAAAAATAGGAGCATTTTCTGCACAAATGATATGAACTGGGTGAACGTGAGACTTCTGAGTCTTCAGAGATCTCCTTTAACAGCTACTTGTCTGAGGGATGACACTCACTGAAGAGCTTAAATAATTAACCTGTGAGGAACGTTAAAGGTGCAAAGAACTTGTAGAAAGCACCTTATTCCATAGTGCCCTTGTATACACTGGAGGTTTTCCTCACAAAGATATATCACTGTTCATACTGCACTAAAGCATTATTGTTTGCTACTCTGCAAAACATTTCAGGTACTACTTCAAATTAGAGGGGAGAAAAAGGTGCCAAGAAAGCACAACTTTTAAGACGGATTAAAGCATGGAATACCATAATTCCAAAGCTCTCCTGTTGAATCAGGTAACCATAACTACTGGAGACTATTTTGAAACATCTTTTACAGCGTTAAGACTATTCAATGTCATGTTCAAATCACTCTGAGGCTGTTTGGGTTTTTCATTGTATTTTTGTCCATGAGAATACAACTCCCTGGCACCTTCCTAGCACGAGATGCATTGGAATAACCCCTGGGCTGGCCTTTGGCTGGCACTGGAATGCCAGATTCCAAGCAGGTAAGAAGTTTCACCACAGACACTCCTGGTGTTCAGCTGCTCATAATCTGCAGCACTCACAATTTATCATTGAAGCTGGAGCCTTGCTGCCAACTTATCAAAGTGGCCACTGGATGCATCTGATCAAGTCTGAGCATCTGGCTCTTCCCTGTTCCTGACATTAGCACAGACAACAGAATCAGTGGACTATTGAATGCAATTACAGTAAGCGAGACAGACAATAAAGATTGATAGCGCCTTCTCTTTTTATCACACACAAAACTAGTGGGGGTTAAAGCTTTGCCTTGAGTTGCCTTCATTTAACAATGATTGAAAATATGCAATTGTGATGGTAAAACACTGCAGCCTGTACCACTTCATTTACTGGACACATTATCAAATTAAATGAAAAGTGAACTGCCAAAAGCAACAGTTATTATATATTAATGATGAATATTTACTTAGCATTGTTCACAAATCATACCGAGTACAGAATCCTTCTTGTTATCTTCCTTGCAGGCTACAGATCAGTAGTTTAACATTTCCATGTTTACGTTAAATCTTCTGTCTACAAATCTCGAAATTCAGACATGTGCGAATGGTTTTGTGACCATCCATGTGGTTACAAACATGTAATTAATAAAGTGCTCCAGCAGTAAATGAATCCTAATTGCTGCAGAGATTCTTTACCTCAAATCACTGTTGGTATTCTTGAGAATACTTCACTAACCAAAGAAACTACAGAAAACCAGTATTTTGTTTCCAGCAGGCTTTTATGTGGTGCATTGTGTGGTGTGCAACAGCTTCCAACAAATGGAAAATCCAGGAGAAGCCAACATCGTGGATTTATCATGATCCATCTGTTGTATGGGATTTCAAACTAGTTACTGGTTTTTGGTTACTGCTAAAAATATGTGGTACATTGGAAGTGCACTGACAAGAAAGCAGAGTTTTTCAAGTGAATTATTATTTTGCTTTAAAATTTAATTCCTTGTTTTTCAGCAGCCATGCTAACAACAACATTCCTGCCTCAAATTACAGCCAAATTATGTGCTAGTGGGTGTCAATAATCTATGGAACAACAGAGCTCATCACTCCATGGATATTGCCTAGTTTGTATTGATTTTCAGTAGTAGATAAACCAAGAAATTTCTTTATCAGGGTGTTATGTAACATTGATGCCACACAGAAATTAAGAAAAATCAGTCTTTTCTACAATCTCAAAATTGATCAAAACAATAACTACACTGTCAGTACTGTTAAAAAAACAAACCTAAACCCCAAATATCTCTGGTCAGTTTTAGAGCAACTGCAATAAAGCAGCAGTTGGACAACTGCTGGGTTTGGGGTTCCATATCCCACAAATGCAAACATCTGGTCCTTGTCAGGCACTGATATCAATGCTGGCAGATTTTGGCAATGTGAAGAGCTCTGCTTGCTCTAGAGAAGATCTTGATGCAGGCATAATGTCTGTGCGAGTTGCATGATGAGATATATGAGCCTAAATGACCAAACTGAAGTTTAAAAACAGGCATTGGCGTTTTTGCCCTGTGTGCAGCCCTGGGTAGGAAAATAAAGCCATTCCTAAACATTCACTAATCCCTGAGATGTATTCTCCCAGTTTTACTTCTTTTTTCAAGCACACCAATTATATTCCAGGAATCTGATTTTTACAAATTGTTGCTGTAAAGGCACTGTGGACTAAACAATACAAAAGAAGAAAACTGAGGAAAGAAGTTTGTTTTTTTCTGGCCATATGCTGGCATATAAACAATAAAAGTGACAAAGACACAAATATGCCACAATGGAAAACTATGTGCAGATCCCACGCAGTAAATTGAAAAAGCAACATGCTGCATGGTTCTGTTTAATAGCGCAAAAATAACTGTAGGAAACTCTGGCTAAGACGGCCCACAGACAGTTTTGGATGGGAGGCATCAATTGAAAAACTACAAGTAGAACAAATTAATTATCTTAAGCCTACTGAAAACAGGAAACCAAGGACACTTCTATTTTCAAATTACATTTATTATCACTCCACCCCCTCCCCTTTTTAAGCAGAAAACAAAGCTAAATTTAACCAAAATTTTTTCAAGAAACACAATCATTTTCTTATGTTCCCATTTGCTGGAAGTATCAAGAGAAACTCTAAGTAGAGATTTTTTTTTCCATCTAAGCCACTTTTTCCATTTGAATCCCCATAAAAAGAAACAATGGTCCCTTGCACAAGCAAGAGAACTACTGAAACCTGGATTGCCATGATCACTTTTTGTTCTGCCACACCACCTCATGCCCCTCATCATGCAAAGGACAGCTGTGAATGCTGTGGTATGTCCCACTGCTGCTGCCAACAGAGAGAAATGGCATCAAATGAGCCCTGTCCATCTTTTCCTCACTGAGGTATGCCCATCCCATATCCAGACACTGGTAATTATGCAACTCATAAAACATAATGACTTTGAGATGTTGCTGTGCTCTGCAAACAGGTTTAGAAATGCCAAAGTCACTGCAGGGAGAAGAGGAACAGACCGCAGGCTGAACCTCACATCCTCAGAAAGCTGGGCTGGGTGAGAGGTGCACTCAGAAACAGAGCAGCTGAATACCTTCAGAGAAGGCTACAGCATTCCCCTGGAATTTTATTTTGGAAAATAAAACTGAACTGACAGTGACAGGAAAAAAAAAAACAACAAACAAACAACAAAAAACACAAACAACAAAAAAACCCCCAAAATAACCAAAAAAAACCCCAAAAACCCAAAAGTTAAAAATTCTAACCTTGATCTGCCTCAAGTCTAGGAGAAGCTGACAGCTCTGCTCATCCATTAGGGAAAGGCACAGTCCCTACACCTCAGGGAAAATCATTTTTAGAGATAATCAATTGCATCACAGTCACAAGAACCAACAAGTACAGGTACAGATAAAGGAAATAGAGGTTCTGATTTTCACAAAAGCTGTACTTTTGCATTTCCATATTCCTCCAATGTATTTCAGTCAAGATATTGTCCAGCTGCCTCATATTTCAACAGGACAGGAATAATCAAGTCAGACATGTACCAGAGTCACTGGAGTGGAGAGATTCTGTTGTCTAAGGTCCTCTCTGAAGATCAATCAACCTCATTTTTTTCTCTCTCATTTTGCCATTCCTATTGTATCAAATGAAAACAGAGAACCAACCAACAAACCCAAGAGCGAAGCCTCAGCCTGGTTTCCTCCAAGAAAAACCAAGAGAAGCACAATTCCCAAGCCACCCTTCTGCTCTGAAGTGTTCCCATGAACCTGGTGTGCTCTCCTTTCTCCAGAAAAGGCAGGTGCATTATTGCCAAAACCCAGGAGTGTGGAATGGCAGTGCCACCATGCACATCCACAACGGCAAGATACTGATGAATTTTAGTACCCTCTAAATAAGAGAATTTGCTCACTTATTTTAAAATATTACCATATGACAATGGAATAGGTCACACAGCCAAAATACTATATGAAAAACAGAATAAGAAAATATTTCAGTGTATATTCCAGACCACTTTAGATCCTAAACCTGCTGATCCAAGCACAATGCTCTTGAATCCCCTCTGAACTCTGACACAAAGCTTTGCTGTGGCATCAGACAAGAAACCCAACACCTTGTCTGCATCTGCCTAAACAATACTGTAATTTATTCATTGCTTAAAAAACACCACAGGTAATAATCCTTTATCCACAAATATCATGAGTTTGGGGAAAGAGCTTGTTTCAGCCACTTTGTCAGAGGCATGAAATAGGCAATATCATGCAAGATGAGAAATCTGAAAGGAGTATTTAGTGCAGAATGGAAAAGCTGCTGTTGTCTAACATAAAAAAGGTTCAGTGTAGTCACACTTTAATATTTCCCAAAAGCTAAATCATGTTATTCTGAGAACACCTTCATCATCACCCCCTCCCAGTCAAAAACTAATTTCATTTTTTGCGATGTCACAAGAAAAGAAACAGCCTTGGTATGGAATATGCAAAATATAAACTTGGTAAATTCTGAAAGAGATTCCTCTCGTCATCTACCTGATTTAAAATCAGTTTCTTTAAAAACACTTAGCTAAGCCTTTACTCATGCTTTTAAAAACTAAAGTCTGAAATGAACACAGAGAAGGTTTGGGTCATCCTGACTATCCAGCTCTGAGACAAAAAGGATAATTGTTCACAGTGATAAGAACTTCATAGGGTGAACTTGAGAGGGTGGCTGGATTGCAACAAAATCCAGCGCAGGACATCTGTTCACTGAACCTCACACTTCACCAAGACAGCTTTTTATCTGCTTGTTTCTGCCCCTCCTGTCATTCTAAGCTGCAGTCACATTTTGTAAGCATGATGGAGCACCTTCAAAAGTTAATTACAGCTGTGCTGGGCATCTTCAGCAGAGGCAAAAAGGGAAATGTTCTGCTTCATGGTGGTTTTGAATCAAGTCTTGTCCTTAGTTAGTGTCCAGAGCAGAGAGACGCAAAAGTGTCCCTTAAAGCATTTCAATGAGAGCAGGCAGGTTTTATAGACACCCTCCAAAACCCATTGGGAGGAGGTCAGAATTTTCCTTTGGAGATCCTGTCTCCCTTTATAGACTGCAGAGGAATCCCAGCACAACTCATCTCCTACTCAGACACTTTGAACAAGGACCTAAAGCAAAGAAGATCCTGCAGGAAAAGTCACAAAACAGGAGCAGGTCTCTAGCAGCCTTCCCACAAGAGCTGGAGCTCAGTACTTGTGCTACCTACATTTCAATTCCATGTGTGTGAAAAAGGATAATATCCCTGCCCCAAATCACAAGGGCACAATAAACACATTAATGATTATTATGCCCCCTGAAAATATGGTAATGAAGGTTGTAAGTATGAGCACCACCATTAGAAATGTTTCTGTGCATTGAATTCCACTTACCAGCTCTCTCCGTCACGCAGAACTTCCTTGGGCAGGGATCCTGTGGCAGAACCTGGAGTGACCCTCGGCCTGTGCCCACCAAAGCTTTGGAGTATTTGTGAGCAAGGGCTGGGCTGGTGTCCCTCCAGGGGCAGAGATGTGACTCTGCTTGGCAGGACGTCCACAGAGGATGGTGGCAGATGCTCCTGGTTTATTTCTTTAATTATGTTTCACATGCTCTGTGATTTCTCAGTCTCCTCAACTGCTAAATTCCATTACCACCTTCATTGCCCAACCAGTCCCCTTGGCACAGCAAATACAACTTCCAAAAGGGACCCAAGGGACACCAACCCCAGAGTGCAAAAGCCTTTGGTGATGACCCTGCAGTGTTCCTTGCTCAGCTTCAGCAGATGAGCACAAGCAGGAAGGCAGAGCCTGCTCTGCCAGGAAACAATTCCTTAAAAGCCTTACAAGGTGACATTTTCCACTCTTTCCCTGCACCATGTCACATAAGGGAGGTTGCTGTACCCCATGGCACCACTTTTCCTCATCGAGCATTTAATAGGCAAACCACTGTCATTTAAATTCGTGAAAAATTATAATTTTAGTTAACTCTGAGATAGAGCAGGGAGCTAGAACAGGTCCCTCTTCTCAAGAATCCCTTCTCTGATTTGAGCTTGAAGGTGAAATCAGTGAAGCTGTAGAGCACACTGATGAGAAATTGAGAAAAAGAAGGAAAATGGCAACTATTGGACTAGTCCTTACTCAGGACTAAAAAATCAGGCGCATCAAATTGGTGAAAAATAACTGGTTTACAGCTAAAAAAACAAACAGAGGAAATCTTGACTGGGGGCAAAGCAATAATGTCAACATTACCTTAGAAATGCCTCAGCCCAGTGCTTCAGTCCCAAGATCTCTTCAAAGCAGCTGGTTCAAGCTCTGGAAATTACAATAATAATAAAAATATAATTAAGACAAAAATATTATTATAATCATTCTGGAAGATCTTATTAGAAGAGCTAATAAAAGATGCTCTTCTCCTTCCTGCAGCCCCACATCTGCACAAGAAAAGGGGAGAGAGTTGCAGGATGGATACCTGGACATTTGGAGAGCCCTGAACACAGCAGCAGAGGGGCATGGTAGGCTCACCAAGAGATAATTGCTTCTTCCCTCTCCTCCCTAAACGTGATAAAATATAAATTATTTAAAAATTAGAGGCATTTAGAGTAACAGCCCTCCAAATGCACAGTATTTATTCCTTCTTTCATTACCCACAGTTTATGGCATTGTCTGGCTTTGGGTGTGCTTTGCTATTTTTTTCCCTCCTCAGTTTACTCAGTATAAGGCTTGCACTCATCTCATCAATAAGAAATGAATTTTGGTAACTTTCAAAACCACTATATTATTTTTCCTTTTATTTGTAGTGAGTTTTTCTTCTCTCAGTGGTATTACTGCAATAAGTCAGTCATTATTTCTTTATGTTTTCCCTCCTTTCTTTAGTATTTCATTTCCCTTTACAGCACATCTCGTGATCACAAAGAAAACAGAGACACTTATTTCTTTTAACAGTTGAAATTGCTGCAAGTGATTTAACTGTCATTTAATCTGATTCCTCTCTTCTGTCTGTGGAGAAATATGTTTAATGTACTGGAAATTATGTTAATAAGAAAAAGCATTATCTCATTTAATGAAATAAATATACAAATATTTCAAAATAAAATAAAGAGGCAATCTTCACTGAGTAAAAAATGTCTCTTATGGTTTGCATAAAATAAACAAATGAGAAAAATTAATGAATACATTGAAATATACTGACAAAAATTATGCCTAAACTCAAAAGGGAAAAAAAAGAGAAGGTGAATTGCATCTCACCTAATCAGATGGTTTTTGAGACAACACAGAAGGAAGCTCAAAGGATCACAGTACAAATTATTTTTTTAAATTATGTTTTTACCCTAGGCTAAACTTTTCTCCCCTCCTTTTAAAATCACTGTTTTCCTACCTTTTTGTTGTTGTTACTTTGTTTTCTTCAATCGAAATAATATTTATTGTTTAATGACTGCAATTGCTTCATCCTTTAATTATCTTTGATCCTTTGCCACAAAACATATTTAATTTACGGCAAAGAACTTTGAGCCCCTCTGATTTGGTTAATTGTAACAATCAATGACTCTGTTTCTAAGCTTTTCCATTCTGAAGGATGTAAATAGCATGCACTAAGGTTAAATAAATATTGTTAGTGGGGAGAGAAAAACTTGTAGCAATTATGTAATAAAAGCATGACCACTGCAACAGAAACACATAATTAGTGATTTAATTGCAGAAATGAAAACAAACTAAAGATGTAAATAAAAAAAAAAGTCCTGTGACAAACTGATTTCATTTCCCTGCTCTGCAATTCTAGATCTTCATGTATTTTTTTCTGTTTTCTTGTTTTCCAGAAATAAAGAGCTCAAAACCCAAAGAAGAGACTCGGTGCCATCCATTTGGGTGTGACTGTGGCAGGAATCTGACTAAATCCTGGGATTACTTTCTCACTGGCAGAATCAATGCCTTCACTGCATCCCACAGTGGATTTTTTTAACTCCCCCTTCAAAGGGCCCAGCAGTGCTGAGTGTGCCGTGGTGCCAATTCCTTTGGGGAGCTGCAGTCACTTGTGTCACGAACCTTCTCAAGGCATTTTCTAAGTGCACCAGCTTCTGTCTCTGCTTCCCCACTCCTCACAAAGTGCTGTGGATCATAACAGCTCTGGCTCAGCCACTTCTGCTACCCAGAATAACCAGCCAGAGTGTGATGTGGAGAGATCTCAAGAGGCTTTCTCACTTGAAATCCAGAGTTTTACTTTCCTACAGTTTTTCTTTCAGTTTATAGGCTTGCAAGTGGGAATTTGAGCAGGACAGAAGTTTTGCAGTGAATGATTTGGGTCAGTATTAAACAGGTCACCTTTTCATTTTTAAAAAGTACCTAAAAATCCTTACAGTGAAATTCTAAACCCACTGAAGTCAGGAACAAAACTCCCACCAGCTTCAGTGGGGATATCAACCTGTGCTTCCAGAGGTTTATTCCTGAAACACACAAGGGGCACACCACAAATCCAGATTCACCACTCCTGACAGAAATCTTCTGTCTTGAGGGCCTCCACCTGATTCATCTGGATTGGAAGATTAAGCTGCTTTTAACCATTACATGAGATACAAAACAAATCCTAGAAAATTATTGTCTCAAGTGTAGCTTATCTCTCATGTAAAACAATAATCCATTTAAATAAATTTAGAATCACTATTTTCTATATACGTATATAAAAAACTCAGACTCTGTACAAACATCAGAATTTGTTTTTAATTATGTACTTTCTTTTTCTGCTAAATTTCAATTATACAGAAAATGTTCCCTGAAGTTTTTGTGATCAGGGTTTACAGAAATATTTAGGAGAGAATTACCCGTCATAGTCACAGCTTTATATTTCTAATTCAAGGTTTACCAGCATTTAAAAACAAAAAGCTATACCCCATTGTAGTTCTTTTATAACTAAAGTGAAGAGCGGTCAGCAGTACAAATTACTTAGGAAATTATTCTCCTGCTGAGAAAAAATATGACACTGTTAATAGGCAGAAATTGCTCCAAAGTGCTCTGGGTTGGACCCACAAAAGTGGCTCCAGCCTCCAAGGCCCTCTGGGTTAGACCCAAAAATGTGGCACCAGGTTATACCCATAAAGCCAAGTCAGAAAATTATAATAATCTGATATATTCCTCTTGCAACAATACTTAAGGGAGCTGGATCAAAAGAGTGGAAGCATTGACATTTTTTATTTGAATGTCTTTTGAGTGATCAAAAGACTATTGACATGAACAAACCATCCTGTCAAGTTACAAAGAAAGAACCCCAAAATCTCTTTTAAAAAAGGTGTCTGTTTTTAAACTTGCATCTAAAAAAATCTGTAAGCTCTGCCTGACACAAACCTGAATGTTTTCCCATTCAAGATTTTGAAAGACAGACATCCTTTCTTCAAAGGGTTCTCATACAGCAAAAGCTTAATGTTTTTAAGCAAAATCAAGTAAATCAAAGTTCCTAAAAGCAACACCTTCTTTTGTCTTCTTTTTTTCTAACACCTTTGTCTCTTTTCCGATTTCTTATCCTATTCTTGACGGTAAAAAAACGATGGAAGGAGACAACAAAGCTACTCAAGGTGGTATTCAGCAATACATTTGTCTCCAAGGAATATTTTTTTTTCCCTGAACACACTCAGTATCCTGAATTTCAGCCATCTTGCACATTTAGCTTTTCTTGTTTTAAGACTAAATCTGGATGAAATCAAACCCAGGACTTGTTCCTTACATGTGCAGAGGAGAACTACAAATAGAGCCCTTTTCTACCCTGTGCTGTGAATAAAAATAAAATCCCTTCTCTGTGAGTACATCTTTGACCATATTTTGGGATCCATAAATTTGTCAAGAAAAAGGATGGCACAGACAGATCCTCACAACCACATCTCCAATTTGGCTCATCTTCCAGCCCATCCCAGGGTCTAGAAGACATGGATGCCATGAACAATGTCCATGTGGGATCTGCAGAGAAATGAGCTATTGCTCCTTTGGAATCCCGAGGGAGCACTTCCCACTGCATAACCTCTGCAGAAATTCACTGATCCCACCTGAACTCTATGGCCAGGGCCACACAGATTCAATGCCTATTGCCAGAGGCAAAGGAGAAGCTGCTGGTGCATCTTCCAGACCTTTTGGCTGCCATGGATTGAAGACACTACTGCAACAACCTCTGCAGCATCACTGCAGAGGCTGGAAGCTGAAAGGAAAAGCTGATAGGGTCTTATGTACTTCTGAAGTTCCTCCTGCCTCTTTCATGTAATTCCTTTAGACTATTATCTGTCTTTTTACACATATCTGAATTTATTTGATTTTTGCATTTTCTCCCTCTGTTCCTTAATGAAAAGAATTAATTTATATACCTTTGAAGAGCTCTCTGCTTTCCCACAATGCAATTGGCTGGTTTTGCCTCAAAATGGGAGTCAGAATTCACCAGCCTGAACATCAGGAATGTGCACAAATACTGAATCTAGAAAAATCAAGTAGGTGCTTGAAACCACAAAATGGAAATGCATCTCTTCGAGCAGAAATGCAGAATTTCAATGCCAAATAGTGAACGGATGCAGCTCTTCACTCAACCCTTTTATTTGGTTTTGTGTTTGTACTTCTTGAAATACATATTTCTGCAAACTACATTGTATCACTTCCATCTACTCTACAGGAACACATCACTAACCCATCAATACTGAAACACTGAAAATATACTGGAAATATCTGAACTACAGAGAATTTAGAAATAGGAGGAAGAGTAAACATATGTGGTGCCTTAGCTTTGCAGACCCATTTTGATTTTGTTATGCAGGCTGCAAATATTGCTCCATTTGATTTACATCAAAGATAGCATTTTTAACCAACTCCACAGAACTAAAGTAGGAAGTTGTGCCAAGTACTTTATTTTTAAATTCCTCCCCTTGTTTGTCAACAATTGACAAGTGACAATTGATAGCAGATGTCTCAAAACCTCCTCCTTGATACTGATTTTGAAGAGATCTTGATACCTGACTATCAAACTTCTACAAAAATCATTCTCAGAGATTTGAGAATGAAAGCAAATGCAAGACACAGCCTTCAAACAGGTGAGACCATTGACAAAAGTATGGCCTCTATTAGCAAGCTATTTGTTATTTGCTGAATTAGCAAGCTATTTATTATTTGTTATTTGCAGAATTCCACACTGATTTATTAAATTGTGACAACTTCAGCACAAGGCATGATACACCTCTTTAAATACATAAATGAATAAATATTGGGGGGTTTCCCTTAAAGTGAGGCTTTGTGCTTTCCTTTTCTCCATAGAAGCTGCTTGTGCTCACATTGAAATTACTGAGGACTTCACACTTCATCCTTCAAGACTTCTGGGTTTGTCTTGCAGCAGTTGCGAGGGCAGCCGGCATGTCTGTGTGATTCGGCACTGACAAGTGGAGCTGCAGACATCCCATCTTCCCCCAAGAATGTCCCCCATAAATGAAACCAGAAGAAACTCTCCACAGTCTATTCAGCCCCAAACAGGAGTACATGAGCAAGACAGATGCTCTCAACATGAGTAACGACAGAGTTCCTGTTCTGCCAAATGAGCCTTTGTCCTGCCTTATCATTCTAACAAGTCAACCTGGGAAACCATCTGCAAAGCTGAGAACAAGCAGCATTTTTTTTTGTGAAATATGTTAAAAATCACTTCCTTGCAGCTTTGGAAGGAACTAGACATATTTATCATAGTGCTTTCCAGGTAGCCCTTTTTAGGGATCTACACTTGTGCAGGAGACTTTTCAGGTCACAAAAACAGCCGTAACATCTAAATTTAGGGAAGTTGTCAGACATGGAAGTCTGGAGACTTGTAAACGTCCCTGTTTCTAGGTTTGCATGAAACTCAGCGTCCCTGCTTCTCATCCTCATGGAAATTACAAGCAGATACACTTCTTTGTGGTGTCTCCAGCATATCCACACCTGAACATCCCTTGCTGCAACCCGATGAAAAGGTGCTAAGAAATACAATTAAATGTTTTCAGACTCCAAACACTGTTCAGCACCAGTCCCACTGAAGTAGTACGGAAAGGTTAAGGAAGATTTTTGCCCTTAGCATAATTTTTTGCCTTTTTTTTAGCTGACTTTCACGGGATACACAGTCTATTGTTGGCTGATAAAATTAGAACATCAGAGACAGCCTAACTAGAATGCAATTTATCACTGTAGTATTCCAGTATATAGAATTTCTATTCTTTAAATAAACATATTTCTTTAAAGTGTCAACACAACCAAGAAATCTGATCTCCTAGACAATATTCTAGGCTTGATGTATTTTTATTGCTCCCCAGTAATGAAGTTTTAACTCTTGATATATTCCTGCTATTTAACTGCCATTTCAACAAAACTAAAATGATCCATTTCCAAAGTTGTTTCAGGCAGAGCCCTGACATTGTGCAAAGGAATGTGCCTAGGTGTTCTCCCTGGAAGCTCCCACCATAATGCTTCACCAACAGGGGAAAGGAGCTGGAAGAATAAAGAACATATTTAAATGCATAACACAATCGAGGCCATAAATTCGTTCTGCACCAGTTGCACATGTAAATAAGGGGCACTGAGTAACTTTTTTTCCTGTATTTGCAGTTTGTGGAGTGAGTGCTGGTTCTCTGTAAAGCTCCCATGTGGTAGGAATGGCGCTGCTCTGTCACACTGCAGCAAGTCTCTCTCACAGCCGCTCCAGATTTAACCAGATAACTTCTATTCAAAGTTACAACTGCAGAAAGAGATTTGAATTAACAACTTCTATCACATTTATACTTGTCATTTGGGATTAGCTAATCCCACATCAACTCTGTACATAATATATAATTGCAAATCAACAATATCAGCCTGGAAATGCGTCTCACTTCTTCCAGCAGTTTCCCAAGTTAAGCATTTCTGTCCTGCTAATGAACCCTTTGTTCCACTGAATATGATTCTGCCAGGAATTTAATGCATGTAAATGTAATGACATAAGAGCATTACATAACCACAGTCCTACAGGAGTTGATACAGTACAGAATATAATGAAGCCAGACTATAAATGATGCATATACCTGCAAGGGAAAAGGAGCCTATTTTCATTTAGTGAATCTCTATAAATAACAGCACGGCAAGAAATGGTTTCAAGTGCTTCAAAATGTTTGGGGAAAGGGATCAATCGATGTGCTGCTGAATTGTTAAATAGAAAGGAAAAAGGCATCTAAAAGATTAGAAGGTACTTTCAACTTTCTAAGAATTTTAAAGAGAAAAGCCGTAATAAAAATCTAGAAAAACACCTATATTCACCCACGCCATCGTGCATTAGAGAATGTTCTCGCTACTTCTTCCTTCTCATTTTGGAATCAAAGGCACCTGCAGCAGGAATTGGAATGTCCAGAACCAGATTCTGAAGCTGTTCCCCTCAGAACACTTCCCTTGACATCAGCTGGCTCAGTGGACTCACACTAGGTAAATATTCCTTCTACAAGGAAGAAAACAAACAAATAATACTTTTTTATGCTCCAAATGGAGGAAACTCAGCAATCTTTATAGAATAATATCTGAATGACACTCTTCTCTCTGTCCTTCTCCCTCCCTCCCTTTCACTGCACAGCTACCTTGAAAAGAGCAAGAAAAGGTAAAGCTGCACCAGCACTGAGCTGCAGCAACAGCTTGGGAAACAACGGTGCCCAAACCAAGAGCCCATTTGTTTGCATTCAGAGAACTGAAAAGAACAACTATTCACTTACATAAGTCCTGACTTTACCTAAGATGAGGCTGTAATTCCAAGTGCACTTCCTAAAACATTTTGTACCGGGGTTATTTATGTTATCCTGAGTAAGAAGTGCCCCTCTTGTCACATGTATACATAAAATAGTGCATAAGCAGATACTGAAGTGTCTCTATTTTGCATACAACCGCCTCTCTATTTTCTCCCCATCGACTTTGTGTTTGACAGAAGGAATTTCACCTCTGCCCACTCCTTCTCAGGCTGGTATCAGTGAAGTCAAGGCAAGGAATCCAAAACTACAGGCTTAAATTGAATTATATTACAGAAATCCTTTCTGAATTTCGAATTTCTTATAATTTCCTGAAGGAAGATGCAAAACATATTTCTGAGTATCAGCAAAAAATTTATATTAAAGATGCTCCACTTTTTTTTCTTTTTTATTTAGCCAGAATTTAAGCTCAACATTTGAAATCTTTGAATATGATAAGCCAAAACTCTGGAAATAAGTTTTGCAGAAAAAGTCCAGCTGTATCACAAATTGAACCAAAGTAAAGCAACATTAACATGTAATTTAAGACCTTCAGAGTGAAGGAGCTCAGACTGAGAGTTCTTACTTTGTGGGAAAGGTGTGTTAGTACAATCATTATGTTTTTTTTCTCCAAAAGTATTTAAGAAAAGAAGCAAATAAAATCATGGAAGTTCTGTTTGGAATACAGAGACAGCACAAACTAAATTTGTCATACAAACTGATAAACTTTGCACAGCATTTGAAAAGGAAGGAAAGGAGACAAGTCTGCAAACTCTTGGGATCCATGTATAAATTGGACTTTTTTCATGCATATTTCATTGCCATGTAACTCTTCTCTCAGTTCAGACTTCGTAATGTACTGCTAAAAAGTGCAGTATAGATTTTCAGATCCACAGCACAGTACATGTCAATTTTAGAAGCATTTGTATGCAGGTACCCACCTGCACGTTTTAGGAGCTGCTCACAGGTCCTCTCATTGGCAAATTTTAGGCATTGGGAAGATTCCTGCGGGTCCATTCACACAACAGATTGAAGATTTTTTCAGAGGAACTCTTTCCAAATTACACACAAGTAAGACACCATTTCATCAGCCCCCAGGGCAGATTCCACTTGGGCCGCAGGTATTTACAGCTCTTTGAGGTAATGAATACCAAGTCAAACCCCATGGGCTGAGGTCATGCAGTTCTGATCCTGATAAAATATATAATGTCTGGTATGAGTAATTATTTTGTTGATTTTATACCTTAGCCCATTTTGCTTGAATATACATTGTTAAAAGCTAATATATTATTCAATAGCTATAAAGGGTATTTTTTCTGGTCTTTTCAGTGGTGTTATTGTCTTTCATATCCTGTCAGAGCATTAAGATGTCATAGAACTTTGCAACAATTTACTGCTCAAACCAACGTGCACTTCACTAATATCATCTGGATGAGGAAGCATGCTGGCACTACTTTATTAAAATACAGGCTTTAAGAGCCTGCCCAAAATGTGGCTAAAACACCAACTGCAATTAGGGGAGGGACAGAATGATTGGGTACAAAATGGTTTGGTATAAAATTTCCAGGTATATTATTTCAGAAGTAAGAACCAATCAGTAACATATCATAATAAAAACATAGATTTTATATTTTTACTGTCTAGCCCAAATCAATCATGTAAAAAAACTAAAATAAAAATCACTTGTTATAGGTGGGTTTGGATTTTCTTAATATATGGAGAAAACCAGAGGTGCAGCAGCACAGGTTGGGAGGGTTGTGATTGGCAATTCTTGTTTCTTCTCCAACAAAAATAGCAACACCCTAACGCTAGGCCTCCCTTTAAGAAAACGACGAGGATATTCTCTACCCTGTGGAATGTTTGCATCAATCATGTACCTGTGGCTCTCACAGTGAGTCGGACTATTACAAGATTGATGATAAGCTCAAACACAATACTTGACCTAAATACATTATGTAGCAGTGGATGCCTGTTAAGTAGGTCAGCACTGGGCTCTTAAAAGTTATGCAAAACTTATTGCTGCCACACAGGCGGCATGTCATGAGTCGAGAGGAATGAGAATCAATTTTATAGGCTGCAGGAAATCTCTTCTCATCATAAGAAAATCGGTTTTGCCATACTTAAAATGTCTTAAACACTGGGATATGCTGCTTGTCGCACGTCCTTAGGTCTCCGAGTGAAATACAAGCGAGGTGGGCAGCCCGTGAGAAGCCTGAGGATGATCTGGAGGTTCACGTACGTGGCAGATTCCTCTTTGAAAGTAATTGTTCAAATAAATATTTTCCATTCTTGCAGTCAAACAAATTGTGATTTATGGGATGCATCAGATAAGCCTGTCAAGCCAAGGAAGTCTGTATTTAGTAGTGATTAATCAGAGATAGCTATATTACCTTGCCTGGATCTTGGAAGCTTTTCAGTAGTGTGGTGGAGAGAGGCCGAGCGTCCAGGGACTAACCTGGGGTGGTCCCCACCTGTGAGGAGTTTGGCCACACAGCAGGACACAGATTACACCTGCCAAAAAGAGCTGGGAACTGCTTCCCTATCCCTTTCTTTGAGCACTAGGGACTGGACAGGCTTCGGAAAAGTTAAGAACAAAAGGATCCTTTTTGACTGCAAATCCACAGAGGTCCTCTCTGCACTGAGCCATCAGCCACCTGGATGTTCATGCAGGCAACTGAGCCTCTAAAGGAGGTGAGTCCAGCCTCATTCAAGTGGCTCATGTTATGTGACTTGAAACCTGTGCAATCTCTAAAATGAGCTGAATCTCTGGCTTTTACCAAATGGGTACGTCTTATGGCAATAACTGAGCAAACCATCAATGCCTCAAAAGAGACCACACTGGGCCCATCCTCCAATGTGTAAGAAAAGCCCAGAAACACAGGATTTTAATGTTTCAAAGCCTCGCCCTGTTACACTGTCAGTCATTTCTCCTCTGCATGCGAGCAAGCATGGCCATGATGTTGTGGTGGCATTGCTGAGTGCTATGTGGAACCTCCTTCCTACAAAGAAGCCTCTTGTAGATAAGAACACATTAGGAGTGAGAACTTACACATCACTTACTCTTTGCATTTCCTCTGCCCACACTCAGCAACTTACTGACAAATGTCAATAAAAAACCCCTAGGCTATTCACCAGTTACAGGAATGTACCAAGGAAAAAAAAAATCAGTGATAAAAGCAAGGTTTTTTTGAGGAGAGAGAGGAAATATGTGTAGAAGTGTGTCTTGGAAAAGCAAGTCTCATGAAGGCTTTCCACCAGCCTTACAGTAATGTGGCTCACGTATGCAAGTTGCATATTTTAGTTAGCATTTAACTCAGAAGCTTTTCCTTTGAGACAAGTGATTATTTTCTTTTCCTGTCTGACCTAGTGAATACTGCAGTACTCCACGATACTGTATTTGTGCCCTGCAGGCAGCAATGTCCCACCAACTTTCCACCAAATGCTTGTAACACAAGGCAGAATGACACCAAAAAAATGAGGAGTATTATTTTGCATACTGCAAACAAATACATGCTATTGTGTTTCTTCTTTTATTGTTTTGTTATTTCATCATTATTCACCACACTTCTTGCTTTCATTTGCAGAGTTTGGGTTTTAATGTAATGGCCATTCAATAAAAATGTTGCTTTTAAGGGTTTGCTTATCATCCCATTTTCTCTTCAACCCTTCAGCAACCATATGGCAAGCAATCAGGTCTGCAATCACTAGGTCCATATTATGTAGAGCATGATTTCAGCATTATGCTATTACCCATCTGTTTCTGTAGAAAAAGACATGAACCCTTGTATAAGAGGTCAGTGGTTTCATTGCACACCGTATTCCAGAAATCCATCTCTGTTCACTTGAGATCACTTTCATGATTTACTGTAGTCTTTAAGGCAAAGCTCTTTTTTATTTTTTCCTTTTTTTTTTTTAATACAGACAATCAGCACAATTTGTCTGTCTGTTTTTTGAAAATATTTGTAACTGTCAGTGGATGTACTTATGCTCTCTTAGTTAAAGATGCTCTCCTGAGATCGTGCCATTTTCTTAAATAAGAGACGAAAAAAGAAAGTGTAAGGTTCACCTCTTTTCATTTGTTTAACAGATTGCTTCAGGAATAATGAGGTTTGCTGTTCAGTTAGGAGCTAGAAGGAATTCTCTTTTGCTTTGTTCCTTTGGTTTCAGCAATAGGCAAGGAGGTATTTGACTTTCTGTAGTAGAGGAATGCACCATAAAAGTACAGACATAACAGAAATGTCAGGTTTTAATTTGACCTAATCCTCAGATTCTGCCAAAAACAAAGACAAATCAAGGGACTTCAACTACAGGCTATCAAGCTAAGGAAAGGAAAAAGTAAAAAAAGCAAAAATAAAAATTGTCTCATGCCAAGGAACTTCGCTGCAGGCCACTCTGTTAACCACGGCACATAACCGGACACTTCGGTTCCCTGTCGCCCTATCGCCACAACGTTTCTGCCATGATAAAAAAATACAAAAAACATGTCCAAAAATAAATTCAGCATTCCTTAAGTGTCACACTATTCACTGCTTGTACAACATATTTAGCAGGATAGCTACGCTTGACTAGAGAAACACAATGGAATTCTCTTTAACAATCTCTTTTAAGTAAACCACAAGCTTGACCTAAAACAAAAATAAATAAAAATTTCTACATACAAGCCATTCAACAGCACAAAAGTGGTCTTTTTATCCAATTTTTTTTTGTAACAGCAGATTTGCCAGACACTTCCCAGACTCAGAGTTCATAGAAAAAAACCAAATTAAACAAAAAAGTTCAAATTCAAATAATTAAAAAAAAAAAACAAACCAAACAACCAAATCAGAATAAAGACACAGGATATGGTGCTCAGACAGATGGCAACAACAGAGCCTAGGGATGGGAAGGAGGGCTCAAAGGCAAAGGTGCTACAGGGATGTTAAATCCCCAGAGCAGTATGAGATTGCTAAAATGTTCTTGTTGGCTACTACAAACTTCTCAGAAGTCAATTATTTTGTTGAAGGAAGCTAAAACAAAGAAACTAATTTGGTAAAGTTGGACTTAAAATGGAAAGAGAAAGCCATAGAAGGTTCCAAAACATCTGTGGTTCATTATAGGTAGCAGAAGCAACTGAAAAAAATTAAATCCTAAGTTTCCTTCACAGAAGCAAGTCCTTAAGGATAAAGCTCAAGCTGTACAGGGAAAGAAAACATTGCAACTTCACCAAGGAGAGCCTCTAGACAATGCTGGCGTACAAAACACAACCCAAACCTGTGCAGTGGCTTCTTCTCTCTTACAGAGGTTAAAAAAGTAGCTGCAGAACAGCTGTTGGCCAACATTCAACAAAGCTCATTTAACTCCTGAAGCAGCCTGGATATGGCAGGCCCATGGAAGCTTGATCCACTAATGGGAGAATTAGGCTTTCATAATGTATGCTTAAGTATCAAATGCTGAGAGTAATTTCAATAGTAAAATCATTAAAGAAATGATACATGGACATATTAGGTCGATTAGGTAGACACAGGCAGACAGATTAGATGGGATGACCACAAAGAATAAAGTAAACATGAAATAGAGAAAAGTAAAGGGCACAAAATTGAATCTAAAAGAATATTATAGATATATAAACTTGGCAAATAACTGGAGCAATCCCTCGAAGAAAGAAATATTAAGCTGGTCAAATACAAGCTGGTAACTCACTTTTCCCTTTTACTTTAATCTCTGACTTTTATATGATGTAAACACTACAAAAATTAGGGAAAACCAAATGTTCAGAATGTAACTATGGAAATTACAGGCTGACAACCATCAATTACTGAATAAATGCTGTTCAAAAGCAGATGTAATAATAGCTGGCAAGAAACATTAATACAGTTTGACCTACAGTTTTATTTACTTCTTTCAGGCAACCTGAATGTCACGGTGCTTACATAAACAATGCTTAATGCTTTGAACTTCAATAAAACACAGCAAGAGTTAATTAAAATGATACAATCAAGGCATATCTCTTTCAATATAATAGACAGAACAATAAAAGGAGACTGTTTATTATAGATTCTAATAATTATTCACAAAAAGTATACAGTGAAAGACTAGACTTTAATTTTAAAGATAACTTCTTGAGCTGAAAAATCTCCTTGCTTTGATGTTTGCTAGCTGCTGAAATTCACGCATTTGGGAGCAGAGGCTTTGGCAAACAAACCCTTAATACACACGGATGAAAAGCTATTTTCAATAACATTAATGTTTAACGCAAACTGCTAAAAGCAAGAAAATTCAAAGTTAAGGCTGACAACTCCATTTTTAGCTTAGAGATCAGAGTTTAAAAAGCTCCAGCATCTTATGCCAGAACTGTTGTAAGATTGCATTCAGAATATCTCAGCTTTTGTTTCATTTTCCATTCTCTGATTCTTTCCATTAACACGCAGACTTGAAGAGTTTTGTTCTATTTTAGTAGGTTGTTGTTTTGATGGGATTGCCTTTGCTCCTTTTATCACCCAAAAGCCATCAACAGAAGGAACAGAAGTAGTTCCCGTTATGAAACCTCCTGTTTTAAGTCATCCATCCACCTTTCCAACAGCAGCCACTGTTGCCTCAAGCTCCCCCTTCAGCAAGGTAGGAGTCAGGAAACTCAAGAATTTCCAACAATCCAAAATGTTGTGAGGTACAGAGCATCTCCAGGAATGTTCTCCCATATGGAGCCAGGTTCATGTCCAGCTTAATCAAATGCAAATCCCACATCTGCTGGTCAATAAAGGTGGCCAAGCAAGGGAAATTATATTCTAAGTTAGAAAGTTTGAGCTTTTCCATTTTGGTTGGGGTGTTATTTTGCTTTTTTTCCTCGGGAGTAGGAGATATTATCTTTGACTGAATTCATCTGAAACAAACAAAGCTGCCTTCATCAGCTAAGAAATATTGGATCTACAACCTCCTGTCCCCTATTTGCCCTTTTATTTTTCTTCATTGTCACAATTGTCTGAGATGAGAGAAGATAGGGAAAAAAAAAGAAAAAAAAATAAACCCAAGCATTTATTTTAATTTCTTATTTTTTCTGTTTTTTAGATATCAAATGAGTTAGAATCTAAAATGCTTATTCAAACTAAATTCCTAAAAATACTGAAGACCTGCTTCTAATTAAAAATATGATTTGAATAAAACTAGTCTGTGAGCTGGTTAGTCTGCCTTGGATGTTTTCTCACAAATTCCTTTTTCTAAGATGGTACCACACTGCTGTGCCCTCTGTGCCAGATGAAGCCCTGGCTGCACACAAGGCTCCTTTCACAGGTCTGACTTCTACTCTGAGCAGCAGCTGTGCTGCAGCTCTTCCAGTGATCAGTGTCACAATACCTGGAGAGCTTTTACTGCCCTGTTTTTTCACAATCTTTACTTTAAAAAAATAATAATAAATTCTAGATTTTTCAAGTAAGAAGTGAGTTGTTATCCTTCACAGTCCCAGAGAAAGATTTGCAACTGTAACCTTAACACAATCTTCAGGTTTGGCCAACAGAAAGCAAATGAAAACTCAATGATAGTTTTATTTAATGATCATGGCAGTTTTAGCCCATGAGATTGATGAGAGTTTCCTGAATGGAATATGCCTTTGGCCAGGTCAGCTGTCCTGGCCATACTCCCTCATGGCTCCCTCACTGCCAGAGCATGGGAAACTCAATAGTCCTTGCTTTAGGGTGAGCTCAGCAACAACTAAAACATCCCTGTGCTATCAATGTCATTCTCATCCTAAATCCAAACCACAGCACTGCACCAGCTACTGGGAAAAAAAATCAACTCTGTCCCAGACAAAAGCAGGACAAAAGATAAAACTTACTTTATCAAATCAGACTAAACTTGCCAGAGTTCTAGAAGCAGTGGGAAATGCTCCTTGCTAAGGAGACACGCCTGATTGCTGGTGCCACTGAATTCAGAAATTAGCAGAAGATTGTCCCTCATGTACCTCCCAAAACACTGAGACTTCCAGCTCTGCTGGGTGCAAATCACAGCCCACCCACTGCCACCTTCAGCAACAAGTCCCACATCACCCTGTTTCTGTTCCTGGTTTTAAGGCAGAAGTAACAATGTTCAGAACAGATTGTATCCATGGCATGCACCCTAAAATAACTGCAGCACTACAGCTAATAATTTCTTAATTATTGTTTTTTAAAGGGGGTAGGTCTTCTGTTGTATTTTCACAAGTGCAGCAACATGGCAGGGGTGTTGATGTGCAAAGACATGACTGGGTGTTATTCCCTACAAAAACAATTATCTGCTGGCTAATTGGGATCATTACACTGGTATGAGAGCTGGAAATAGTTCTACTCGATTGTTATAAAAATGTACCAACTCATGGAGAATGTAAAGAAAAAATGAAATTCCAGGATGTGAAAAATTACTGAATTACAGTGCAAGCTTTAGTGTTTCAATTGAGCAGTTTTCTCAGAATATGGGGGGAATGACTCATGCAGTTCCCCACCTCCACAAGCAATTTTTGCCAACCCATCTGCCACCCCAAATGTTTCGTCCAAAGCAACCCCATCGGTGGACTTCTGCTCCCTCTGCTGGATCTGCAAAAATAGGGATTAATAGACCCAAATCTGCTTCCTTGGGAGGCAAGGGCACGATTTCCACTGGTTTCACCACGAGAAGGACTCTGCCCTAGCACTGCCTCCAAAGTGGTGCTGACATCACTGCTAACACTGATTGCAAATAAGTAGCCAATAAACAGCTGTAATACTTTTAAATAAAATTACTTTTAAAACAAACCTCTTAAGACAATGGGGAATATCAGTTAAAAACAAAAATTATTTAAGAGATTATAATTTTTGTCGATGCTCTCTGAACAGAGGTGCAATCAAAAGGTGATGCCAACATCCATTTAATTTTTCAGTTTCTTTCAACCTTTCCCAGTTGTTTCCTCCTAGACCACGATCCTGCTGCAACACAGAGTGACGGCTCACTGCCACATGTGATGGGAGACAAAGAAAACATTCTCACAATGGACAATAAAGTTTTTCTTCTCCATTCCAAGTCAGAAACAAATAAATACTGAATTCCATTAAAACCTCTGTTCACAGGACTTTTCCTGTGGTCTCCACTACAGATGCTTTTAGTGTCTGACTGCATAGAAATCACAAGTGCTGAACTGTTTAGTGACTCTGATCCTCCCATCAGTACACTGATCTGGTGATAAAATGGAAAGGGCTTGTGGTATTTGCATTTTTACTCAGTTTAGTCACAGATCAAAAAATAAATTAGTAAATTGAGCTACAAGGCTTCCCATTTGCAGCAACCAAGCCTTCTAAATAATCATCTGTCCTTAAATACACAAAGCCCTTCAAATGTAATAATTTCTTTGTCAACTAAAACAAAAATTCCATCCTCCTAAATGCTTCCACACAATGATTGCTGTAAAGAAATCAGCTAAATTAAAGTGCAACATTTCTCCTTAAACTCCAGATAATTACAAATATCCAGTGAACTGAAATGCTAAAATCACTCATGGTATTCCTTCTGAGCTGTCAAACACTGTTGCTCCAGTTTCATAAAAGAGAATTGAGAGCTGTTTTCTCATAGAAAAGATCAGAAATCCTGCCATGGTACAGGTGCCTGTATCACAAACGCAAGCATCACCAATGCCAGCAATTAGCATCATTACTGGCTGCATCTGAAAACCAGCCAAATTCATGGAGACTGAACAAATCTCCCACTGCTCAGGTCCATCCTTGCAGGTCAGGGCTAAAGCAGATCCGTGACCCTTGCAGGGGAAGCTGCAGTATTCCTGTCACACCATTTATCCACTCACTTCCACAACTTGCTCTGAAAAATTCTGTTTCCCCCAAAATATGGGGACCTGGCACATTAAATGCCAGATCTCTGTTTAACATAAATTATTTGGTTAGGTATGTGCAGGAGAGCTATTTCAACACCACACAACTGTGGCTGTGTCAGAATTAGGTCACTCAGATGCTTAAGCTGTTATTGATGTGGTCCTGAACTGCCTCCTCCTATAATTTTAGTTTATACACTCAAACTGGTTTTTTGATAAACACAAGCGTAAATCAACAAATATTCCAGGCCGGTTCTGTGATGTCTTACTAGGAATTTGCAATGTATTAGGACAAATGTTACACTTTCCCTTGACCTATATTAAAAATATTTAAATGTTTAAAATATTATTTCTTTCATTCATATGCTAATGACTATAAACACTGCTCCAGCAGACACATAGAAAAGCCTAAATAGATTTCACCAGGACATTACATCTTCTTAGGTATAACAGTTAGTAAATAGATGTACTGAGGGCATTGTAAAGTTGCCAGTCAGCTGTTCAATAATTTAAAAAAAAAAAAAAGACAAAGGTGCCATGAGAGTCTAAAAAAAATTTAAAATAATAAAAAATAAAATCCACAGGAACTCTGTATTCCGCTAGTTACAGAAATCCTTTGGTGGGGATATATTTCCTGTACGTATTGGAGAAATATTAAAGAAGAAAAAGTGTGAGGTTTCAGTTTTTTAGGCTTTGTTTCTGTGTGTGTGATTTGTCTGTTGTCACTACTGAAGGGGTGCAGGCACTCACTGGATCCATCTCTGCACATTCCAGCCTGATGCTAATCTCTCTCCACTCTGATATTTCCCAACAATAGTGGTCATCTAAATGCTGCTAATCCTTTTAGCACGCACTAATAATCATGCATTAGCACAAAAAATATTAAAGCTTTTTTTCAAATAATTACATATATAATGGATGTGTCTTTAAAAAGTTGTTTACAGCTAATTAACCAATGAATAATTGGTTTCTCTTCCTGAAGCAGGAGAAAGCTTGTCTTGGAGTCACAGTTAAAAATGGTTTCTCTCTCCCTTCTTTAAAACAGTTTTACAGATGTTGTTAGCAATTAAAACTGTTAAAATGCTATTAAACTAAAATTTCTTTATTAAAGGGATTACTCAACCCAGCTGAATTGTTTTTTAAAGTACTGGATCATTTCAAATAATTTCCAATTTGGATGATCGGTGAATGGTCTGAACACACCAAGATCCTGTTCTGAACAGTTCAGATCCTTTAGTACCACAACACAGGCTGCTTGTTGCTATATGACTGGTTTAATTGTGGGCTATAATAAAGGTCATAATTAATATCCCAACACAGACACTAACAAACAATTTTAAATTGCCAGCATAATCAAATGATGCAAACATCTATGAGCTACAAAAGTTCATTGCCGCAACTGACAATTTCTTAATTGTATTCAGTCATTCATGGAAATTTTATTAACATCGAACTGATGTATCCTGCCCTTACTCTGTCACAACACCAGGGATCTAATTTCATTATTTTCCACAAGATTTGCTTGACTACTGCCATGATTCTAATATTGCTTTAGTCCAGATGTTTATGCTATTTAAATTAGGAAGAAAAGGCTTTTGGGTAAACACAATTAAAGAAGTTTTTTCTTTTTTTTTCTCTTTCCAAATTTAGTTTAACAATCTTCTTTTAATTAATGAATATAGCTGCAACGTAGATGGGTTTTTCCCCCTCATTTTTTATGCTCATTCCCCACTGTGTGCAATATACATCGAGTGTATAGCTCCAGCTATTTCTAAATATAACAACCTTTTAATTTTTCACTTACATTTGAGTGCTCATTAAAGTGAAAGATAGCAGGGCATGACAACTGCACTTTTCCTCCTTTTACTCTTAAATCAACCCCCAAATATATTTTGAGCATAACAGAAACAGTTTAAATCTTTCTCCCTCCTCCCATGGTGTTACCCTTCTGAAGTGGATCTATGACTGAACGATAACCCATATTTCTGGTGCCTTAAGTGCTCAAAATTATTCTACAGCTCCAACTCTGTGTGACAGCAAAGGAATCTGCAGGGCTGGAACACTGGCATCCAAAGGATTTTGTTTCTGCTTTTTGATAAGACTTGAATACATTCATTTTCTTCTCCTGTTGGACAACAGCATTTCATTCATATCAAATCTATTTTCTAGGAAACAATGCTCTGATGTCTACAGTAGGATTCCCCTCCTTTTGTCTGTCTTAAAGTAAGCTGGTTTCCACATTAAAACGTTAATTTTTGCATGAAAGAGCTAATAAAAATATGCAGAGGAGTTTTTTTTATGAGGCACAGCATTATTTTAGTAAGGTAAAAATATGCTCAAATAGTGAGCACACACTTTTACACCAGAGCTTTACACCACAGCTCTACACCAGCTTTACACACTGGAAAATTATTCCTAAGTGCAACACTTGATAACTTCACTATGCAGAACAGAGGCTTTCAAAAATAATAGCCATAGTCTTTCAAAAAACTGTCTTGAGACAGTATTTTTGAGGGATCTGAGCAAGAATTTTCAAACCAGCATTTTGTCAACATTTGTAAAAAGCCTGTGTGATTTGAGCCGACTGAAGATTCACACTGCACTGTGCCAGACACTCATCAGATGCACTGAAAACTTCCTGCTGTAATTAGTTAGCAACTGCCTTTGTAATTCACCAGCACAAAGATATTTATAAATACCCTCAGTATTTGCTGTCCTTACCGAACAGGGTATTTATTCCGTGTGCAGAAGAGGTCATTGCCACCTTTCCACTCTGCAAATCCCTCCCCTCCCCTCCCCAAAACTGCGGGTGAAGGGTGGCACAACACGACTGAGCTACGCTGTGATTGTTTTTGTATATCCTACAAACGCCGCTCTCAGTCCATCACCCATAAAATGCCCATGTGTAGGAGCATTTGGGAAGCCAAAAGTCCGACGCGGCTGCTGTTGGGGCTGTTTTGTTTGGCTGAATGGAGGGCAGGGAGCTCTCCGAGACCCCGGGTGCCCGGCAGTGCCGCAGTGCCGCCAGCGGGGCAAGCTGCCCACGCTAATGCTGCTCCGCACTTTTCCCTGATATTCTTTTGTATGGGACCAGGAATAAAATCCAGTGGGACTTGCACAGGCATAGAACACACAGAAAAACTTCATT
>VWZV01013361.1:79101-168201 GCA_013397155.1 Irena cyanogastra
AAAAAAAAGGATGTCTTTACGTTAATGGAGTATAACACACCCACTGGAACATGTCAGAACAGTTCATGTGCACAATTCATTTGGATTTTCTGAAAATACCTCCAAACCTCGGTACTATACCTTTAAGTGTTGCTCTAGTTCTATCATGTGCTTGATATGGAGATCTGTGTTTGGTAATCTTTCCAAGTATTCCATGTCAATTTTACAAAAACTAAAAATATTGTTGAAAAAATATTATCCCAAGAACATACGTAAAATTATAAATATTCAGCACATCAAGCTTTTGATATACTTTACTGCACATGAACTGAGTAGCTGTCAAAATTACAACAGGCAACTCAAGTAATTATGCAGATTTATGCAAAACATTAACAAGAAGAATTAAATGCACAAATGAGGTGGCTACACTTGAATTGTTAAGATTATGAATAATTACCATGAATCTTTTTGCTCTTAATATAACTTGTTTTTGATAAACAAAGCCTTAATTATCAGAATACTTTTGAGAATTTTGGTGACCTTCATTAATCTTACAAAACAAGTCTCTTGTGTTCTGCATTGTAAAAGGCACATGCTTAGAATAAGTACACAAACCATGGGAAAAGCATATGTTAATGGCTACTACAAACCAGTGAATGATACCTCAGGTTGGAAGTAGACGGCATTCTGCACACATAGATGAAATAATATTGAGTATTTGGAAGTACTTTGGGATGAATAACATCTGACAAAGGCTAGGAGAAGGCTGCTATAAGAGAAATTATTTCATTTTGCAAAATAACAAGTTATTTTAATAATAGAAGTGAAATATCAGGCTACTAATTTCTCATCTCGGAGATACAGGAGGTGCAATAAATCATTTACCAGAGCAACAGAGAACCCCAAACATCCCCACCCCCACCCCACAGCCTGGATTCATCATCTTCTCCAAGGCTCCCGAGGTGTTCCCGAGGTGAACGTGGCTGCCGTGGCTGCCGTGGCTGCCACGCATCCACATTTTCCGCACTCTCATCCAGCTGCCAGGTAGGACGCAGGGAGCGCTTCTCCCTCTGCTTTGCCGCTGATTTCAACACTGCCCTCTCCCTTCCCGAGGAACAGTGGGACCTCTCCATGTCCCCTCAGTTAATTTCAGAATTAATTTGCAACGCTGTCATCGGCAGTGTAACAATCCACTGCTCAACAGTTGCGATTCTTCATAACACTGTCAAACTCCCAGCTGCCACCGTGGCAGCCGCTTTGCCCAGGCCCAGCCACTCTGCCTTGGGACCAGGAGTACAGGAGAACTTTGGAAGCATTAAGTCTTTAATGCCAGCCACACTCTGTCTTCCCTAGAGAGCAAGCTGTCAGATCAACGGCGTGTTTGTCATAAAATCTCTCCCAGGGACTTGAATTTGTTTTGACAAATGTCAAATAGCTTTGATGCATAAAAATTAACTTAAGGAGGTCATAATTAGACAAAATTCAAACTTGCATTTTGCTGGTCCTTGCATCACTTTATGTCCTTGCATAACAAGACTAAAGCAAACACTATCTGGACAGCTGAAGCCCCAGACAGCCGGAGACTCAGCTTGGAATTCATGCAGGGGCCAAAATCCTACTGTCCATGAGGAAGAGCGTGGGCTTCGCTGCGCTTTCAAAAAGGTTTGCCCAGCTTGTCTTATGTAATACAGACAAAACTGGGTCACCATCACCACCCCCGTCCCAGACGCAGTGGGGAAGAAACCCCTCTCACAGGGACACCCACTGCTCCTCCCCACACCATGTAGCCACGCTGGCCACAAACTCAGAGCTCTCCTCAGGTTTGCTGCCTTTTCCCCAGTCACTGCTCCCCTCTCCCTATGTCAGGCAGTGCTGCAGCTCCCTGCTCGGCCCCTCTGAGAACTTCAGTCAGGAAATATTTCACTAGAAATGTTTCACTTACTTAGTAGTGGTTGGAAGAAGAGGTTTTCAGCAAAATAAAGCAAGAGGGTTAGGAAGAGAACCATGAGAAATTCAGATTTCTTTAAGATCCCACAGTAACAGGCTCACTGATTGAGGGTGTCTGGTCACAGAGCAGACACTATGTGCTTCCCAATTCCTTCCCTCTCCTCTCAGTGCTCCTCTTCCTTGGAGGGCTCACTTTTGTCACTGTAAGGGCAGATTTGTTTTTAGATCCACTCAATCCTTGGCTCCTTTTACAAAAACACTGATTAGACTATCAATTCCCAGGACTTTTTCCTCCTGGCAAAACTGATATGCAACAAGTGAGTATTGCATGAAGGCCTCCAAATTACTTCACATGAGGCAACACACAGGAAACGCTTTCCATTCACAAACAACACTTCTACCTATAGAAAAGATAACAGGTGCATGTTCTCCTGATATTCTCACATTGAATTCCTGAACTCCCAAGACACCTCCATCACTTCCTTAGAATACAGCAAACACTTCACTCCTCTTGCCCTATGGGGTAAATATTCTAGGTAGCATAGTAAGGAACTCTGGAATTCCAGCTGAACTGCACAAATAAATAAGCAGTGAGACTTTCTGCAATCTATTTTGTTTGCTTTGTGAGCTGCTGGTGAGCTTGAAAGCTTCAGTCATTCAGAATCGTGTGGATCAACACTAACCTTCCTCAGGAGAGGAAAATCCTGATGTCCAATGATGTCAACAGTGAACTCCAGTTGGGATCAGAGTCACAGTTTTCCTGCCTAAGTCACTGCCTTCCGTAGAGCCACCAACAGAATCCCGGCTTGTGAGAGGAAGATGAGAGAGATGGGCAGAGATCAAACCCAGATGGAAATTATAAAATGGGTGGATTTAGTGTACTACAAAGGAAAAAACAAGCAGTTTAAACTCCATGCCTTAACACAGTCATAGGAATCACAGAACAGCTACTTGGTGGTATCAAGTTACTTTTCGAGAGCTGCTCAAAGCAAATACACACTGCTGGCCTCAGACCTTAAATGGACTATTCCTATATAGCTCTGGTTTTATAGTCATGTAAAAATAAAAAATATTGGAAAAGAGAAGCCTTCCCATGAAAATTCTGACATAATCTTAACGGTAGCAGCACTACTGGGAGCTGCCATAATAATAATATTCTTCCTGCTACTTGTGCCTATTCTCTTTTGATACGGTACTAGCAGCAGTCATTTCCTAGATAATGAGCCTGTTGTGGAGAAGGGCTAATTTAGAAAATCAGAATAGGGTTACCACCAGCAGACATTGTTTTCTTAATAAATGATCATTTTATTTTGAATAAATGTGAAGTTATACCCCGTCAAGATGTTCTTGCTTTACGAGATTTCTCAGTATCCAAAAGGTTAGTGTAACATTTCTCCTTAAACAGACAGTGTTGACACAATTTTTCCTAGTCCTGTATATAAAAGCATGAGAAGAAAAGAACCTTACTAAGGAGATAACATTTATTTAGAGACACAAGAAATTACTAAGTAGCTACCAGCACCTTTTTTTTCCACTGGAGTTTGAGCATGGTGACCACAAAACGCCACACAGCATTTTAAGGGAACAAAAACTCACATACAGCATGAACATGCAAGAACAGTCAAAGGTGACTGGTTGAGGCTTTTAATCTATACCAGAAGAGAATTTACAGCCAGATTTATACTGGATTAATCAGGCTGGATTGCACCAAACTTGCACAGAGACCTGACTTAGGTTGTTGAGCCAAATATTGATAGAAAATGTTGTATTACCTAAATCAAACTCCCAGTGCTGCCTGTGCTCAAATACAGACCATCCTCTACTATAGAAAATTCCTGAAATAATTCAAGTGTAAGGCCAGCAACATTCACCAGCAGGAGATGAAAGGAAGAAGCCATTCTTTAGATTTGTGGGGATAGCTTCATCAGGGATACAGGGATATGATCTGCAGGCTGTGTGGATTTCAAAGCAGCAAGTTTAGCATAAGCTGGAGGGATCCAGAACTGCAGCAACAGCTGCGATGCTCATCGAGCTCCGTAACAAGCTTTGCAAATCGTTTGCTGTTGGCACCTGGCTCTATCATTAAGAACAAAAACCCACAGCAAACAAGGAAAAAAAAAAAAGAAAAAGAAAAGAAAGAAAAGAGATAATGACAGATTCTCTCGGGAGGGAAAAAAAAAAACACAAACCACCAAAAACTGAGAACCCAAAAACCAGCAAAGCCCAAACATGATAAAAAACCACCAAGCAAGCAGAAGTTTGACTCATTCTCATCCTTTATGATTTCTAGACAACTTAATGTTCCTTAAACTGAGCCTTTTCTTGAACAACATGTTTTTATCCCAGAAAGTTCATAGATGTCTGCTTTGGATAGACGAGTTCTACTTTGGACCTAACAGACAAGTGAAAACCTGAGATGCCACCATGCTTCTTATCAATGTTGTCTGAAGGGTGGCCATTTTAGCATTTAATAAACCCCAAGGGCAGCAGTGCAAGCCAGCAAAGAGCTTTTGTTTCTAGGTAAGCATCCCATAATGCAGACAGGTGTTTCAAACACAAATAAAACAGATTTAGCCTTATCCAGAAGCCAGCCAGAGACTCGTTCTGAGGCCAGTGAACAGAAACCTGTCAGACAATCACACAATTGGTCTTCTCCCTCTTAAAGTGTGAGTGAGTTTGGAGAGTAAGGTGAGCTCAGGATAAAGCAGCAAAAATTGAGCCTACTACCCTAAACTCAACAGGAATGTCACAGTGAACTGAAAGAAGTATCCTGTCAGATACTGGAACATGGAAAAAGTGTCTCCCATCATCAAGCCTTTCCAAAAATACAAATGTATTAAACTCAGAGAAAACCAAAATGTCAAGAGCAACTTAGCCTTCAAGTTCCCTTTAAACCCTTCATCAAATCCTAAAGCCCCCAACAAGTGGAATAAACGCTCTCCTTTCCTTTGGCAGACGCATAATTGAGGTTTGCTCTTAAAAGAATTTTAAACTAAACAAACATTATTAGAGGGAATTCATTCCCAGAGAGCTTTTATAGCTGAACATTTATCACTGTATGGAAGATGTTACATAAAATGCATTTTAATCAAAATCCTCTTGATCATCAACACAATTTTTCACCCCTCTGAGCACTTGTCTCCAGATCTCTGTGGTTACTCTTTCAACTTTTTGAGCATTAGTCTTTTGGTCCTAGTACAAGACAGAACAGTGACAGGGATTTTTTATCGATTCATGCCAGGTTTTGCTCCCACTCCAGGTATAGAAATACTGAGATAAACTGAAAAATTGATGCCCTTTGGGTCAAAATAGAACAAATTCACTGCTGTAAAGACATTACCAAGAAGAATATGCCACACAGCTCTAGTCTGAAAGCATGAAGAGTTCTGTATAACAGCCTAAGGATTTGTGCACACTTCCTTTTCCTTGCTGTTGCTGGGTGAACACACGCACGTGCAGTTACCCACAGTAATACACGGACTAATTGCTGCTTGCTAATGCCTTTACTTATTTAATCTAGTCAGACATTTTGGGTTAGGGCAGCACAGAAATCCCTCTTCTGACGTTAAAAAGAGATTAAAATATAAAGTGTTGGTTTTCCAAGCCAGTGAGAACAATGACTTAAACGTCTAATCCCATTAATTACCATCAACACTAAAGGTTTAGCAGTGCTGCTGCACCGAAGTGTCAGACAAACAAACAGGAGGGGCGTCTATCCTGTGGATTCACACAATGCACACTTCTGCTTCTAGAGCAAGGGAGACTCTCTGAAAAGCTCTGAAAATGGTCTTTTAAAAACCTAAAAACCTGTGTTTGGTTCTGAGTGCATCTGTCACTACCAAACACTGTGTCTGTACATAAACTGCACACTGCTGAACATTCAGAAAGTTTCAAGAGCAACATCAGCTTCTGTTTCAGACATTTGTGTATTATGAGACACAAAATCTCACTCTTTTGTACCTTTAATCTTTATTTGAGGCTGAGCAGTCATTTTAAAGTCTCTATCTTCTTAATTGCAGTGAATTAAAATTCACTCATTGCAAAATTCATTCACTGCAAAATGTTTTTAGGAATTCTCTTTAAAACTTCCTAGTTATTTCCAGCATGAGTTTAGGTAGTTTCAGCTTCCAGTCCTTTGGCTCTCATTACACTTTTGTCTTCTACATGAATCCACCACATTAAATAAACCACTAAAACTCAATAAAATGATTCTTTATCAGAATGCCATCAGATCTGTATCAAAATGTCATCACATGCAGATAATGCTGCAACACATTGAGGTTCCTTGTGCACAGCAAGAGTTTTCAAGAAAACAAAAATCCTGCAAGTGGAGCAAGTTTGATGAGAAACAAAATGTTTTCCATACCCTGGGATTCATCCCTGTTTTAGAAAGAATATCCAGTACAGATATTTTTTATATGAAAAAGAGCTGCTCTAAACCTTGCACCCCATATTCTGAGCATGATCATGTCCTGCTTGGTTTGGAGAACTACTCCAATGTAGGAAAATGTGCATTTAAGAGGTTTAAAAATATGATTGTTAAAAAGCACATTTTCCCCATAAGCACTTGGTCAAAGAGGAGACCCAGACTAGAGCCAGAGCTTTATCCTGGTAAAAGTGGCACCTACAGGGCACCCATTCCAACTAAAATATAGTGGCTGGGGTCAGTATTCTCAGGGTGTCCTCCCTGCAAGAGGATTCAGTGCATGCCCCAGACTGGGGAGTGCATTTCCAATCTTCCTTTGAGAAGCAGTTTGAGGACGCAGAGCTCTGGAGAGCCTTTGCAGCACCAGTCTCTCCTGGAAGCTGGCACCTCTCTGACAGGCAGAAAGGAGGGGTGTGAAACGGTGCCTAATTCAGCAAACTCACACTGCACCAGGGGGTGTTGGTCACGCCATGCAAAAGATGTAAAAAAGTTCTTGCGTTTATTCATCTACAAAGATCCGACAGCTTCTGCTTAAGACAGAACTTTTTTCCCCCTGCAATGGCTTTCTCCCACACTTCTGGATCCATGGATCCATACCATGCAAGGATACAATTCCCAGTACCATAAATACTCCATATTAAGAAATTGGTGAAAGCTTGAGTATTGGAAGCTCTAAGTGCAAGAAGACATGTACTAGCAAACTCAGAAATAAGAAAGAACCTTGAAACACATCATTTCACTTAATATCCTTTTTTTGAAAGCATAAAATACACCACATGCAAATGTAAAGAAATCGCAGCGACAGTGTACAATCCCTGAGTCCTACAGTAGCTTTGTTTTCAAATTTAACAGTTAATTTTTTCCATCAGTCATTTGAGCAGATGATAAGTGGGAAGGGATTTTAGTCATAAAAACTATCATTTGTAAAGGCCTCATTTAAATATGCCTTAATTAGCATTTTCATAACTGAGTTATCAGGTTTCCATTAAACTCTGAAATTCTCACTTCTGTTCCCACTGGACAGATGTCCACATTGCAAAAATAAAAACTGTACAAAATCTTACAACACTATAGTTGGCAGTAGCTGGAAAACAGTCTGGGAAGAGAGAATGAACGAGAAGAGCCAATCTTTTACCACCGTTTTCTGCACTGAATCCAACCATTGAGACAGTGTGAGAAAGTTGGTACTATCAGTAAATGGAAAGTTTTTTGAGCAAGGAAAAGACAGGACTCCCACCCTTTTGACAAGTCAAGCTGATATCTCCAATCTATACTATGCTGAAGAAAAGGAAATAAACAGAAACTTAGGAAAGTTACAGAATTTCTCCAATTTTTCTCCCTGCAGATTATATCACATTTAAGAAATGAAGATGACATTCCATTCCAGGGCAGTCTGGGAATGATCCAGATCTGGCACGCTTTGCAGAACTGCTCTTTCCCAAGACAGAAAAGTACTGAACTTTTTCCTTCACTGGAGCTACAATGTTTAGAGAAAAATCCAAACCCATGAAATTCAAACCCATTCTAGTCCAAAATTCAAGAGGAACAATCTGCAGTCAAGCTAAAAAGCAAAAGTCCAAATACACGTAGCACTTGTAACAATTATATAAACAACCTTTTTCTTCTTTTGAGCTCCAGTACAGAGAATATTCAGATATAATCATTGCTTTGGAAAATGCATGATTTATACTGCACAAAATACTTTGAAAAATCAAAAAGCCCTCAAAATACACTTTCTCCACTCAACAAAGAAGAAATATCAGGCTCAATCAGGACATTGCAGCATTATATGCAGCAATCACGATAAGTCAATTTTGGCTTAAACCATAATTGTTATAAACACTCACAAAATGTATTATTTCCCAGATGGCAATCTTAGTCAAGCAAATACATCAAACTTCTGTTTCATTATTATCAAAGAAGGATGAACTCGTGACTGGGATAACCCCCAGTAGTTGAACAAACCCTCCTCTATAAGCCAACACTATGGTTTGTGTTCTCTGAGACCTCTTTTTCCAGGGCCAAGCCTTGAAGAGAGATGCCTCCATTCCCTGTTAAAGTGAATCCTTCCAAAAAGGAGGAAATGGCAGCTGTTGGTTTGGATTTTTGACTCCCAGCAGTAGATTTGGGACCTGACTTGAAGCAAGCAGGGGGCTGCTGAGGCTTTAATGGACGCGCAATGTTGCCTTCAGCCATAACAGTATAGAAGAGTGCAAAGACACTATGGGCTGAATTAATTATGGACATTGAGGTATATACAGACATATTTATGGGCTGGCTACAGCACAGGAAGCTTTTTGCCTGCCTGCAAACCCTTTGCCTGCCTGCAAAACGTCCTGGCTGCTAATGCTGACTCAGCCATTGATTTGCTCTGTCACCCGAGGCAACTCACTAATGCCAAAATCTCCCACCTTAGGCACCTCATTTATATTTAAACCCTTAAACACTGACCTGATTTCCAAGGTGTTGAATATGTGCCACCCTCACTGAAGTTACAGGTAACTTTCTGCATATTAATACAGGAAGCCAAATTTAGGTTAGTTTTGGAAAAATTCAGCCATCGCCACTCTTGCCTGAACCAAAAATGTTCCCCACAAATCCAATGTATTAGTGCTTCAGAAGAGAAAAACTCCTGTCAAGGAATGATGCAAGATAACTCAAAAGGCAAAGGGCCTGCACTTTTTGGGACAGAATCCATTCATGTGTGCATACAAATACATACATAGGTGCATACAACTGTACCTATATAGGAAGATTTTGAGAAAATTATGACAAATAGGAGGGAACATTCAACAGAACATTTAAGACAGGGAAAAGTGCAGTGAAAATCCTCCTGGGAGTCACAAGGAAGATACAACAAAGCTGCAGCTTGCCTTCTTTTTCCCTTGAATTTCTTCCAAGACTCTTTAGGTATCTGATTAATTACAGGGATAAAGACAAAACCAGGAGGCAGTAGCTTAACTCTCTTCCTGGATGGATGAAATTCTTATAGCAAATTATTACTTTGGGGGTCCATGCTGCTCCATTTTTGCAGCATGCCATGGAAATAAGGAATGTCTTTTCAGGAAGCTATAGCTCACAGACTGAGAAGCACAGTGTAGATATCTTAACAAGGAGTTAAGGAGTTTGTAGGAGTTTCCCTACAAATTCCAGGGATGAGGCAGTTTATAGGAAAGGGCCTGGCCTCCTCCACAGCTTCCTCTTTCTTTTGGGCCCCTGCCCTTCTCCCAAGAGCATTACCAGGTGTGCATAAACTAGGCTGGAGATGAAACATATATTTTTAAGATCAATTAATTCTTATCATCTACTGTGTGCTTTAAAATAACATTTTACCATAGTCTCGTCCTTCATGCAGAAATATCATCAAGTAATGAAGCCTCCAGCTCAGGGATTTGATGCTTTTAATAACATTTGCCAAGCAACTATCCAGACACTCTGGCTTCCATTTTAAGATGTTCCAATGCCTCTGGAGAGAGCAGGCAATCATGGAGTTATAAAGGCACCTAAGGATATTGTCTAAAATAGTAATAACATATGATTTTTAATACAAGTATTCACAGTCAGAAGTTTAATAGGATTAAAGAAAAAATAAAAATTAAATATTTTTACACCTAGAGAGAATTAAAATGTGAAGTCCGGTTTCCTCTCATGCCCATTTCCCTTCAGAGACAGGCCTGAGGACAGCTCTGGAGTCCCAGTCAAGTGTGAAAATTCACTCCAAATCAGTGCTTCCAGCAGACCTCTGGAAGTTTCTATTCACTTCCCACAGTGTTTTCAAAAAACAAGAGAAGCACTTAAGGCAGAAATAAAGTTACTGAATATTTAAAAGGAAGGACAAGATGAGAGTGATGGTTGCCCTGCTAGACATTTGAGGTGTCCTGAAGCAACAGGTCCGTGGCTTATACTGACCAGTAGGACCACGTGTATGTTAAGGAGGAGGGACAGTATATATCTATTTCTGGTGGAAAGAAAAACCAGAGAGGCCATCATCTTGGCTCAGTCTCTCTAACATCACTTTTAAGCTCTTTCCAAGGCCTAAGTGCACTCCTTAGTGAACTGTGTCTTTAAAACCTAGATGTTCATTTGGGCACAGGAGCCGTCACCACATCACTATTCAGACCCCATCATGCAACGAACTCACAACTTGGATTTCTCTGTGTTATGCTCATCTTTGATTAGGATTTGCTCATGCTGAAGATATGCTCAGCAAGAAAAATTAACTGAAGTGACTTGCATTATTTATCAGCACTAATTCAGATGTACATTCATCATATACTGTAAGTGGCACCATTACAAAGAAAACAAAATTAAAAACAGGACTTGCCTTCTCAGAAGCAAAAGGATTACCCTGTGTTGTCACCTATGTGTGATATTTACCTTCTACAACTGGTTTGTTTCAATTCCTGTGCTGTGGAATAGAACTGATTTCAAGAGAGCTAAAGCTGCTTAGGGTATCCCTACACAGCAACAAGAACCACAGCTTAAGTCTTGGGCCAGATTCCACTCCTTTCAATGACACAGAAAGCAGATTTAACACTAATTACCTGTGGCCCTTGTTAAATTTCAGAAGGCCTTATTTTCTTTTAATCTGATGATTTACCATAGAGAGATATATTCACATCATCTACCCTGGCAGGAGCAGATCTCCTAAATAATCTATAAAAATAAGTAGGGTCCCAGTTGGGCACTCTGTTGAGTTCTCTAAGCAGCTCAGATCCTGACTTTGCACACTTAAGTCAGCTGCTGAAAAGTGTGAAAAAGCCATATTGTGCAGAAATCTTCCCCACTAATTTCTTACCTCTCCAAAACCCCACATTTCTTTTAAGATTTTTAAAAGCAACTTTGTTATCACAGCATAATAAAGAATTAATGGTCATGGAAAGATTCTAAGCGGCAGCACTTCCATATTTCACACAAGCTGTAGCACCAACAATAGAAATACCACATCCTGATTCACAACGGCCCTTTGCCATTTTGGCACTGAAGTTTAGTGGGAAACAGTGCAAAAAACCAACAAGGTTGACAAGTTAGATTAAAATACAGGACTATATGAATACAGGACTACAAATACAAAATACAGGAATATATGCATTTTCTGGTTTTAATTTCTGAACTGATGTAATGGTCAAGGTAGTACAGGGTAAGGTGGACAGACACTCACTGACATTCCTACAATCTGACAGCATGTAAACAGCATTTATTTAGGGGATGACTAAAGATCTCTAGGGAAAAAAAAAACCCAAACCAAACAAAACCCCCACAAACTGTATTTTTATCTTTGAGAAAATTTTGCACAGTGGGACAGCAACATTAACTACTCAAAATTAGTAGCATGAAAATCAAAAATTCATATATATTCTAATGCCAGAACACAGGTGGTAGCTTAATCAACCATATGTGTACTCACAGATTTCCCTGTCAAGGTTATGAACACTTAAAGGCATTTGCAAGCCCTGACATCCACCAGGAAATATTTCCAGATGAAGCCTTGGATTCGTGTCACCCTGCAGCCCAGAGAGCAGAATGGACCTGACTTTAAGTACTCTGTCCTAAAATAATTAATTCAGTGCCATAGCTGGTGCTTAAAGTTCTGCTTCTCCATTGAGCTCAGATCATCTCTTGGAGAGAGCACAAACCCTTTTTTTCTTTAGATTAACTCTCTTCTCCTTTTTAAACTGCTGTTTTCTTGCATCACCCAGGGGTTTGGCTGATTTTTTGTAGCTGATTTTCCATGCAGACTCCAAAAGACAGGGATCACTCACTGTGTAGGCACATGGAAAATTGCAATGGCACCAGGACCACAGGGAACAGTGGATGTATGTCTGGATCTGCATGTGAAATATCAATTCCCTATATCATCATGTGTTTTTTCCATGTGCCATCATACTTTACATCTGTATCACCATATATGATTTCCAAAGACAGCAGATATTTTGTTCCATGTTTTTTGTTTGGTTAATACCAGCAAAAAGTTACTGTTTAGCAAATAAACAAGAAAAAGACAAAAGTAAAATATTTCATATTACACGAAGGGTAGAGAAGGAGTATTTCAGCAAGGTTGCCAAATTGTTGAGAAAAAGAAAGAAGTAAAAAAGAATATTCTCACCAACACCCTGAAAAGACTGACACTCTCTTACACTTAAAGAATTAAGGATTTATAATTTTTTATAGAATGAAGTACTTCTATCTTTTCCTCCCCCACTCAAACATCAATAATATACCGCTCAGAGAAACACTAAAAAGACCACTTTGGCTTCTTGAATGTTTTTGTTAATATTTATTGGTGTAAATCTGTAGTATTAGGATAGTTTAGGAAAAGAAGACTTAGAGTCTAGAAGTCTGAGGTTTCAAAATTTCTACAAAAATGTTCAAGTACATTGTTTTTAAAATATGAGAAAGTTAAATAAAGCACATCACCATTCTCTACTTCTATCTAAACCATAATTGCACTGAAATTCTTCTTATCTCTCCAATAACTAACAGTATCTTATGACGTAAATGCTTCTACATGACAATTAGGATCTCTGTTTGCCTTCAAGTAAATTTAAAGAGTTGTCTTTAATAAAACAGAATAAAGCAAAGATATATCAAGCATCATCTTTTAACTACCAACTATCCCCCTGCTAACACAAAATTGTACAGGATTAGTTTGCCTGGCAGTTTTAAAACTACAATCTGGACTTCGTCAACTTTTTGGCACTAAAATTCCAATGAAACCAAGGAAGATTACAGCTGGCAGTGTCACTTTAATAGCAGCTTTGCTGAGCAGTCTTCCAGAGAGTTCAGCTTCACCTGATACAAACCCCTGGATTGGGAAGGCTGCAAACTGGGAGCATGAGGACTGCCAAGGACTAAGGCCACCTACGGCAGGGAGTGACAGCATTCCCACAGCCCATTGGCTCCCGAAATCCAGCACCAACAACAGCAGAATTACGAGAGAATGAGCTCCTGCTGCCAGAGCTCCCTTGGGAATGAGGTGGGATGGAGAGCCTGTGACCTGACTGTGCCCTGTTGACATCTCTGCATTACCTATTGCCTTGTTGCAGGAAATGCCTGAAGTGGGTTTTCTTCCTTGAGCAAATTCCAACTGATTCACCTCCACAAGCTGTAAGCAGAGGAAACAAATCAGATGGGCAGAAAAAATCAAAGGGACATAGGTAGACTACAGGAGGGACAACTGCTGCACTTTCTTATGGCACAACACACGGACCACTCTCTTTAATTGCATCAGAATCTTCTGGCAAAAGTTTTCCTCTCTGGAATTCTTTTTTGAATTCTGCCTCTATTTTGGACTTATGCTTTAAAAGTAAAATTCAGCAGTGACAGCACATTGCTGGCTGATTTATAGAACAGTTGGTGTAACTTCCCAAACAGGGTTACAGTGCTTAAGATTCAGGGCCAAATTTTGTTCTTATAAAACTGTTCATCCTTTCCCCAAACACCCTTGGGAAGAAACTCCAGCAGTGTCCAAAAGTAGCAGGATGGAGCAGCTCCAGGCTTGCCTCACAGTGAGCTTCGCAAAGCAGACGGGTGGGAAAGAAACCTATCTTGAGATACGTTCCCCAAGCCACAGCTCTGAATGGAAACTCTGAATCCAGGTTTCCAGAATATCTCCCCAACCTTTAACACACAGGCAGGTGGGAAAGGAATAACAAACAATGTAACTGATAGAAGAAGAAAAAGAGGAATTCAGTGTAACTGGGACTGAAGGAAACACTTCTCCCAGCCTAATGTTTGGCCTTGGAAGGAGCATAAAGAAGGATTTCTTATTTCAATCTATGCCGCATGAAGAAAATTTTAAAAAATTTAAAAAGCAAACTTACACAAGCCTATAAAATGTACTCTTAGAATGAGCTACATGAGCAAAAAAGCTAAGAAGTCTGAATTTTCATATTTCAAAGACTATGTATTTTCATGTCTATCCCCAGTAAGGGCAAGAGAAACAGTTATCAAAAGGAGAAAGGAAAAAAAAAGCAGCAGCAAAGGATAATGCATAATTCAGAGCCAGAAGTATTGGCCCTTGCCAGCTGGACAGCTACAGTAATCTCTCCAGTGGTTTATTCAGAATTTCCTCAAGTGAAAGACGATGGTTTGTTAAAAATGACACCTTAGGGATGCATATATAATCCCTCTTTGACTTCCATGTCATGTTTCCTCAGTTTACTTCAAGTCAAAATACATTTCTTTCCCTTGCTCCTAGCCCTGTAAGGTCAGCCCTGCTAATGAAAATCAAGCTGTCTTTTTTCTGCTATCAACAATAGTCAGATAACAAAATACAGGTTCTGAACTTGGCATGTTTAGTGTTGGTGATGATGCATAAGCTGAGAGCAGACAGCTTCATCTTCTTTTAGCTGGGCTGACCTTGAAAGAACTGGGGGAAAATAAAACCCAAAACAACAACAAACTTCTAGTTTAGATTAGCAGTAAATGAGTTGAGCAAACATGACATAGACGTCAGAGTGCATAATATAACTGTATGAGCTGCAGCAATATCAAAAGAATGCAAAGAAATGTTAAAATTTGTGTAGCCAACCCTTGGAATGCAGTTTATGATCTTTCATGTCTTAATTACAGATATTAATACACTGATCAGAGATGAAATCAGAAAGGAAACCAGGAAAGAATCCTACACCTACAACACTATTTGTTTGTTATTTTTCTCTTCTATATGACTTCCAAAGCACACTTTCAAAGCTTTATAGGACATGGCACAAACTTCCTGACAATCAGAATAAAGTAACACTCCACTGCTGGAATTTGCCTCTACCAAGATGTGTAGAAGAGCATCGAGGTTGTTGTGGGTTACCCATAAAACGGCAGCGCACCCGTAACATTTTAGTGCCTCACTGAAACAACTGTGCAATTATAGAACTTTCAACTGCAAGCAGGGTTTAAAGTTATCATGTAACAGCATGAAATTACACAGAAATTACAGTTTAGTGGTGCTGCTAGTTTGCAGCTGATCAGGAGGTCTGTACCATGCCCTCCGGTGGGGAAAACTGGTGCCATGGCTAATTATAAAACAAAAAATTGGCATTGCCCTGAAGCATTGCTCTGCTGCCACTCTGCTTCCCAACTGGGAGCAAGCAGGACCAGCCATCCATCACCTTTGCTGTATGCTGAGATCCACGGAGCAATCTCAGCTGCCACTGGGTACTCAGCAGGGTTGTGCTCAAGCTGCAGTGGCTCTGTTCTTCTGAGCTAAAAGGTCAAACTCCAAATGTCCTGCCCGTGCTCAGAGCAGGCTGCAAGTGTGGGGAAGGGACTGAAGGAAAATGGAATGGTTTGGCTTGGAGGGGACCTTAAAGATCATCTAATCCGACCATCTGCCACGGCAGGGACACCTTCCACTGTCTCAGGTTGCTCCAAGCCCTGTCCAGCCTGGCCCTGGACACTTTCAGGGATGGGGCAGCCACAGCTTCTCTGCACAGCCTGTGCCAGGGCCTCACCACCCTCACAGGGAACAATTTCTTCCCAGTATTCCATCTAACCCTGCCCTGTGTGACTTTAGAACTATTGCCCCCTGTCATTATCTGTTCATGAATAATACAACACATTTTCCCTCCCATATTCATGTGAACACAAAAAATAAGTTCTAACTAATTTTATGTAGGATAAGAATATGATTTATCTGACAAAATAAATTTCCTTTTCTCTTGAATTTGATAATTTCTCAAACAAATCAAAACCACTCCTCTAAAAAGCCTAAAACTTTAATTCTTTAGAGTATATCCATTCACAAAACATCCACTAAACTCAACAGGAATTTGAGTTATGGAGGTGTTCCAGCACAAGGTTTTAAATAGACACTGACTGCACAGAGTATGCACCAGCACAGGGAAAAGAAATACTCAGCAGTGAGGGGTTATTGCAGCTCAGCTACTTCACTCTTCTAAATATAGAGTGCCCAGGATCTGCTGGGCTTAGGTATCGATGCTCTCAGCTTAATTTTAAAATCACTGATATTTATTTTGATTATTTTTATGATAGTCTTGGATTTCCTCCAAGAGCTACATGGCTTTTTCTTTTTTTTTTTTTTTTTAGTAGAAAGATTTGCAGGGAATTATAAGACATTCTTAAATGAGGGACAAAGGGAGACCTTGTACTTACAATAAATGGTGGGGAAACCTCTTAAAAACAGTTTGTGGGAATTGTGTATATGACAAATTAATGCCAGAATAACAAAGGAAACCTGCTCTGTATGCTGCAGTTCTCTTAAATTATGATGAATTGTCTCCTGCTTTCTGTGACTGCCAAAAAATTTGTATTTTTGACTTTGTTCACAGTCAGAACTGTGAGCACATGACTCACCCATACAAGGTGGCAATCACTTAGGTTTTATTGGTGATGTTTTCCCAAACCATGCAAACATTCTGGGGGCTCAGACTCCCAGCATATGCTGGCTTCTTGTTTGCTTCTGTTCTCTGAGAAAGGAAAACAACTCTGCCATCTCTTGCTCCAAAGCTCCTTGTTCTGCAGGTCTCCCTTCTCCTGACCCAAGCCACCCCTGCTGTGGAAGTTCCCAGCAGGATGCGCTGATGCCATCTGACAAGTTTTGTGCTTATCCACAAAACTCGGCGACCTGAAGTGGCCAGAACAGAGTCTTTCCCACAGGGTGCCCCCAAAAGCCTGGGAAAGGGGGCTCTTCCTACCTGCCCCTTTCCCAGCACTGCACGGGGACTCCCTCTGCACTCCGAGCCCAGCCAGACGCTCAGCTGGTCAAGCCGGGCTGAGTCAACACGGGTTGTTAAATCCAAAGCAAACTGATCCCTGCACGTGCTGGAATTTGCATGAGAGATTTCACTGCCAGGTCACAGGAAGTCCTTATCAGCCCCAAAAGGCTCATTAGCCGCTGTTCTGAGGAGGGATTTTTCCTGGGTTCGTCTTGTTCCCTTTTCCATCTTTAACACCAGATTCTCTACCAAGAAACGCAAGGAGAGCTTTTTGACTCTCCACATTAGCCTGAACAAAGGTAAACCTCTTGTAAACTTTCCTCAAAAAACAGAGATACTAATTGTATTACCTGAAATTTTTAAATTTTTTCCCCTCCACAAACTGAGAACCAGAATACTCAGCAATAGCATTCAATGGGAATAACAGCCCTACTATGCTTCAAATATCAAATTCAACTGGTTTTTCATATTGCACTATTTAAAAAGTATTAAGTAAAATTTTCTTCATCCTCATCAGTTCTCAATTCTCTTCCCAAAAAAAAAATGTTCCTACACTGCTTATTACATTTTAACACAGGAATTCAGCCTGTGGTATAAAAGTTGCAGCAAGATCTGCATGAGAAATCTGGGAACTAATGTAAGAGCTTTGTAAAACCAACTGTAAAGTTTATAAATGCATTATATAAATTTTATACACGTGTGATAATGTGTGCAACACACTTATGCAAAAAAAAACCTCTTTGAAGATCGCTGCAGGCAGTTTGACTCTGATTTAGCTTAGTTTTACAAAGCCACATTTTCTTGTCTAAAATTACTTTTAAAATGGGATTGTGAAATATGGCAGTGGGTGTAGAATTACCTAACCCATGCAAACACATTCTACCCCCAGGTAATTAAATATGCTGATGGACCAGCCTCTCCAGCTCATGCAGGCCACCATATCCATGGAAAATGTCTTGGTAGGCAGGGATGCAACTCCTGGGAACAACCAAAAGAAACTGGCAACAAAAATAATGCTTCCCAGGAACCCCTGCAGTGAAGTACAAATGGCACGGCTAACAATTCAGTCACCCTACAAGCATTTAGGCTGGAAAAGACCTTTAAGATCATGGAGTAAAACAGCCACTAGCAAGTTTATCATGAGAATTGCCTAAATCTGAAAGAGCACCAGAAGAAACAAGCGGGAACTCGGGAAAACTTGTCTGACTCCAGCTATAAGAGGATTCCAGTAACCTTTTCATACTTCAGTGAGGATTTTACTGTCACTTCATTCAGAGTCAGTGAACACTCTCAGGATACACATTACAGCACTATCTGCTGAAGTCTCAGCATTCCTTTAAAAGCATAAATGGCAGGAATTTGCTGGTTTTCCGCAAGTATCACCATGGTGAAACTCTTCCGAGGAATCCCACTAACACAGGCAGGGCTGGCATAATGCTTTACCTTGTGCTATCACCAGGAGCCTGTAGTTAGGTCAGGATCACACGGAATTGCTGTGAGGAGGTCAGAGTGGCACATTTTGCAATACTAATTCAACATCCCCTGCCAAAGGGCATGGAACAGGGCTGGAGCTCGGCAGCTATACAGCAGGAGCTCCTCAGTGCCTGGGAGAACAACACAGAATGAGCCTGGATGCAAATACTGGAGCAGGGGAATGGATTTCTACGCTTTGAATGAGCCCATCTTCGCTCCAGTGAGTTGCAAGGAGTCCAAGTGCAAAAGCTGAATTCCATAAATTGCCCTTCACTAAATCCCTCAATCTAAATTTGGCAGATGATCTGACCTGGTCAATAACCTGACAGCAAATGGTACTCGCTATCTATTTCTAGAAAATATACATCTTTGCAGAGGCTATTTAGAAGGGAGAGAGCCTATATATTTCTGTCATGTAGAGAAAATGTTCCAAAATAAAAAGGAGCAATGAGACTTTCCTTCATGCTGCCTTGAAACTGTGCTGCTTCACCTTCCTGTTTTGATTGCCTATAATTTCATGTTTCCAAGATTTATGAATGTGCTGCAAATGGAGGAAAGCATTGTTACAAACACAGAGCTGTGTAGCACACTTCTAAACCTGGATCAGCCTTGCAGTGATTCCCTTAATTCTACCTCTACACGTCATCAGTGGCCAAACACTTCTCAAACACTTCAGAGGAGAAATCGCACAGCAGGTGATTACGGCTCTCAGGGAAAGTTTCTTTTCAACTTTTACAAGTCATAGATTTTAACTAATTCTCCAAGGATGCTGCCAATACTACTGCACACACCTCTTTTCCTTCACTCCAGACCGTTTTCCAAAGCTCGTTTGAAAGGCATCTTTTAAGTCTCCCAAACACACCCCACTTTTCCCAGCTGTGTCCCATCCTCATTACCTGTGCAAACCTCACTGAACTCAGGGGTGTCCTCATGTGCAAAAGACTTTGCTGCGCTTTAAGAGCAAATTAAAGGGAAGCTGAAGATTTGAAGCCCTGCATATTTGCAGGTACTGTTTTAAGAACCTAAATGTCCTTATCATGATTCACTGAGCCTTATATAACTGTTAATCAAAAAAAAAAAGCCCATCTTGGGGCAATATACCATTTGTGAGATTAGGAGAGGAAAAATACACATTCAGACAACACAACAAATCCACATCTTTTAAATGCTCCCTAGTTCAACCAGCATCCTACATCTTACACCTAATGTGACAGTTCTGAAAACTACACTGCTTGATTGAGTAGCAGAATTAATTCCCACCTCAAACCTGCAGGATGGGCCAGTGCATAAATCAAGTATTCTTGACTAAAACTACCTGTAATTTTTGTACTATTAACATTTTTAAACTCTAACATTGTAGGATGAAATACCAGTTTTCCAGGTAAACATTTCCTTAACACTTAATCTCTTAATTTTTTAATTGTACTGCAACATGTAAAAGATTTCCTGCACCAAAAATCTAATCCAATTTTTATCAGTGTGGCTTCAAGCTGCTGAAGTCACTACTAATAAACACAGTGAAAGAAAAGGCAGACTTTAATCTCACTTGCATTTTACTTTACCAGATTTCCATCTGGAAAGGAGAGTAAACCAAAAATCATCACTTCTCTGTCTTCTAAAAAGCCCCACACAGCTGTTGGCTTATTTCCCTCCACCACAGCTTGGTATTAAAGTAAAGCTTAAGGGTAGGGTTTTTTTCTATCTTTTATCATGAGGATTTAATAAGCATGAAAGTTCAGAAGGCAAAAAGAAAGAGATATTTAATTGTTTTCATCCCAGAGGATATTCTGGTGTAAGGCAGTTGCCGATTCCTGCAGATAATACCATAACTGTACATCTTCATATACACATTTCAATCTTTCCCTGCTTTCCAGCCTAATTAAGAGGCAGGTTATGTAACTTTTGAAATAAAACATATTGACTTTTGTTTTCCCCATCCCTGTTTTGACATGGAGTGATTTGCCAAGGCAGAAAGTCCAAGCGCAACAGGCGCACGTATCACAAACTTCCCTATAATGGGCATGCACTCACCCATTGGATCAACATCTTTCCATTTATTAGCATGACAAAGGACACAATTATTTTGGATATGCCTGAATGCAATTTTCATTAACTTTGCAATGATTTATTAACAAAAGTGTCAGGAATGTAATAAAAGCAGCAGGACTCCTCAAAACGCCAAAATAAAAAAAAAAAGGAAAAAAAAAAATACAGCAGAATTTCCAAACATGCCTTGCAGCATCAGGTCAATAAGGTTGCTTGATTCTATCAAAAGCATCACCATGGTGAGTGAACTCTGCAATTAACAAAGAGTAAGCACAAAAAATGCTAATATCTCATTTGAATGTAATTATGCACAGATTACTGTTCATTGGAACAAGAAAAGGGATTTTAATTGTCACCCAAAGTTACATGCAAGCCCAGTATTCGAGTTAACTTTTTTGTTCAACAGAGTTTATGCAACACTAAAACTGGAGAGTTCACAAACTCTTGTTTTCAGTGACTTTGTGAAAGGACTGCACTGACTTTGTACCAAGTGTGCAACTTCCCGAGTCCTTTTGTAACATCCCTCCATGTATGTTGGCAAGGTTAGTTTGTAATAAGTTTCCCCATCGTTTGCATTTTAATACTATTTGATCTCATTTACATGTTTAAATTTGTTCCTGTAATAAAATTCATTAGTATGTTTATCATAACCACATAATGAATATAGCCCTTATGTAAAATAAAAAATTGAAAGTACATTAGAGACATTCCAAGCTGTTTGAAATTACTGTGCTTTGCATATTATACCTTATTAATTAAATTATAAATTATTTATTTATGTATGTCTTTAATCAGGGGCAAGCACTAGAACAATATTATATTAGTATAAGAAACACAATACAACTCCAAACTAATTCACACATGGACCAGTTTTCCATCCATAGGATTCCTTTTGCCACAGGAAGGCAAATGCCATTCCCTGCTGTGCATCAGGGGACACAAACCAGCTACTTAAAGGGCAATGAGGGGAAAACGTTTTTTGTGCAAGAGAAAACTTAACTTGTTAAGATAATATCTCCTTTGCATTTCCTCCTTTGGAGCATAATTAAATCAGATATGCAGATGGAACTGGAGAATAAATCATTATTCAGGCTAATGCTGCATTCACGTTATATAGAGCCACTGATTTAAAAAAATTAATAAATGGGAAAAAAATCTTTCAGTGTTTGAAGTGGTTTCTAAAGTTCAGCAGACAAAATGTAGCATTTTATAATCATGGAGAATGTTAGGAAAATATCACAAGAGTGCCAAGACAGTTGTATGAATTCATACTCTTTTAAACTAAACTGTTAGAAAGAAAAATTAATCCACTGATGTGCAATATTATTATTTTAAGAAAAAATAGAGTTTATAAAAAAGAATTAATATTTGGAAGAAATCTATCATGTATTAAAAACAAAACCCACAAGATTAAAGAAAAATGAGATTCGCATGTTTAAAGGTCAGTGGAACCTGTAGAAAATACCAAGGTATTAAAAAAGTGAAAGAAATTAAAACAAGATGCCAAGAATAACACGACAAAATGCATAATTGAGATGAAAGATGGATACAAAACTTGTTCCTATTCTGATATCAAGGACTAGGGTTCAGTTTTGTTTTCCAACCCACTGGGAATTCTGAGCAGCTCATATTGTGTCCTGTGGAAAGGGCTGAAGGATGTGCACCGTTGCCATGGGCTCTCTTTGTGTCAGTCTGAATCCTGGTACCAGGAGTAAAAAGCCTTAAAAGTGTGTATATGCACTGATAAGGGAGATCGGAGCAGCTGCAAATGCTGAAATTTTCAAGAAATGGTGAAATTTTGAAGAAAAATCTGAAGAGTGATCTTTGTTCTGTAGCTGCAAGAAGTGATGCTTCATAAAAAGGTGACATTCAGAAAAAAGTCCCACAAAGTTACTTTCCTCCACCAACAAGAAGAGGAATACTGCTCTTGTGGCTGATGCCTCATGTTTCCACACTAAAATCTGTCCTGACCAGGTTCCAAATGGCCTCAGGAAAAGCATGGATCCTTTTCTGTACATTCAGTGTTCCCTCAGGAGACACTTTTCTGCATAGACCACTATCTCAAACCATATTCTACATCTCCAACATCTCATCAGGAAATAGGCTTTAATGAATCACAGAGAGTTGGAAAAGACCTTTAAGATCAAGCCCAACTGTTAACCCTGCACTGCCAAGGCCACCACTAACCCAAATCCCTGAGCTCCACCTCTCTGAGCTTTTAAATCCCTCAGGGATGAGGACTCCACCACTGCCCTGAGCAGCGTATCCAGGACACCAAATCACCACATGCCCCAAAAACCAAACCAAAACAAAACCTCAAAACACTGAGGTTGCCTGGAGCAAGGCTGTGGTCATATCACCATTACCCACAAAGAAACACACCCAGATCCCTGGTAAGCACAAAGGAGCTGGGGAAATTAATTCCCATTTGAGGGGCCTGGAAGCACTGCACTTGGCACTGCTAATGGTTGGACTCGGTCTCCAAGGTCCTTTCCAACCCAAATGATCCTATGAGTCTATTATTTGAGCAAAGGATAATTGCCATGGATTTGGATGTCCACGAGCTGCTCTTGGACAGTACCAGGATTTGGCTAATCAGTCAGTGCAATCTTCAGTGCCTAAAGCATGGCCAGTTCCAAGATTTCAGCCCTTCCACCAAGTCCAGAACATTTTGAGGCTACCAATTATTTCAGAGGACACAGGGAGAAAATAGCTACATTAGTAGGCTGCTGGCTGAGCATCCTACTCCCCCCGCTCTCATGGCTCTCCTTGTCTCCATGCCCGTTCCCTCTCTCCTTTTTTCCACATGTAGGCTTCTACAGCTTGTCACAGATTTCTGAGGGGAATAGGGAAGACTCTCTAAGTGCTGAGAAGGAGGAGATATTCAAGAACCTGCTTTAGATCACTGCAACAGTAGTGTAAAATTTACAGTACAGCTACTTCTGTGGTTGGACTGTGGCACTGAGTCCCAAGAAATGACTGCAAACCAGTGCTGAGCTGGGCACAGGCTTTTCCACCCCTCTTGGAGAGAATGGTAACTCAGGTACTGAGGAACCAGAGAGGAAACCTTCCACGTGAACATGTGAAGGGCAGAAGGGACACCTCAGCTGCACTTCTGCCCAAGAGGCTTCATTAAACACCAGCCTCCATGGATTAAGAGAGTGGCAAATTCAAGGATTTGGAGTTATCAGAATAAATGAATTTATCACCTGTTCTCAGTATTACTGGGAATTCAGAGTTCAACTGAAGGTCTATGCAAGAATGCAAGGCACTTCAAACACTTGCTGAAAGTTGCTGAAAATCTTAAATTGATTAAAATGTTCATTGGTTCGGGGGTTTGGGGTAGCTTCTTTTGAAAAAAGAGGAGGGAAAAATATTTTGAAGACTGTATCATTATAGATCAGGCAACTGGTGCAGTATTTCAGAAAAGCCATCATTTTAAATGACAATTCAAACAAAAACCATAAAGATGTTAGAATTTGGATGGACAGAACACCAGCAGCTTTTTGCAAGCACCAGGCAGGGTGCTGGTACCCACTTCAAGCTTGACACTGCAATTTAATTCTGACTTTTGCAAGGACATTTAACAAGAGATTTTCTTTTACTACCATTGAGAATTGGCTTCATTTCACAAAGCTACAGCAGTGTTCTCATTGTCTTTATCTGATATAGGATTCCCCTAAACAAGCCAGTTCAACTCTCTGACCTGCTTTCCTCCCCCTCCTGCTCCATCAGACATTATAAAATTAATTTTAAGATATGATTCCTCTAGACCTGAGATAAGAGCTTATTAATACCTTAAGCTATGTTAGGATTAAAAAGGAAAAATATAGATAAGCATTGATAAAATTGCTCTATTTCAGTCAGGAAAAACATGGTTTAAGTAAGAAAATCTACTCATTAATTATCCTGGAGATGGTGAAGAAGGGAGAATACATATGGAGAAAATTATTTGCATTGTTAAAAAAAGAATACAAATATAAAATGGACCAAATTTACGACTTTTACTCAAAAATGACTGTGCCAAAAAAAAAAAAAGGGAAATGTTTTAGGTATTAAAGGACAAAAAGAGACAACAATAAACCCCAAAACATTTGTTCTAATTACTTTAATTTAGTCAGCAAACAGGCTATTCCAGACTATCCTCACCTAAGTCTTCTATCAAGAGAAGGGACAGCACAATTTTCTTGCAATATGTGTGTAAAAAATACAGACTTTTTTCTTCAAAGAAGAAGCCAAAGTCACAGCCAAAGTAAAAGAATGATTTTACTTCCCAACCAATTTAAATTCCTTAACAAACAATTTAAATGCATTAGGTATTTTCTGAAAATTTACATCATGGAAGAGATAGGGAAAAGAAATCTGAAATACTAAATTATTCTAAATCCTGCTTCTCTTCTAACATTAAACATGATCTTTATTCAAAAAATCCCAGTGATGGTGCAGGTAATATTCACATACACCTCCCATCATCCTCAAACATTTTCATTTTGGGAAGCTCAGAGCACTGGTTTCACAAGGCCTTACTGGTATAGCCTAAAGACAGCAACTCCCAGAGTATTGCAGAGGTGTTTTAGTCCTCTTGGCTGATGCAGATGACACAAGGAGATATAGAAGATGAAGAACTACACAGGGATTCAAGGCTTGTCCCTCTGCCACACCTGTTTCAGGTGTGCATTTCTGTGCTAACAGGAACCACTGACTTCCCAAAGAGAGCGCTCGTGCTGTCAAATTGAAAATCCAGGATACTTGGATGTTTTGTCCAGTAGAAGCATTAAGGGAATCATTACTCAATTTCGTGAGATTAAATTCTCAACAGTAAAACTGAATTATAAGATTCTTTAAAGTGAATTAATGTTCCCTTTAGCTGTAATTGGCAGGGAGTATTGAGTTCCAGGCATCCTGGTTTTGTGGGGTTTACTTGTTCTCTAAGAGCTTAGAAGTTTTCAGGTTGTGGGAATGTTTGGGGACGTTTTAAGTGTGATGGCAAACAGAGAGTTTTACAAAAAAACATTCCTCACTTGTAACCATCACAGGAGGTAGTTGTGTCTGCTGTAATAAATCCTTTACTGTACTGAGTAATAAGAATCTATTCAACTGTCCTTAAAGTATTAATTTTAGTGCCATGATCACATGATTGTTATTACCTTAATAAAATTAATTTGGTTTACAAGTTAAAATATCTATAGCTCAAATATTGGAATAATCCAATTTGATTTGGGTAACAATGTGAAAACTGCTCACATAACAATCGCGAACCATTTTCTAATGGACTTAAATTATGTGTTTGTAAAGGACATTGACAGATAATGTATTTAATTTTCCTGGGAGCAAACAGGAGATCCTTAAAGAAGGAATGTCTAAGCTAAAGCAGATTTAGATATTTCAACTTGACTTTGAACTGCTGGTCCAAAACAAAGGCATTGTCCAGTTCCCCTCTACTTTTGGTGACACGGATGAAATAAGAACAAAGAATAAAGTCCAACTTTCTCTATCACCTTTGAAAACAAAGAACAACAAACATGTCTTAGACAACATGGATCATTAGTGTGTATTTAAGTATTTACATGTGGAAAGTGCTATCCAGGTAATTAAAGATAAGCAGCTGCATCACACTCTATGGCTGGTTAGTTGGATAAGCCCCTTGTACAAAGGTTGAACAGTTACAGATATTAACGAGCCCACATTCATTAAGAAGCATTTTGTCCATGACAGAAGGAAGGGGACCTGAATGTCAGCAGAGGCAGCTCATATTATTCTGCACAAAGTGCTCTCCAGGGCCAGGAGACTCCACACTAAACTGTGGACAAAGCACTCTGCAGGATCAGAAGGAATATTACTTTCTGATCTTAGAGACCTTGTGCTTGGCTCAGTCTGTAGCAACACATGTTCTGAACATACTGAGCACACTGTCAATGCTTGGAAAATTAGTAATAATTGTGGAAATCTTTGCAGGACTTTTTCCTGTGCCACATTAGTGAGTGTCTGCAATCTGCTTCTCCTAAATTCCTTAAAGAATAGTTCTTGTGCTTCTGGCAGGCAACCAGTTGGACCCTGATTTTGGCAAAGCATTGGGTCTTTAGTGTTACACATACACACAGCTTGTGAGGATGCATTTCCTGATGAAGTTCCTCTTCTCTCAAATATCTGAGGGCAGCAGCTAACCTTGGTTTAACTCCACTGATTTCAAGGAAATTGAACTGAAGGGATGAATTTGGAGCAGAGTCAGAGCTGAGTGCCATGGAAGCACTGGGCAATTTACAAGGAACGAACTCTCCTCACATTCCTGGTACCTTCAGCTGTGAGCAGAGGCCGAGTGCTGAGAATTCTTAGACTTATTAGTGGAATCAAGATGAACAGGAAATAAACTGAATTCAAACCATAATATTCAGATAAATGAAAAAGAGTTTACCTATCAGAAGCTTTAAACCTAATCATCCTCATTTTACACTTCAATAAAATAATCTATGGCTGGCTTTGTTTTCAAAAGTTTTTAAAACCCAGAGGTGAATTTGCAATAATCACAGAGGCGGGCCCTTACTTTAAAAGATGACACACCAATGCAAAGTAATAATGTAACACCTGATTCAATAATTGTCTGCATTTAGATAAAATATGGTTCTGTATTTCATCATTAGGTATTTCTGAGCCTAGTGACAAGAGAGAGATAAAGAGCCTCAACACTCTTCACAACCATAACCAGAAATGAAATTCTCAGGAAAACAAATACAAGAAGATGTTCAGTGAAATGAAAATGTGGGTCTTTCAGAACAAGTATCTGTGTGTGGGTTTTAAGAATCAACATATATACAAGTATGTGGGGTCTGTGTGTGTACACGCATATAGATTGCTTATGTAAGTCTTCAACATATTTGCATGCCATATGTATTTAATAAATGCATTTATGGATTTCTACACAGATGTAGGTATTTTTTCCCTCTTGTAAGTTAAGGGTTAATGATGTGGTTGCCTTGAAAAGAGTAAGTTTTTAACTGAACACCAAAGTTAGTGGCTACTCCTAGGCTTGGTTTGTTTTCATCTTCATTTTACAATGGTTTTGAGAAGCCAACAGAAGCTACGCCAATATTTTCTCTTGCAAAGTCTGTTTGCTAATCAGTAGTGGATCTAATCAAGGACCTAATAAGTGCATAATGGTACATTTGCTTTCCAGGAGAAACCACTGTTTCTCATCATACCAGAAAGCACCTCCTCTCAAGGTGCAACCAGGATCCGTGGACTCACTGCAACAGTCTAATAATTTAATTGCAAGCCCTTAGGCAGGGATAACTTAAATTACAATTAGGAGCTCTAGCACTGCTGCTAACATCTGTGTGATGAACACTGCACTGATTAAAGGCTTTTAAAAGAGAACTCAGCACTTCACACTCCAGAACAAGTCAGTGCAGTAACTTTGAAGTCCCCTATCAGACTATTTTAATACTTGTGATGCACTCTGCCTAGTCCTTCCTGTGGGGATTCAAAGGCTCCAGGCTCAGTGTGGTGTCTGCCCTTTGAAGGCCCACAGGGCCGGGCTTACATTAGAAATACCTTTTATGCAGGGGTAACACACACAACATAAAGTCATTCCACAGCACTGGAAGAAATGCACTGGACACAAACACTGCCTTACCACCACCTCCAAAATTGCAGGGAGCTTTGGGAGAATGCAGAGCTCGCAGAGCAGTGGGAATACAAGGCCTGTCCCCATCCTCTGCACCCAATCCAAATGAGATTCTTCAGTGTCCGTCCCGTGTACAGCACTGAGGACAGACAGGCACCTGCAAGAGCAGCCTGAGCCTTCCAGGGAAGCTCACTCCAGTTTTACACTCACATTCATGCTCCACGAGGCAGTTTTTGCACAACCCAGTGATTTTCCCCTTGGCCTACAGGATTACAGCATGGAATGTTGTCAGTCACAGGAATAATGGCCTAAAGGGAGCATGGATTATGCCCAGGCTGACCTACACAGGTGTTCAAGTATCCGTGAACATTGTGACTGTGCAATCACCTCACCAGCACCACATTAGTAACCACAGTGGCCAAAGTCTGTTATTTTAGAGCAAGAAGACCCCAAAGACCCAATTTCCAGACTATTATGCAAAACTCCAAAAGCAATGGAGGTCCCAGCACTAAGAGGGCCATGAATTTATTGTAATCCTACCCCCAAAGCTGTGGTGTCCCAGCACAGTCTCCCATCCCAAAAGTAGTGACTCCTAATGGATGGCAGTATCACGAGCTTCTCATTCTTCATGGCCTGTTTTTAGGAAGCCCAGATTTCCTATTTGATTCCACCTTGGGAAGCCCTCTCTGCTGGAGAGGACAGCCGGCCCAGGTATTGCACACATGAAGAAAAAGAACCGCAATACAGAACTTTGATTTTGTGAAACATATTGCAGAACTCAGCAATGTATAAGGGAGACAGCTACACTGAGCCTGAAGTATGTGAATAAAACCGTTTCCCTTTTCTGACAGGAAATTCCACTGTTTTAGACAACAAAGCAGAAAGAGCAGCAGCCCTTAAGATACAGCTCACATAAACTTTTTTTTTAAAGAAGAAGAATCTTGGCATATGGTAACAAAAACTATATAATTCTCTTGATCTTTAATCTCTATGCCAATGTCTGTTTTACAGATTATGGCCTCAGCTACTGACAAATCTGCTTAGTGAGTTTTTGGCTGACAAATCTGGCAACACAAATGCTGTCTGAAATACATTCAAAAGGCTAAACATTTTCATAATAGCTACTTTACACAGCTTAGTAGGTTTCCCTTTAGGACACCAATTTGATTTTTTTAAAGTGACAGTGTTAATTTTTATGATTACACACAGAACTGAGATTTTTATTTAATACAGTGGGTCTTCAAAAGCTTTTCAAGGGGATCAACCACTTTGCCAACAGACGGGTGTTACAGCAGGGGTGATTATAGTAATTTTTCATGTAATTGGGAGTCACCATTTGGTTGCTATCTTTCACATGCTTGTTGCCTCATCATATAATCCTTCATAATGGGGGTTTGTTGTACGTCACAAGAATGTGCCAAGCAGCCAGGAAATAATAAACAGAGGAACCCCCTGGCTCATGGGTAGCACGAACATTTTAACATCTGCCCAGCTTCTTTCAATTGCAATAAATTTCAGCTGATAACAGTGACCCACTATGAAGGCATTTTGTTGTTGTTGTTTTTAGGACAAAATCTTGAACATCACACTTCATTATCTCAGCTACAGTGGCACAATCTGTGAGGACACAACTTGCTGACAAATGGCATTGCCTGATGTGAAAGATCGTCATTCATCAGGAATTAGGAGAGACATCAAGTTCTTGCCCCAAGATGTCTCGGCTCTCTGTGAGCTGCCAGAGTTGTCCTATGCAATTATTGGTTGCAGTTGCTTGCATGGAATTATAAATCATTTCACTGGAAATTCTGAAACCATGCCACCTCTGGTTGTGATCTCACCAGGTCTCCTCCAGCAAAGAAAGAATTAAACAGGGTCAGTTGACTACAGCAGGGGCTCTCACCACATTCAGGCTGACACCACAAAACACGGGTGCACCTGCTTGATATCAAACCTGAGAACTGCACCCTCAAAGTTACTGGGATCAGTTACCAAGGTAATATCAAGGGATTCTGTAAATTTTTGGCTTTATTTGTAAAGAAACAACGATCCATCTTTCCATTTTCTTAAATTAATGACAAAAAGAAAAACCACCAAAAACCTCCCAAATTACCATTAAAATAAATCGCATTCATTATGTTACTATCCAGAAGAGCACCATTTACCACACTCAATTCTTCCTCTGACTTATGCTTTTATATGTTGCTTCTTCAGCTTCCATAGGCAAAGAGCTGGACAACACCCTGGCTGATAGATGAAGTCCTTTGGAGCTCTCTGTCCTGAAGGCAGCAGAGCAGCCCATCACCCAGTGCATTTCCCCTTGCCTGGAGCCAGGAATTTCACCTCCTGGATCATTAGGATGAGAGGACCATTTTCACAGCTATGCTTCAGTGAAGTCTCCTCATATTCCATCTACCTCTTGTTGACTAAGAAAATGCATACAGATTCCCATTCCAATTCTGCCAAAGCTCTCTGAAATGTGCACAAGCAAACTGTACTTAAAGGTGTAGAATAAAGTCCCTGGCTGAGGAATAAAGACCTCAGGTGACTGCCCTACTGGCATTCTTGTCTTCCCCAACCAGCTCAAAAGCAAACAGCATGTTTTGGCAAGCCTAAGTAGCCTCTTTCTTCAGTACTTGTAAACTAATTCCATAACAAAATGCAGCCCATGGTTGGCCTCTTTCATCCTTCATAGAGACACATAATACAGCACCAATGTATGAATGGTTTTAATTACACCAAACAGAAAACTAAATAACAACCAAAAATACAAAAGGCATATTTTACTCCAATAAACTGGCTACTCCTCAAGCAGCAAAAGCTCTTTTATATTCATATAAAACTCTTTCAATTCCAGAATGATCCTATAAAAATTAAGAAGTTTAAGTTTTATTGAACTTGGTAAGTTCAAACATTAACATCCTAAACTTGACAACATTTATCTGATTTTTATTTCCACTACTACAACAGTTTCAATATTCAGTATGCCAGGAAGTTCTTGTCCTATAACAGAAATTGTAGATCCCGGCAGCAAAAAAGAATTTGCACTTTCTTTACCAGAGCGTCAGAAGGTAGTCTGGGACAACAGGACAAACATGTTATCTTGATGTTCCTGCCAACTGATGGGTTGTTATTAACTGTTGGACTGCTTAATTAGGTCTTCTAGTTAACAGGCTGTTATGATTAGAGGGGACAATGCCTGTGCATGGTTGAGCTATTGTTTCAACCCATTTGCAAATTCCGAAGAAGCATCACTCAATTCACGCTCGGGAGGATCTCTCAGCAAGCTGAGAGCAGAGCTGCTTTCTCTTCTTCAGAACAAAATTCTCACTTCAGGCAAGGAGTGGGTGCATTCCCCAAATCAAATACATCCCCCAAGGAATAACAGATCACTCTGTTTTGGCACCTGGGGCAGAGCAGAGATCACTGACCAGGGCTGACAGTACAGTTTCAGTACAGTAATTTCATTGCCCTTGGGTTCCTAAGCTTTGTTTCCATTTTCTCTGAGTTAACACTCAGTCCACCTGATTTTAAATGACATTTTTCCTTTGCATCTCAATGGCAGGGCACAGTCCTCTCCTGCTATTTTAGGCTCTTTCATTCTCTTTTTAGAATTCCCCTATACAGAAGCTCCTTTCTACAGTTTTCCTATTTACCTTTTCCAGTCACCAGCTGGTGGTTTCATCTCTTTCTAGAAACCACTCAGCCTCCCAATTTAGTCCCACGTTCGTTCCATTTCTCCTGGCCAGCTGCCACACCTTCCAGGCCCACTTTGTCATTCTCCTCTTAAAAGATATGAAACCTTGACATAATCCCTGCTCAATTGTTTAGCAAATCAACCCCCTCCAGAAGGGCTGCAAATTGCCCAAAATTTCAGAAGGTACCGGCAGTTGCTTATGGAACCACTGCTCATTGTCACCCTTTCTTCTTACTTCTTGAATTCATCATTTCTCCTTGGTTTTATCCAGCCACACGTGAGAGACCATAACTACAATCAATTTTGTAATTAGACAAATAGTGAAAAACTACACATTGGGAAAAACTCTCAAGGAATTCCTGCTAAGTGAAGATAACATCGGAGGCTGCCCGGGGGTGGGGTGGGGGGGGAATCAGGTCAAGTTACATTCTGCTTAACCTTCACAATCCTCTTTATTTTAACACAAAGATAACAGAATGTTTCAAGGCATCTGACTCTTCTCCTCCAACTACTCAGATATGTTACATTAACTTTTGCCTCATTTTTATATAAGCACAGGTCAGGAGAATCACCATCTGTACTGCAGAGCTAAAATAGTCCTCCCTGGCCCTGGAACACCCCATTCTAAAACCCTCTGAGGGCATATCCTCTCCTTTGTGAGAAAATGGACTTTTATTTAAAATACGTTCTGCTAAGGAGCAAATTTCTCTTATTCATAGACTAGCCAGTAAAAGAAGAGTTCAGTTCCTTTCCACACAGAGTCTTGACCTTTCTTCAGGTGGAAATTATGTACAATATGAGGTAGACATACCTGCTGAAAGACAGCATGACTCTAGGAAATTATTTCAGAGAAAACAGGTGGTAACAATTTTCATCAACTCCAGCTCTTTGCCAGAGCTGATCTCACAACTCAGCAGTTTGAAGATCTCAATGCAAATTCTCAGCTGCTGCCATCATTCCACTGACTTCAGGATCAATTGATTTCAATCACATCCAGGGATTTTTGTCTCCGATTCCTGTTGTGTAAGGGACTATTGAAAATTCTGAAATTAATCTAACAGTAATGGATTCTACACTTCTCACTCCAGCCACCAAATTACCAAAACTACTTTAAATATACAGTCCTACATTTACTTGATGACGTAAATTCCTGGCTGCGTACGAACAAAACCCCTGCATGTCTCAGCTCATGGGAATGGATTCCAGACAAATAAGGTTTGCCAGCTTGTTCGGGACACCAGGCTGCTTTCCCTTCCCATTTCACTTGTTGCTGTCAGTCGATTGTCAGAGACACAGATTTTTCAATAAAAAATGAACTCTGACATTAAATCATTAAGAGGTGTCTTGGCACTTTCAAAGCCTGTTTTGGCAACCCAAAAAATGATACAACGGACTCAGGATCCATTAGGGCCCTGGCCTGGGAAATGTTATTCAATACCAAGATGACATAAGTCTTGCATCTCACTTCGCTGGCCCTTATTTGTTTTACCTATCCCAGTCTTCCTTAATATTTTAAGGTCTCACACTGGTGATTTAAATTAGAGCAAAATCCAGCACAGAAATTGAAAGAAAAAAATTCACCAATTACAAGCACCCTGCTACAGGTTTGTCTGAAAGTTCTAGAAAAAAATTGTTGCTAACTGAATGTTATTTATGAAGATGGGAGAGCTGGAAAGTTTCAGCTGTCAACCAGTACCATGCAATTTTGCTTCCAAACTGAGGCAGTTTTAAAGCCCTCCCTCTGAAGGCAGGAGTTGAGTTGAGTTGTCAGGCACCACCATTAGTGACCACACACAATTTGAAGCCTTTTTGCACATGTGCAGGCCAGACAATCATTTTTCTGTGCTGGAAATTAATGCTCTGGCTTCTTGACAGACAGGGTTTTTTTTTTTAAGATGCTGGTTGTCTGGAGAAACCTATTTTGCACTGTGCTTGGTTAAATGAAGACTTCAGAAAAGGTTCTAAGAGGGCCTCTGAAGTAATTGTTAAATACCACTATTTCTGCAATAAAATGGATTTGCATAGTAAGCCGTGACTGCACGTTTATCTGCTTTAGCTAAGACACTGCCAAATTACCTGGACAAGGGGATCAAATGCACCCTCAGCAAGTTTGCAGACAACAAGGTGGGTAGAATGTCGATCTGCTGGAGAGCAGGGAAGGCCCTGCAGAGGAATCTGGACAAGCTGGATCTATGGGCCAAGGACAATTGTATGTGTCCTCAGGGACACAAGTTAGGAGTGGCCCTGGCAGTGCTGGGTTAACAGTTAGACTCAGTCTTAAAGAGTCTTTTCCAAGCTAAATGATTATATGAATGTTCAAAGAAAGCAGTGCTGCTTTCTTGCTTTCTGGGAATCTGAAATAAAATCTCTCATAAATATACAGGAGAAAATAATAAAATTACAGCCAATTGCCATATCCTAAGAAACACTTAATTCTGACTCTGCCATCGGTGCTACCTCCTGCAGCATCTGTCTGGTTTCTTCCACTACCCTCCAGTTTAATTCTAAGAATACAAACATTGTCCCTGTCTGCTCAGGCTCCATTGCTTCTGCTTCCTTCAGAGCAGGCTTGGTAAAAATCATCTTTCTGCTGCTGCTAAAAAGGCTGCATCTGTCAAACACAGACAGTGCTGACAGCTACACACAGGTCAAGAGTGTGATTCAGTTCCTATAAAGCAAAGAAGAGTCTTGATGTTGATGTTAACAGGGACTGGATCCAGATCCAGAAGTTCTAATTTTTCCTGCTGGAAGCCTTCCAAAACCTTCCAAATGTCTGAGCTCAGGCTAGAAGAATGAAGATAGTCTCAATAACCAAAAAATACACAAGTACACATGCAAATGTCTATGGAAGGGGAAGGAAAATAGGGGGGAAACAGGAAAAATAGAAAGCCTTTTTCCCTGTGTATCCTCAATCAATGTTTCTCCTGCTTTTACCTGGCTGTCAGGCCATGGCATAGCACTGTGCACAGAAATATGAGATAAGTGAGGTAAAACACCTGTTCTATTTCAGTGCTGCCCCTGCTGTGTTCTTATTTGCACAGGTGAGAATGAGGATCCAAGGGGAAAGGCACTGGTGACTGGGAGCACCATTCAGCACTCCCTGCTCCAGGAACTGTCACCAGCTCTACCCCGGCTACACATTGTGCAGACACCGAAGAGCAGCTGCCAAAGCCACAGCATTTTCTTCCCGCCCTCTTGCCAAGTGCACCTGCTGCCCAGAGCCCTCGCTCCGCTCCTGCCAGAGCTGCTTGTTGCTTTAATTCTCTTATTTCCTCTTGTGCCTGAAGTGTGCGATGCATTCCTGCCACAGCGTCAGAAGGAATATTTAATCCTTTTAATTAGTGGAGGATGGACATTGCTGGTCAGTGACTTGCAGGGGTCAGGCCACATTATAGTTTTCTGCCTGGATCCAGATTCTGGTGCTGCAGACACCCGAGGCAGATAGAGGGATGGAAGGGTCCACCTGGACATTGCTGCAGCACTGCAATCTCATCTGTTATGGGTGTCTACAGATTGCTGCTATTTTATATCCTTGATGCTCCTACCTTTGTAGATCTGCTGATCATTGCTCACAAAGCAAGCCTCCATCACAAGCATCCCAAATCTGTATTTTCTCACAAAAGCAAACATTTGAAAACACAACCCCTCCGGCCATCTCTAATTGCTGCAAAGTTCAAACCCATCCATCCTTATCACGTAACAAAGGAAAATGACACAAAAACATCAAAAATCACACTTCAGCAATGCTGATGGGCAGCAGCACAAAACCAAGGTAAACTTGTGAACCACAGGCCTTGTTTGTCCTTTCCTGCAGTGATCTTGTCTGTGCTGCCAGGGATCTGTCACGTTCCTGGCACCACTTGAACTCAGGGGTTTCTGTCTGTGAGTGCATAATACAAAGCCCAGCAAAGCGCCTTGAAGGTACAAGTAGTGGCACTCAGAGATCCAGTGAGCCTGCAGGGAGCAAGCTGCTCCCTCTGAGGAGCACAAGTCTTTCATGACAGCCACTGTTTTTTCTTTTCTTAAAGTAAAAAATTATAAAATTAAAAAAAAAAATCAATGGCACAACTGCAGCATCGCTGGTGCTAAAAGGATCAGGCCCCTCTGGTGATTTCAGATGTTGCTCATTTACTCAGAAATTAATCCTCCCTCCCCTCATATTCAGAGCCACTTAACGCCAACCAACAATTATGCCATCTGATCACTAAAAATAAAATAACTTTTCTTCTTTGTCTCTGAATGTATTCCTTCAGGACCCATTTTTTTTCTGCTGCTCGGTGAGCCAGAGAGACGGATATTATGAGTCCTGGGTGTTTAACAAACAACATGACGTGCCACACTCTTGAAGAATACAAGTGCAGGTCTTCAGCTTTCACAACAATGGATCTCATTTTGGGAGGAAGAATAAAAGGCACAATTTTAATTTGTTTCATCTTTTGCTTAAGTAAGAAATGTGGTCATGGTCACCACAACAGCACTGAAATAGAAGCCATGCTCTGTCCAGAGAATGAATACTGTTATAGTTTAGGAGCAGCATTGAAAAGATAAACAGCATAAAAAATAAAACACTCATGAAAGATCAGAATAAACGTTGTGTTACTCTTGGTACATATGTAACAATTAGGAGCTAGGTCTTGCAACCTCTATTCCCAACAATATCAATAGGATTACTGAGTAATCCTCAGAGGGTTTCAGGATCAGACAATAATGTTCTGCTGTGTTTTCATATAACAACACATCTCAACACATCTTTCAACATCTTTAGCCAGAAAGTAAATTGGTTGTGTAGCAATTTTGCACGAAGGTAAAACAGAAAAGGCTGTCATCCCTCTCTGCACAGAAAGGCACCTTAATACTTAATGTGATTAATTGAGGGGAGATTAATGACTGAGTCAACAATCATTCCCATCCGGAGTGTTTGCATAGGAGTGTGTGGGTATGCTTGCAGGAGTACACTTGTGTGCAAAAATCAAACACAAAACCTGATCACATGTTCACAGCTGGAAACTGTGTTCGCCTTTATTCAGTAAGGTATAAGGCACTATCATTTAGCTCTCCCACAGCAGGAGGAAAAATGGTGCCACAGAAGAGAACTATCACATCAGACACACTCCAGGGGTCTCTTTTACCTACATTGTTCCTCTCCCAAATGTAGCTCTTTAAATTTTAAATAGAAAAAGAAGACACAGAAACATTGTGAGGTCACGGGGAAAAAATGTGGAAAACATTCCTCATTAAGCAAGGTAAATACCCTAAAGTTCAGGTGTAGCTTTGATGGTGCAGTGTGTGCCTTTAAGGCTTAAAGAAACACCCACATCAAAGTGTTGTCTTAAGATGGTGGAGCTTTAGTTCAAACAAGCCAAGTTGTACAATAGCTGATGTGGTGAATGTCCACACTATTTTTATAGTGAATAAAATATGGCAAAAATAAAGGCTGAACAGCACATTTTCCATTGGGTTATTATTTTTTTTTTTTAAATTCGGAGAGGATAATGTGTATGTTCATATATTTACAGCAAGCTACACCCAAAACATCAGCTCAACATTACACATCTTTCTTGTGTTTTAAATACTGCCCTAAATGTTCAGAGAGCTAAATACAGAGAAACCCAGCAGAAACACTGCTAAAGCTCACAAACATCACAAGTTTTTAAAAACTCAGGATATATTTTTTTATTCTCAATGTATTTTTCAAAGTAGAAAACACATTCTGAGAATTCAGATCGATACCGCTAAGGAAGAGTTTTCCTCTAGAAGATTCTCAGTGTATTCCTCTCTCATCTTGTTGATTTGTGTTTCCTAATTTTCTCAATACAGCTTTCACTGTGCTTATTTTAATTCCAGTGTGCACAGACTACAAACATGCCTCCCTTCCTGCCCCACCTGAGCCTGTGCATGGCTTGTGAGGAAAGGGGGAGACCCACTGCATCCCACTGGGATGCTGTTGCCACTGGGATCCCACAGTTCCCCCAACCCCTGCCCCATTGCTGCACCAGCCATGGGAAAAAAATACACAGAGCCAAGGAAGGTGCTTTGGAAAGCAAATGGGACTTCATCCAGTGGGAGAATAAATAGATATTTCCACATATGATCCAGGCAAAGTTGGTAGCACAAAAAAACCTTGGAATGTATTTTAATCTACACATTTCAAGTATTAACTGTTGGCCCAATTCAGTGAGGACTGGCTTTCAGAAATAAGGGCTGCCTGTGAAAATCCCACCTATGGAATCCTTCAGTATTAGCATTAATACCTTCTCTAGGAGATGTCTTGAATCTTAATTACGGTGCCCTTAGGAACGATTGTTTATTTTTATATTTATTACTTTTAGCAGAAATTGAAATAGAGCTGAAGCAAAACCAACTGTTGTTCACATTGGCTAATACATTTGTTAAATATCAATATAAGCCACTTAAAATTATCAACTGGGTAGTTAAAAATAGAGAAGAAAAAATGTAAAATTATTGTTTATCTAAGAGAGCTAAAAAAAGTTCACAAGAGAAATATTGTCAGAGTGCAAACATGAACTGTCAGACCTACCTTCTCTGGTATCAAATTCTGAATAAAAATACATCCATTAAACAAAGGTTTAAAGATAAATTATTTAAAAATACATCAATAAAACATTAAGCAACACTGCTTGCTAAGGAAATACAAGGCCAAGCAATCATACCTTCCTTAGCAATGATGAAATCATAGAAGGGAAAAAAAATACACACACTTCATGTAGCTCAGTGATGTATTATTTGATAGGAAACACTTCCCTGCAAGTGTCCATTAACTGATGCTTACACTGTAACTCACGGTCTATGACATCCATATGAATCTCAAATGAATTCACTCCTATCACTGCTGGTTAAATGAATACTGTGTGAATTGGGGCTCTTTTTGAGCAGATGCAATCTGTTCATGTATGATGAGCTCTATCTGAATTGAAGGGGTTGCAGTGAGCTGGGTACAAGAAAGATGCACAAATGAGCACGAGAGGTTTAATCCGGCAGCACATGGATATCAGGAAGCCACTTCATGTTCTGAGGAATGGGAGGGGAAAAGCAACTGTACAACATGGTAAAAATCAGATCCTAGCCATGATATTAAAGAGTAACAGCAATGCACACAGAAAGAGTAAGCACTGCTATTGTGTATTGACAGAAGAGAAACAATGCACCCAGAGCATGAGAGAAGATGCTGTTGGGAAAAAAAAACTGGAACAGAAGGGAAGTGAACAGCCTTATCATATGTAAAGATTAGGCAGTTACTGAGGACATGTTAGAAAAACAACCTGTGAAGGAGACTAATTGTGACCAAAGAGAAAATAACAAAAAACCTGAAAAAATGGGCAGCAACAGACACAACTTCCCATTTCAGAGAGAACAGCACAGGGCCAGTCTAGCATCCCAGGACAAGAATTTCTTGGAGAATGGCTGACAAAAAGACAATGGGAACAGAAATCAAACAGGTCGGCCACTGTGGAAGAACTGACTGTGTTTTTTCATAAATAGCCAAACAGAAGTGAGGGCTTAGTCCCACAGAAATACCCTACTTTAGATTCAGAGAGCCTGCCAATGGAGCTAATCCTGTAACCAGCCACGATCCAACTCTATAAAGTATCCTCAGAACTGCTGCTGCCACCACTTGTAGCTCCCGCTGCTCGTTCTTCACTTCACAGCATTTCTAAGACAGATTGTCTTGGGCTTTGAAGAGTTTACTCAACAGGGAGATGAGCAAAGAAGAAGGAAAATATGTTAAAAGTTCCACTACTGCTGTGGCTCAGAAGTAGGACTGGTTTACTTAAGCTGCCTGCCAGAACCAGTACTGCACTTTTTAATGAACATATCATTTATTCCCCATGAATGCTGGCTGACATGGAAACAGAGGAGGGAGCCCAAACAGGCTGAACCAACTCCTTCCTCATCAATGCAAACACACAGAAGACTGAGCTACAAAACATGAGAATGCAGTTGTCAGTAGAGAAGGCTTTGTACTGTTGTGTCCTGTCTGGACCACAAGTGATTCCAGTTCTATACCAATCTGCAATGATCAGAATGAAAATATTTACAGCAAAGGGTGAAGGAAACACAATATACATACAAGAGTGGTATTCTCTCTTACCATATTTGCAGGAAAAAAAGGGACACAGATATAGTATCTTTCCCACATGCCTCCATAAAACCACATTTTATGCCAACATTTTAAACAATTGCTTTCTGCCTTTTTTTTTGACGTTTTCCAACCTTTCTGTTAAGATAGCCTCTTTCTCACAGAGTCACATGCCAATCTTCCCTGAAGACAAATTTCCTTGCTAGAACAATAGGCAGAGGTTTTGAAACTGCCACAAAATAAAGCCTATTCTTAAATAAACACTGTTTGATACAGAGTCCAACAACTGAAGACCTGGAGCAGTTTGCCTGGACATCACTGGCTCCCAGGTGGAACACAACTCCAACAAGCTTTGTGTCCCTGGGTTTGAAGATGGCAGTGCTGGATCATCCTCATATTCTGAGATAAAATACGCATGGAGTTAGGGGAAGAGTTTTACATAAGGTTTTCAGTGCTGGGCACTGCAGCTACATGTGCACTGTCAGGTGTCACTGCCCTCCCCAGCTCCCTGGGGTGCAACAGCCAATGCCCAGGACCCCCCAACACATTTTGCGGCATTTATTTGATCCCTCTCTGGTCTCAAGACCCAACGCCTGTGAATGGCGCGCACGCACACATAGAGTTGTACCTCTGTGTTCAGTTCCATGTGCTTTGTGGCCAGATCCAACTGCTCTGCACTGGGAGCCAAAGTCTGGGATGTGGGGCCAACAGCATGTGGCCAAAGCACGGGATGTAGGGCCAATGCTCAAAAGCCTGTTCATGATCCCCACCAAAATCCTGCAGTGGAGACACTCAGCTTGGGCTCCCAGCCTTTTTGTACAATTTATTTAAAACTGTCTCACACCATATTTTAAAAATACACAAAATCACTGAAAAGCAGGGGGAGGGGGAAAAAAGGATCGTAAGTATTCAATAGTTAATGTTACATTCAACAGTAATTACTTAACACATACAAAGCTCACTTGCATAACCTACAATTCTCCCACTTTGTGTAGGCTCCTTTGCTCCTACTTTAAATAAAAGAAATTCTTTTCATTTTGTCAAGAAAACTTTTCTCTACCTCACTACTGCATGACAAGGGAACAGATGGCAATTTAAGGGGAGAATTTATGAGAGCCACAATCTTAATGTTGCATAAAGAAAAGAAAAAGACTCGCATCAAAACCACTGACAAATGTACTTGCTAATATTAATGCACTCCCCATTCATCCAATATGCTTCCTAATTGCTTTTCTGTACATAATAATGTGGCACCTGCTGCTCAACATTGCAAGCGCATCAGGATTTCTCCAAAGTCAAACAGCTCTGCAACTGGCCCTCTCCCAGTGATAAATGTAGAGCACTGTATCACGCACAGTTCCTGTCAGTGGCATAATTAAAATTTTATACTTACAGAAAAAGATAGTAAACAATCAGTCCTTAAATGGATTCACAAGAGGAACTCTTGTTACAGCCAACTTTATAATTAGTATGCATCATGTAATGCTAATATATCCATGACAAGAAAATAGGAAAAATGTAGGAACTCAGTTGTTCTCTTTAATGCAATGTTAAACTACACACCAAAAAATGAAAGCAATCAGCCTATTGTTATTTCAGTCTTCTATTTCTGCTCTTCATTTTCCATTGAAAATAGCTCGGCACATTTTGCACTGGAATGATGGTCGCTCCCTAGTGCCACATCTCTGGAATTTTCAAACGGCCACTAGGATAGGTTTCAGCTTTATGATGTTTATTCATTTTAATTTTACATTAGACAAAAAATATAATTTATTTTGAACAGAGCTCAGGCAGCTCGGGCCAAAATGCACCATCTTTATTAGTTGACAAAACTCCCACTGATAAAGACATCCCAAACATTTTAATATATTTTTCTGCCGAGGTGGTTGTGCATCATCCAAAATGTGACAGGCTATAGGCAAAAAAAAAAAAAGCCTTTCCATCAAATGTCCTAAATTAACTCCCAAGCCTGACAATATTAAGCACAGAGATGCCATATGCTTTCTGTTTCTTAGTGAAACTATTCTATATCTATCTGCTACAGAATACACACATGGATTTGCATAATGCATGGCTACTCTGTACATTGCCGATTATAATCTGAATATTTATGATAACATTTCAGCCTGCAGATATATGCACCTTACAAATATTTTTGCTTACAAATGTGCTGTTTACACTCATACCTGCTCATTCAAACATATGCACACACTTCTGATTAGTTTTCTCATTGTTTTTAAATTATTTGAGAGAATAATTTTAGAAATATAGCTATGCAAGAATCTGCTGTGCCCCAAAAATCCATACAATATATGTGTCCAAGTCTACAATAATTTAGTGCTCCAAAGTTTAAATGTGCATTTCCATGCATGTATTTTTAACGAAATCAGTGCGTTTCATTTTTAAATGCAAGCTGTGTACTACATTTAAGAAAATTTTTATTCAGGGCTTCTATTACTTTGATTTGTAGTATTTTAATTATCTTCTTAAGAACTGGGTGGAAAAATTAATTGTTATAGCCTATTCAAAGAAACATTTTCAAATACAATTATTGATGATATTACCAGCCAAATCAGAAGCATAGCTTTGCAAACAAATAAATTATTTCATCCTTTTTTAATACAAATGATATGCAAAAAATAATTTTGATGTGAAATATTTTCTAGAGTAGAATATAAATATTTCCTTTTTACCAATCTCAATGAAGTGTAATGCATGCTTAGAATATGTGTTGGCAGGGAGACAATTTCAAATGCCCCCGATTCACAAAGACATCCTGGTAGCCTGCTTAGAATATAATAGTTCAGATCTAAATCTTCTTTATCTTGACTGGGTGTGATGATGTGCCTGCCAAAAATTAAAATACCCTTCCAAATCAATGCTGCTGTGTTCCAGAGGGGTGAAGGCTCCTGAGCTGGGAGGCAGCACAAAGGTCTGAGGCACACTTGCATTTACACAGTGCTCTTTTCTCTGGGCTTTTCAAACAAGAATGGTGCAAGATTATCTCCATTTATAGCTTCAACATTTTTATTGAGAGTGCTATTTCTTCAAAGGAATATTGCAGAACATCTTTTTAAAATGTTCAAGAATCTGAAAACATGAATAGCAATGAATCTATTTCTATATAAACATCCTCAGTGTCTGCCTAACTGGAGCTATCAAAAGCTTCATTCTTACAAGCAAGTGAAAAATTCTCAAGGCAGCTGATATCACTCAGTTACAGAAATGGCCCCATTTCAAGGGTCAGAATTGCAGTGTCAAAACAAGAAAAAACAAATATTTATTTTTATTCTTTTTTAATGTAAATTCCCATGAACAAGATGGTCACAGGGTATAAAGAAAATAAGAAAATCTGGAGGTGACCTTCAGGATTTTTTCTGAAGATGAAGAGAACAACTGCTGGATTACAAATGTTTGGAAAAATTTAGCCCTTCAGCTTTAGTAATGAGAAGGAAAAAAAAAACCAAAAAAAAATAAAAAAAAACCAAAAACCCCCCCAAAACAACGACAAAAAACAAACAAAAAAAAGCAAACAAAAAAAGCAACAAACAAACAAAAAAGAAAAAAAACCAACAAAACAAAAAAAACCAGCAAATCACAAATCTAAGAACTCAAGGCCACAAGGGAACTTGTGACTGGGAATGTATTTCTAAATCATTAATTGGTTCCCAGCACCCATCAATGCCAACTCCTCTACACCCCCAAAGTTTTCTCTATGGATTATGACAAGAGATGTTATTAGTACAGGATGGTCCTCTTAAAACCTCTGTTTCACCAGTTTGTCTGGCATGGAAGAGCCACTCCCGCAATTGCCATTCCTACAACAATGCCAGGAACAGCAACAAACAGGTGGAATGAGAGCACGTTTGCACAACTGGTTGGGCAAAGTGGGGCAAAGTCATTCCTGGTGTAATTTCACTGGCACCAAGTGAACTCCATTCAGAGTCATTTGGATCAGTACATATAAAGAGACGATCCTTTGTCACTGTCCCACTAATCCTGCTCCCATTGCTGCTAAAACTCAAACCCCAACTGTTTTCAGTGATGCAGAATTTGGATTTCTCAAAAATCTCTTAAAACCTCTGCAATATTCTTAGCAACATGGACAGAAGAAAAAATTCCTGTTTACTCTCTGCTACTGACAAAGGCTTTTCCATGTGAACTGGACCAGGCAGGGAACAGCATTCCTGTGTAACAGGGAGTGGTCCTGAAGTGTTGGTTATTCCCCCCCCCACCTTCATCAGATCCCTCTCAGCAGGAAACATTATACTTGAATGCAGATTTCCTGGATTTTCCTTGTCAGCTCCCCATACAGCAAATGCAGGAGTCAGACAGCTCTTGCAATTCTATTAAGAACCATTTTAGATTAACCCAACTTCCATAACCTACCTAATATAACACAAATATTAATACATTATAGTTATTTCATCTAATTAGCTTTTTATTGTTTAAACCCAAGTGCAATCTCACATCATGTTCTGCAGTTCTCTAATACTGGATGTACAATATGATAAATGAAAACACGTACCAAGCTCATTAAAACATAGTTGAAAATCTGTCTTAGCAGAAGCCAAACTGAACCCCTCCATCTCTGGCAAAGACCAGTTTTTAATTCTGCTATTACTTCATGTCACTGCAAACTTCTTCATATGGAAAAAGCTCAAGCTTGTACCGACTGCGGCAGCCTGCCTGCTCAGGGGACAAGCTGGTGGCAGTGCAGCGTCCCAGATCTCCTCTGAAGGAAATTCCAATTCCATGTCTTAGCCTTGATTTTTAAAACCTAAAAGAATGGACCAGGCTCAGATTGCAGCAGATGATATTTGTTCTTTCCCAACAGGATCTATCCTAACAAGCACATCGGTGGAAACTCCTGTGTGCACCTCAAAATTTGCAGTTTTCCCTGGGATATGGCTGAGCTGGGGTTCAGTTCTTCACCCAGCATGGGTTTACAGACACAGCTTCACATGGGCAGCACCCAGCTGCTGCTCCTCTTAAAACTATCACATGGAGCTAGATTTTCTTCTTGGAATCTGTTTATTATCAAGAAATTCTATTTTTCCTTTAAAAAATAAATTTAGGAAAGAAAATTTTTAGCCATCCTGGTTACACAGAGAAACTGAAAGTATGTCTTAAGTATATATTTCAGAAGGTTAAAATAAAAAAGGCAAAGAGCCCATAACCACCAAATATATTCATTTAAAAAAAAAAAAAGTCAGGTGATTTGCAGCCCTACTTCATTATTTTTTAATGCTTGGGTTTCCAGAAATGCAAATGCTACCATGAATAATAAAATTTTAAAGCAACAACCGTGATGCCTGGGAAGAATAGGAAACTCTGACTTTTTGGCAGAAAGGCAGGGGTGTGGTATGTATTGTCAGAACTTATTAGAAAAGTCACAAATCTTGCCACTTTCAGGCAATGTAAGACACATCAGTTCACAGCAGGTTCAAATACCTCCAGGATATGGGTAACAACAGAGAAGGAGAAATTTTTAAAAAATCAAATCAATAAAAAAAGGGGGGGAGGTGGCTGGGGGGAGAATCAAAATAAAATAGCTCAACTGTGTGACTATGTAGTCATTCTAGAAAAATAGAAATAAACTCTTGCAACTTCTCTCACCGAGAGGAGGTATCATAAAAACATGAAACATTTGTTTTCTGTTTTTTAAAATTATGTTTCCTTACAAATATCTTCCCACCTTAGAGAGCATTTCAAGCATCTCCATTTCTTTTCTGCACATACAGACACTGAAACTGCAATGCAAATGTTAAGCATTTACCTACAGCATTGCTAAAAATGATTATTCCTCCCAAATAACTCACTCCTACTGGACATTTACTTCCAGCAGCTTTCAGAAGAAGACTTTTCTGCTAATCTTCCTCTCAGACCTGTTATTTTATTACCCCAACACAGGGTAAATGAAGGTTGGAATATGCTTCCCAAGTCCATTAAAATTATGGCATTAACCAATCATATTTTAGCATGAGAAAATAGAGGCAAGCAAAACCCAAACTTGGAAAGATTTTTTTCCCCCCACATTAGTCACAAAACCTTGAAAAATTCTAGAACTGCATCCTTCAAAATGGTTCAAAATGTGCTATAAAATTATTGTAACACATAAGAAAAGCAGTTATTTAAGGCAGAGATTTTCATGTCAAATGGTATTCCTTGTCAAAACAAGCAGGTCCTCCTTTAGATATCATACTGATAAAATAACTATATGATATTTCTAAATTTAATATGGTCAAGGATTCAGGAAAAATGGTTTTTGTGTTATTGTTATTAAATCCATGTTAAATGTATTATGAGCTATATGTCATTTCCCACCAGCTCTGTCATTAACTCCATACCAGCTGGTGCTCATTGCACTAAACTCTAATATAATGAGCTCAGATATTGCTCACAATTCCAGAGTTAAGCTGAAAACATTCTCCAAGTATAAAAATAAGTCTGGTTTTTCATCTAGCAAGAAGATAAAGTTAACACCTGTCTTAATTTGAAATTGTCAGGGGTTTGAAATATATATAAACATATACATCTACAAAAACAACAAAGAAAAATCATAGTTGAAACAACTCCAGATTTCATGTTTGTCACATGCATCACCACAAGAAATCATTTAAACATGGTTGTGCCTTTCTGACTTGTGTCAGATGGTCCCTGCAGTGTTAAAAGTTCAAAACCCTAAAGTAAAAGCTGTGCATGGTTATTGGTTTTCTATACAGTTTCTGTATCTTGTGATTTTAACATCATTTTAGGATGTGATGCTATTACTGGATGCAACAAGGAAAGTCTTTAATGTTAATTAATCCTCTCACACTTGGCTCTCTCAGCTGCTTCTCCAAAGGAGACAAATGCTACAGCTACAGCATCTACAACACAGCCAGGGCAATAAATCTAGAGTGTTCCTGGACACCACAGCCCCTACCCAGGACACAGGTTAGAGACAGAAGGAGGTGCTCAGCACATCCAGGGAGCTCCCCTCAATCCTGCCTGCAAACCTGGGTGTAGAGGCCCAGGAATAGCAGCCCCCAGACCTACAGGTGGCAGCCCTGGCACAGTCACACCTGTGAATGGCACAGCATGCATTTGTCCTAAAGGACAATTCCTAATGCCCTAAGAGACAGCATTCAGCATTCATCATCCTCTGATACCATTCTCCCTCTCAATCTTCCAGTCCTCTTCTTGAGATCCATAATCACCAAGAGGGACCATAGACAAATGAGCATCACCCAGTATAGGGCTCTCCTTGAGGCCCTGACACAGCAATGGGCTTACACATGAAATATTCTGATTGCAGACACAGCTTCTTTTTTAAAGTTTTCTTCACCTTGGGACAATAATTTCAAAACACCCTACATGTGAAGCTATGTGTCTTGCCAAGATCCAGCCCCACAAGGCCCCATAGATTTTGGGAAACCACTGCTGTTACAGAGAGCGTGACTGCTGGTGAGAAGCAGCATTTGTCCCTGAGAGAAGAGTTTATGAGAGTAGGAAAAGTTATAGTGCATTTAGGGTGGGAAATAAATTTTTGATGACTCTAAAATGATACATCTGTGCATAAGCATAGACACATGCATACACTGAAGTGTGAGTCTGTAAAATAAACAGCAGCATTTCCCTCTGGGTGGAAACCCAAATTTCCATCGTCCTCAGTCTTAGTATATAAAGTATTTGGTTAAACATTTTTAAAGCAGCTACTGATTTTGCATCCCTCAAACTTTAGAGGCATAATGGGAAATGCTATTAATGCACTGGATTTTTGAAGAGGGGTCAGGACTTGCAAGGAAATGCCACTTTTTGGGAGCATCCCAAACCTGAAGGCACTGAACCCATTTGCCATTTCTTCAGTTCCCCAGGGCTCAGGTTACTCTGATGGTTTCTAGCACCTCTGGGCCAACCTTACCCAATCCCAATGTACTTAAACTCCCATTACAAATCTCAAGCATTTGACTTCTTGCTTCTTATCTATCATTATGAACTTGGTTAGACTTTCTCTAAATCCCTCCAGCAGCTTCCCTGGCATTGTCATCAGAAATTAAGGCATTTTGCCCTTTTTTGATGGAACTCTGCCTCTCTCCCCATGAATCTACTCCCATTTCCATGCATCACTACCAGGGATGGAACTTTGAGAGCTTTGGCAACTCCCAGACTGCAAGGCCACAATCTCCTCTATCAAACCCCTCCTTTAGATTCTTCTCTGCGACAATGTTTATAAATAATCACAGAATTCTTTACCAGATGGGTGGAATCTGACCTTTAGTACACAGACATATAAAAATATTATTTAAAATGCAATGTGCATAAAAATATAACAGAAGGAACGTCCATAAGAGAAAGAATTTGTTTTATTTAATTAGCTGACGGAGTCTGAAGAAATGGACATGTTCACTTCTTGGCTGTATTATCTCATTTGGTAAATAAGATTACCTAATCCGTTCATCTCTCACATCCAGAGGGAAACTACAGCAACCATCCTCCTGGAAAAATGTATATTTTACTGCACTCTCCTCCTAAACCAGCGAGCTGCCAGTTATACTCCTGCCACAGAAAGAATCTACAGCAGGAAACAGTTCTTCGCACACAAGACACCCAACCTTCACTTTGGTTTAAAAATCTGGATGTGCCTGAAATAATTCAGGAGAAAAAATATGACAGGAGTCTTGATAGTGGGGAAGCATTCGAAAAAGAGAGGAATACAAACATATAAGCACATATTAAAAATATACACCTGCATATTATCTATGTCCATGCATAGGTGCTCAGCTCATTACCTGCAGTGACATGTGGGAATATTACAATAATGCTGATGATGAAAGGAGGTATATTATGCTGTGGGGAGAGGGCTATATGCATGTTTTATTTGCTTGAGTTACAGTGAGTTGTGACTGCCTGTGACATTTGGCCATACTGCAGCCTCCAATAAACATAAAACAAAGTCTACACTGCCCCTTTAAAGACATGTTTTCCATTCATTCCATACAGCTGAAATGTGTTCTAATGCTTCTGAAGGGTTTTAATAAATATGAGTATGTATAAAATGCTGCTGATGACTCAATTGCTAAATCACTTGTAACAGCTGTAGTGCTGTGATCTCTTCTGAAATAAATTATGTCATGGTGATTACCTAAGAAATGCGCATTTCTCATATGATATTGTATGTTGCATTATAGATTAAATGGGGGCATGGTGTGTATTTATTCTACAGCCTGCATTTAGTGCAGGTGGACACACCATCGTGGAGATATACGGCTGTCATTTTCATGACACCACAGGCACAGCTGGGGGAAGGACACAAAGACACTTTTTGGATTCCTCTGCCAAATTTCCTCATTTCGTTAGTCACCATTTCTTCTTCCTAGAACTGATCAAGGCTTTAAGAAAAAAACAGAGGTTTAGTCTCTCCATTTCATCCAGTGCATTATCATTGTAACATTAATCTTTCTGGAATGGATTTCATTTTATCTGCTTGCATTTCATGGCTACGTAAAAGTATAAAAAAATGCACTTTTATTTTCCAAGGGAACATTAGCACCTAACATTAGTAAGGGCAGAAGTAAAGCTCTTGTTCTAAATAAATTTAACAGACATGCTGCCATCAGAGGGAAAGCCATAATATTTTCACATTAACTGATGATTTTTTCCTAAAAATATATTCTATGCCAATAGGATAAAGAGCTGCTGATTCAGGAAAGGATACTTTCTACCTAAAGAAAGTACAACGTATTTTTATGATTAAAAGTAGCAGTGAGCAATTTTCCTCAAAACAACGTCATAATTTATATACATTTTTAGGGCAGTATTTTATACACATAAGAAAGTAATAGGGCACTGACAAGGTCCAACTGAATAGAAGTCACTAAAACACAACAGGAGCCTTTTGGAGGGTTACAAAATAAAAATACATGAGTAGTAATTAAAAAGACAGTAGAAGAAAAACCTTCTATTAAATATGTTACTGTTGAGGTTCCTTTGACTGTGTTCAGGTCAAATGCTAAGGACCACAAACAACATAAACCAATCTTTTTAACATTTCAAACCCAATTTCAAATACTTCATTAAACTTTCCAAACACTGGCAAAAAACTTTTATCAACTTTATGTGTTAAAAATGAGGTTTTTTGTCGCAGGCCTCTGCAGATCAGTATAAATTCAATCCAATTTAAAGCCCAGTAACAATGTGGGCAGTCTCAGACTATTACTTTCAATGGGATGGAGTCCCTAAGGATGACATAGACTTAGTCCCATTGAAAGTAATGGGGTAAGCAATCACATGCCATTACTTTCAAGGAGACTCAGTCTATACTATCCATAATAACATGGTAATATAAATCTGAACTGACTCATCAGCATGAAGAATGAAAATGTAAAAGAATGGCAAAGCAGCAAACGTGCACCCTGAGACAAAAACCAGCCCCTTGGTTTCTCTGCATCCATAACTCATCAATAGGGAAAGTTTATTACAGGAGAGGCACAGGACAGCCTAAAAAGGAACGTGAATGCAAGGTGAGGCATGAAAACCAAGAGGAGGCTTCAGCAACCAAGAGTTCTGTTAGCCTCCACTGCCCCTCCTCTTTTTTTTTTTTAACAAATTGTTCTGGTCCTTTAAGTCTTCCATTTAATTTTTTTTATGTTTCCTAAATCCAGCAATATGAAAAATATTTGTTCATGGAGACTGTCTCTCCATAAAGCCATTTATTTTTCATTTTTTTTCCTCAGCGTACAATACAGACAGCTACAAATAGCCTCTGCAATCTTCCCCTCTGCAAATCAAAGACATTAATAATATATTAAAAGGCTAGATAATTCTGTGCAGGTGGACAGGGTGGTGATTGATCCATTACTGTGCAAATACCTTGGTAATGGCTTGTAAAAACTTAAGATCCACAAAACAAAGAGATAACAAAGCCCCACCGTTAAGACAGACACATTTATGGCTAGTAAATTTTTTACAGATTAATGGAAAGACCGACTCAAATCCTCCCCTTGATCTAAGAATAATGCTCAGGTTAGCAAGGCTCAGGAGTAAAAGCCATTGGTAAGAAGTAAAACAGAAGCCCTGCCCTGTACCTGCAGGGTAGATAAGCTGATTTATTTCCATGAGGAACTTACCACAGGTTCAGTAAAACAGCCAAAAGTTTTTCTGTAATATTCACACACCACAACAAGTCCCTTTGTTGATTTGCTAATATCTTGACCAAAAAATAGCCCTAATAAAAACACTTAGTTTGCTTATAAGCCAACTTTTTTTTTCCCCATTTCCCGACATTTTTTAACTTTCCTGGGCAGTTAAAAAATATTAACATAAACATTTATATATATACATATATGCATTAGAACATTTCCTCCCCAGTGGAGAGATGGAAAAGAAGTCCTCTGGGTACTGAGCAGTAATTCAGAATATTGAATCTTTGCATTCCATAAACTGTTTCAAGGATAAGAGCTGCAATAAATCACAGGCACCCTAAAAGTTTGGGTAAGAGTCCCAAATCATTCAGTCATGGAAGTGTTTGCTAGAGAATTACATGACTGTGACATGATGAATCAAGAGTTTAGTGGTTGTCAAGTTATAATTGTCAAGGAAAACCCTAATCCTGCTGAATCCAGAATTGATTTTGACATATGAGACAGGGGCACAAATGATGTTTTCAAACTAAACTCTGTCACCAAAATAAAAAAATACAAAATTTGCAGCAATATGATACTAAGTCACATGATATGAAAACATAAGTACATTAAAAAAATTAACAATTATCTGAATGCTGTTCTTTGAACAGGAAGTAAATTAGGTTCAACCTTAGGCTTATAAAGCCTTCATAGAAGGTTTGCTGCAAGAACTGAACCCCACACTTTTCATCCCACAATAAATACTTCACTGGCAGGCTACTTCATCTGTGGACTCATTGAATCTTACCAGAGCCTCAGCAAATACCAAATTCTGGGAAATGCCCAAATCCCTGAAGTTAAATGGGATCCCTAAAGAAATACCTGGAGGCTTGGCTGGTGCCAGTTCACCAGCTGGAGCTTGCTCCTGGAAGTGCAGAACTAGTCCAGTTCTGCAATGGGCACAGGGTAAGATTTGTAATCACAGCAATTTCTTCAGTGTAATATTGTTATTCTGGAAACATTATTCTGCCGGGTTTATCTGCTCCTTCCAACATAGAGAAGATGCTGCTTTGTGCATTTCATAATCCTGCAGCTTTAACCTGTTGCTGCCTTTCCTCCTTGTGATTCCAGCCAGACGGAGCATCACAGCTGCAGCTTACAAGTGTAATGAAGAAAGAGCTAATGGTTTTAAAAAATCTCAAGATATCTTCCTTCTTGCTATACATATTTACATTGAAATCTTTCTCTTTTCTCTTTTTTTTAAGTAGTCATTTCTCTTTCTTAAAAAAGAAAAAATATTTAAAAGAAGGAACAGAAGAAAAAAGCTCCTTTAAAAGAAAAGGAGAAAAAATAGACTATGACTCTTAAATATAAACATTTTTTCAGAGAAGAAAGAAAATCTCACCATATCTAGTATTAGAATTAGAACACAAGCAGTTGTAACTTTGAACAGCACCTGTTTACTCAAATCTCTATCAGTGCACATGTAAAACACAGGCCTTAGTAGAGCAATATCATTTTTTTCCCTAAAATATTTTTCTGTTTTCGCACCTGCATCTTGGTAAACAATTTTTAAGCTATGAAAAAAAACTCTGATGAGCAGGATCATATTTGTATGAACAATTTTTATAGGAATGATTTGCACTGAATGTGTTTGCACATGACAAAGAATAGAAATATTTTAAAAATTAAACTACTGCACTTCTAAGTAATTTAATGTTACATATAATTTCATAAACAATAAATAATAATAACAAAGGTAGCATAATGAAAACTGCCAGCTTGTTTAGCAAATATGCTATAGCATATACATAGTACAGCACAGCTTAACACACAGGTTCTAGGGAAGTATACACATTTCTTGATGATTTTGATAATTTCTGTTTTCAAAACATGCTGCCACCTTCAAATGATGGCTATGTTTAATTAGAATTTAATATGCCCTTGGGTTTTAGCCAAAGGTGGTGTTTGATCCCACACTCAGATCTATGGGCAGAAATAGCAGCAGACACTGTACATCACCTAATATTATCCACCACAGCCAGGTGGAGTAACCAATTTTACAACACCCAGGCACTGCACTGAGGAGTATCTCAGACAGTATTGAGCCTTTAGACCTCTCTTGCACCTCCTCACAACACTCACTTACTACATGGTTACATCATCTTGAAGTGAAACAGGTTGCAGTGGAAATCTTCCTTTGTTGTCACTTTCAAACAGAAGTCCAAGTTATTTACATATTTTTGGGGTAGATTGGAAATACAGTAAAAATAAAGATTGGGGTGATTTTTGTGGTTTGCATATTTTAAGTTCACAAAAAACTATGCAGTAAATAAATCATTGATACATTAAGAATGATTACCACAGTATAAAGTGGAATGTTGAATTACCTTGGATATATTACCCACAATGCTTCTCAAGACAGCAGCTAATTAGCAGGAGAAAGGTCGCACAAAAAAATAATGTGATTAGAAGAGGTTGAAAGAAAAAAAAATAGCCACATATTTGGACATAGCCCAAATTTCCTTTTTGCCACTGTAACTGAAAACCATTGCTTCAATATTTAATGAAATGCTTATGTTGCAGCACCTGGTCACATTGTCAGCAGTGCCTAAGCACTGCCTCCCCTGTGGGTCATTACTGCAGCCATCTGAACGGGGGCAAACTGTTCATCGACTACAATAATGCCACTCTTTAAGAATCTACAGCTACAAAACAGCAGGAGACAGAGTTACTTTGGCTCTGATCTTGGGAAAAATGGCTGGGGGCAAAATGCTGTTTCCTACCATCAGAGAGTGTACAGTTAGCAATAATTCTGTAAGTCAAAGCCCAGGCACCAGCCCCAGCTTGGCTGCCCTGCTCTGCTTTTCCTCCCTTTGCAGAAACCTCGCAGCTCCTGGTGAGAGATCCCTGTCAACAAGAAAACAGTAGTTCACAGTCCCCTGCTAATGATCCAATGCATCAATAGCTCAAACAATCACACCAAGCAGATGTCCTAAGTTAATATAGACTTTCCTGGGATTTTACTTGTGAAACATTGCTTTAAAAGGCATTAGTCTTTTGTCCTCGCTAGAGATCTGCTAAATCCTGGCACCAATTCCTTGGGTATGTGAACCCCAGCCTAATGGAATTTAATTACTTTAGTGGTATTAATCATCTGTACAGTAGAGCAAAGAGTATTTTATTACCACTTTTAAGGGTTATCGGCACATTTATTTCAAATGATCTGTCAAACTGCATTATGTAGAAGGCATGCCAGGTTTGAATCCTGCAGCACAGGTGAAAAGACATTTGCTGCTTCAAACTCTTGGACATGATGAGGATGCCTCTGCCTCTCGCAAGAAACAGAAGCAGTTTATTTAAAATTAAAAACAAACCATCTTTGGTTTTAATGATCAATTTTTGCTCATGCTGATTTTTGTCAACTCCTAATCTCTGAGCTGGGAAGGGTGCTCTTTTCTGAGGAGAACAGAAACACCAGTTGGTACCAAATAACCTGTGACACTATACAGGATTAGTTACACAAGAGCAGTACCAGTCTTGTCCATTATCCAGCAACAAGCGCTGGCTCAGTAACACGAGGTTTTTCTAATTCACTTAAATACATCAAATCCTCTGCATTCATATACATGGAAAAGTTGTGTCTTCACTCAGCGTAGCTTCTACCCTTGCTCTGGAAAAAACTACACATGCCTGAAAGGTGCTCACCAAGTCACCAGCATCTCCCTTTTCTGTTTGCTGGGCATGTAGCAGTATATTTTACATGCTGCAAAATTGCAACTAAAGTCTAGCAAAAATTAATATCCATTGAAAGATTCATTTTATTTTATTTTATTTTATTATTTTATTTCTCCCTTTGGTGTGAAGTTTCTTTTCGTCCTGCCTCTAGATTCTTCATAGGTTTTAGACCTGTCCTACACCTGCTTTAAGCACATTGTTTTGCACTCATCGTCTCTCAGACATTCTGCACTGAGTAGTAAATGAGAGCAATTTGTGACACAAGATACTACGACATGTGGGAAAGACACATAATTAGTGTCAGAATGAATGCATTTGCTTTTTAAAGCCTATTTGTCCTAGGATTTCAAATGAATCAAGCTGCTATGTCTCTCTCAACAGCTCCATACTGCTGTATAATGAATTAAAAGCTAGTGTTGCTAAAATGTGCAAGCTTCAGGAGTAAAATCAGTATGCATCTCAAAACCAGGGATGAGAGGATCTTAAAAGGCTCTAAACTCTAATGTAGCCTATTTTAAAGCCTTCCAAAAAACAAACCCATTTTGCTAAACAGAGAATTCTCAAGTGAAATCACCCCTTTCCATGACAGATTATTATGAATTTACAAAGCAACTTTGAGTCTTCTCATTCTAAAAGGAAAAACCTCAGACTTCCATCATCTTTGCCCCATGTCTCAGTCAGGTTCTCTCCCCTAGCTCTCTGCATGCAGCAGTGCACACAGAGCACATCTCAGTGTCCTGTTCAGACAGTTGTCTCAAATAAATCCTCCTTTTCCTTTGCCAGATACACATTCTCATCTGCCTCTGTTTCCTTCCCCTGCTATCCAGATATTCAGAACTATTACCTGCCAGGCACTATTAGTGACACTGTTGTGCCAGTGTCCTCCACCCAGGGACAGCTGGGACCATCCCAGTACTGGAAAAAGGGCACTTCAGATTTCTTGCTCCTTCTCTGTACTGACTTCACTGATTGTGACTCTTTACATGACCGTGACCTGATACTTTGCCTTTCTGTATTTTAAACATCTTCGGTGGATTAAAAAGACAGAAATGTGGTGTTCACCAGTCCCACTCCAGTGACCCTAAAAATGAGTTGGGAAGTGGATTTGAGAGACCTGAGGCAGCATTTTTCTTCCAGGCACTTGAAATCTAGATTCACTAACTGAGGTTGCTTGTAGCTGAAAAACAACTCTTTAACAGGACATGAGGTGCTCATAAAACTAGCATTCGGAGTAAGCCCAAATAGCCAGAGTTTGATCAGGGGAATAGCACTTCAGTAAGCAGGGGAAGAGGGAGTAAGTAGAACATTTCTGCAGCTAAATTGGTGCTGCTGGTGCCGAACATACCCTGGGCCAGCAACAGCAATGCCCAGCAGGTCACAGACCCACCTGACAACCCTGTGGCCAAGGTGTTGGCTTTAAAGCGCTGCCCGGAGAAAGGCCCTGCAGGTCCAGGTGGCACATCCTGCATCCCAGATGCACCAAACAGCCTCCTGCTTCCCCACTGCAGCCCAGAGTTCCCCAGCTGCAAAGGTGCCGTGTATTTGCCAGCCCCAGGCAGCTGCATATCCAGACAGCTGACCTCATCAGCTAATAGGAGAGGCCCATTTTTAAATGCCACTTTATGATTAGGTAACAGAACAAACACACACACATGTTCCTGCGAGATAAATGTCTTGGAAGCAGGCGGAGATACAAGGCACAGCCAGATGCCTCCAGTGACCCCGAAAGAATGTTATCTTAATGTAATGCACACCTTTGACTGCCTTGTTGTGTTTAATGCATAAAGTAGCCTCAGACACAGGCTCAGGAAGAGTTGTGAGATATCCCACACGGTGTGTACAGCTCTGGACTAGCAAGTACTTCATTTCAATATTTACAAAGATATTGCTGGACTCTGCACCAGTTTTATCACTTTGTCTGAAGCATCCTGTGTATCGCAGTTCAGGCCCTCCTGCTGTGCTCACACAAGCAAACTCAGAGTCTCCTAAGGCATTTTGCTTATGGAAAGAGGGAAAGAATCAGACTTAATTTAAGATAGAAAAAGGAATGCATACTGCACCCCAAAGCAAAGATTCAATTTTTAAAATAACAAAGTCGTTTATCAGTAAAGCAGGATGGAAATTATGCAGTTACCCAATCTTGTTCTGATTAAAGTCAAAAGGAGTTTAGTAATTGGTGGCAGAATTGGGCCCAAGTCTGAGATGATCTGAGACCAATTTTCTCTTGTAGCAGTTACTGGAAAGAAGAAAGCCTGGTTTTTTTTCCAGGAAAAAAGGCATGTTTCTTGCCTTGTTCTCAGCATTTAGTCTTCACTCCAGTAAGTCTCAGGCCATCACTTTTAGCATCCGTGGGGTTGCCCAAGCTAAATGCAGGGAATTATAACTGTGAAGTTCAAAGTCCAGGTCTATTAGCTTTCAAAGAAGCTGTTAAAAGCAGGCGTCTGATGCGCCAGGAGTGGCAAGGCTTGCATATAAACTGAATCTTACAGGAATGAGCACTCGTAGAAGTCAATGGGATTACTCACAGTGCAGGAAGTTAAACATGTGCATCCATTTTGGGGAGCCTCATGCAGAGTACAAACACCCTTAATGCTGTGCATTGCTGAACTTCCTTGGTGCATTTCCAAGCTAGCAGAGGTGGCTTTTCACTGAAACTCAAGAGTGGGGCCAAAGTTGGATTTTGTACAGTTTAGCCTAACCCATGGATGCTTTTAAAAGGGACCCAAAAGAGCTGATGCAAGCAATTAGCTAGGAGTTGGGGGTGCTTGTCTTTCCAAGCCAGTCTGTTCTTCTGGTTCCAGTTTAGGAGGGCTTTGTTAATGCACAATTAAAAGTTCCCACAGGCCTCTTCCCTCAGACAAAGCAGTGTTTGGTACAGAGGATCTGACTTGTAAAGCTTTACCTGACCATTGTTATTATCATTCTATTGCTCTTTGCCTGACACCAGAGGACAGCTGCTCATCGTTGGGTTCAAAGCAATCTGGGTTCAACACAAATAATTGACCCCAAAGTTTAACTCCAACAAATAATAACCATGTTTTTAGACAGGGAAATGTTAAATTGACACAGCATCAAGCCTGCAGGCCCCTCCAAAGAAGAGAGATTCCTGAAACAACACAAAAGATGCTCAGTGGGAACAGTTCTGCAGACATAACTATGCCCGGAATTCCCAGGGGGTTCAGGCAACAGGTCCCTGAGGATGTGCCAGGGTACAGCTTTGGGAAAACTACTACAGGCTGAAATCATATCACATTCCCCAGATGTCAGCACCCAAGTGACCTTTTCCATCTAATATAAGATCTGGCTGATTACTCAATTCAATTAGTTGTGCAAGAAAACCACAGGCTACAGAGTCAAGTGAACTCTCAGCACATCAGAGGCTCCTCTTAGACTGAACTCCAAGATGTCCATGCAAATATTTGCCAGGCCAACAAAAAACTCCAACAGGCTCCATCCCTGGAAATGTTCAAGGCCAGGCTGAACAGGGCTTGTAGCAACCTGGTCTAGTGGAAGGTATCTCTGCACATGACACGGGGCTGGAACAAGAAGATCCTTCCAGTGGGGCTTCCAGCCCCATTTAGATTTTGTCAAAAATAAACTATTCTCAATCAAGATATCTAATAATTAAAAAAAAAAAAAACAAACCAACCTGAAATGTTTATAGTTAATTTAATCTGAAGTAAGATTATTAGAGAGAAAATAATTTTTCAAAAAAATAGTTAAAAAATAGTGAGATTTTTTTTCAATTTTTAATTACAGAAAAATAGGGAGTGATAAATTATAAATGCTTTTATATTCTTCACAGAATTTGAAATTATTCTGAAGTTAAATCACATTATGTAGTGATGATCTCTCATTGTCTTCAAGATATTATATTGGAAAATTCCTTATCATCTGCCAACTGGAAAACAACATTCTCAGTCACACCACAGCCACTGTACTGACTGAAAACATTGAGACTGAATTTCAACAATCGGGTTCTGTTTAGGACTGTTCTAATTACTTTTAACAGGTGCAGTTGTTTTGTAATTGTCTTGGTTTAGGGTAATTTTGGAGAGAAAAACCTCTAAAGGGGTTTTCTCTAGAAAAGTTAATTTAAGTGGTTCTTCTCTTAACTGGTTTGGGGAAAGATTTTTTTGGAGAGAAGTAGAAAAAACTATTTAACAGACAAAGTATTTACTAGCACAAAAAATGAATAATATTAAACGAGAAAACATTTTGCTGTTCTAAAAGAGATGATAAACTTAGAAAAGTCTCCTCTGTAGGCTGTAGCTTGTCTTATTCATTTTCTTATCAGTCTTTCTGGAGTTGGAAATGTCATGGCCCAGGCCCGGCCTGGTGGGCTATAGGTGTGAGCTGCTGGTGTTTTTCTGGGTGTTTAGTCTAGAGTAGGTTTAAACAGGTGTAAAGAGAAAGAAAGACTTATAGTCTAGGGAACTTTTCTGCTTTAGCTAGCTTAAAACTAACTAAAATGTAAAGGAGAGGGTTTTTTTGCTCTCTGTTCGCAGACAACACAGTCTAGGAGCAGGATGTGGGGAAGCAAGTGCAGTTTCTGATAAACTGTGCTTCTTCTCTCTCTTTTTTGTTCTCTGAACAAGTCTTAAAGGTACAAAACTTATTATCCAGCATAAACAGAACAGATGATTGGGGACACAAGCATCATATAGCCAACCCAGGACACTAAAGCAAAAACGTATCAAGCACATGCGACTCTTCTAATTTGTAGGAAATAGTTTCAGACCCCAGGTTAGTTCTGCACCAGGATATAGCCACAGTCTTGATGGAAAATGGGTAAAACAAAAATCAAACCAGTGTGTTCACAAAATCAGCTGACCTTTGCAAGGGAAACTAGGAAATGCTTCTTGAAGTTGTCCCTTCATCATGAAGAACACCAAAAATGTGACATCTCACATTTCCTATGTGGACAGCAGATAAGACAAGAATTCTTGGATGCCCTGGGCACCCTCCCTGGTGAGAAGCCCAAGGAGAACCTGGTTCCTCAGAAAAACTATAGGCTCAGACAAGCAATCATGGAAATAAATGCAGACAAATTACTTTGTGAGTAAAGGCAGTATAGAAAAAAACAACTGACCAACCCTCCCCAAAAAACACCAGCACTGGAAATGTGATTTCCTGAGATTACCTGGATACATTGACTCAGGGTCTGCACCTCCAAAGCACTACACAGTTTCGAGCACCCACATTGGGAGTTTATGAGCACAACCCGGTGATTTACTTTTAGCCAACCTTAACTAGACAATTCCTCCCACACTTAGACGACTTCATGCCAAAGAAGGAGAAGGAAGGCAGGTCTTCACTCCTCACTGAAAATACAGCTGTTGGCAGGAGCAGGTGGGACTCCACCTCGCATTCCCAACACAGTCCCATCCTGTTCAGAAGACAAACTGAAGCTTTTCAGCTTGGTTCACCATGACGAGGAATCTAAAAGTGTCTGTCCTTAGCAGCCTGACAAACCATGGCTCTCCATTGAGTAGACTCTCAGCCAGGCCCAGTGCATCTCTGTCACACCTCACTCACTTCAAACCACAACTCCATACCTCAGGAAGCTCACTCCATATGCCACCCTACAGAGAATTTTCCTTCACGCTTTTATGCAACCCCGTAGGCATCCAATGCACTTAGTCATACAATTAAGTGTGATTTTTTTCCCTGAAACCAAGCTTGATTGGTGAAAATGCAAATAACTTTGAAAATTGCATTTCTGTGCAACAGATGTTATTCTTACTGTGCTCAAATACTTGGTTGAAATATAAAGCCTAATTTTCTCTGAAAAATAAAAGGAAACGTAACAGCTTTTAACAACAGCAAACTGTGATAATGAAAGTTTCGTAGCATGCGTCACTGGATTCCATTTTGGAACTGTGCAATGCACAGTGGTTTTGTCTCATGATTACTAAAGAATGAATGTCACCAATTGATTTTATTATTATATTAAGACTCCAGTCACATACAAATTCAAATCCATGACTGAAGACCTGCAGATGGGATATGACCACCTTTATTCTTGCTCTCTTAATGATCTTTAAGAGAGTTGCATCTCTCCCTAGTAATGCAGGGTATCTGCAAAGACCAAATTCTCTATCAGACACCGTTTCTTTTCAAACATTACAAAAAATTTTCTGCCTAGGATTATGTCATTTTAATTCTTTGAATAAACATAAAGAGAATGGCAGATTATCACAAAACAGAATCCTCCCTTTAAAATTAGAAAAAAATACGGAAAATCCAGAGAATCATAGGGAAAACAATCCTCCTTTGTCACATCTCCTTTCCATGTTTGCATGTCACTGTTGGGCTCGGAAAAGCCTGGCCAAAGCTACTTGGTGCAGATGAACACTCAGGACTTCAGATGTGAAAGTTAATTTGAAAAGACAGAAGTTGACAGTCTATACAATCAGTTATTTAGAGATCTAATTGAAATTGCTGATACAAGCAGCCTGTCACACTGTATCAAGAAACTTCACTATTAACAAAAATCAATAACAAATCAATAAGATTAAAGTGTAATATGTACTGCAGGAGCAGTAACAAAGCATCAGTAATTTACAAGCAAGACACTGCTTTTGCCAGGTTTCATCTCTGCATTTTGTAGCACGTATGGAGCTCTTTAAATAACTGTGCTTGAAAGAAAAAAAAACCATGTCTGTGTGTATATATATAAAGAGATGAGAACTGTGCAGCTCTGTCTGCAGCTAATTAGCATCCTGGATGTCTCCACAGTACGTGTTGACTATCTTTTCTCAGATACAAGCAATATCTGAGCTTCTGCGTTATTCAAATGAAGTAAATGCTGAACTTGTCTCTCACTTTTACGTTCTGCTAAAGAGGGATGTCTCCTCTGCAAAGGCAGCTCCAGACCTACAGACTCTGCTCAGGTGTGTGACACAACCATAAAAGTCAACAACAGAAGTAAATAAAAAACATGGGCCACCATAGAAGATGCTGAAGTGTTTATATGTGCAAATAAAATACTGATGTTATGTTACTTCTGTTATTTCTCATAGCTGTGACATTGCTACTGTCACAAATACTACACTTTATAGTTCCTCTTTCCCTTCATCCTCACATTGTTTTATATTCCACAAACTTTGGTGCTTTTGGAAGACTGAAAAGCACTGCAGGAGAGGTGAAACGCTACACTGAAAAAAAGTGAAGTGCAAACACATTGGTTTGCCTGGAAATTCAGATTTATGGATATTTTCTTGCCATTTCCAGCCTAAACACCTTGGAGCATCAAAACCCCTGCACTGACACTCTCAAATTATCATTTTGAAAGCTGAGATGATTGTTGAAGTTTCCAAAGACCAGAAAATCATTGGTTACTCTGCCCGGATGGAAATTAGGACAATTAAGAGGCCAGGTCATTTAAGCTTGCGTTATCAAGGCTATAAACCCAAAAACTATTGGTTGCTCAATCTATGAAATCTTGCTTTGCACCAAAGCATAAGGATGTGAAAACACAGTTGAGTGGTGTGGCAAAAGGAATCCAGCTGGATGGTCACTCCCTGTGAATGCCATGGGTACTGTTTCCTGTGCTGTGTAAGCAATAGGATAGGAATGAGATTGGTGGAATTTCAGTTTTTGGGATTTTTTTCCCAAGTTAGCATCACTCCTCTTCAGTTCCTACGCACCCCAGCAGATACCAAGCCCATGCTTGAAGGAGGGAAAGCTAACTTTCATTCCTTTATTGATCTATCAGACAAGAACTTAATCAATCTTCTTTATAAGCTATTAAAGCAGATCAAGAGAAATGAACTCACCTGATACATTCAGCATTGATTGCTTCTTTCTAAGAAGGGAATGTCAGCCTTATCTGCGACTACAGCTGCGATTCAATTTCTCAGAAACAAGTTTTTCCCCTCATTAGCTCCCCAGAAATAGTGCAATTAAAAATGTATTTTAGACAAAATAGAGAATATAATCAAAATTAAATGAACACTTCCATTTAAGTTTCATTAGTTGTGTTCCAGAAAATACTGAAACCATAAGATGGGGTCCGATTAAGGAAAATCTTCTTATGAAACATAAGCTGTGACCACCACATTACTAATTTCAGTAGAAATTCTGCATGCCAAGAACCTCTGGAATCCATCAAGAGGAATTTCCACTGTACCTATCAAAAAAAATAAACAAAAAAAAAGGCAGCAAACATCCTTACTACAAAATTGACTTTATTCGGGGGATTTTCAATATTCAAATTATCATCTCCACAAGAGCTAAAATATTCTGATTTGCTCAACTGTGCAAAAATATTTTTTGTTAACAATATAACCTTATATTAGGTACATCTATGTCCAGAGGAACTCCTGGGAGCTGCAGCTCAAGTTCTTCCTTTGAAATCATCCCCATGACTCAAAAACTAAATCACCTTCCCCTTATTTCCTTGCCTAATCCTCCCCTTAAAGGAGTTTAAGGGCTGTAGGAGGGTAGATGGATCATAGGAAGTGTAGTTTACAATTCCAGAGCCAAATTCAGAAGGGGGAAAAGCTGCTGCAAACCACAGCTCAGTTACAGGTCTTATCACCTCTGTTATCACCTGGTTTGTGGCATAGCACCACAAGAATGAGGAAACCAAGTGATTGGTAAACAACAAACAAAACATTTCTATTTCATAAAACAAACTGCTGGGCTCTTTTGGCAAGAGAAGATTTTGATGTAATTTAATTTATTTGCAGGTGTTCACCCTACCAAACACTGTGACAGTTGGTAGCTTTCACACCATATGAAATGGGAGCAGGGATCAAAATCAGGATTCCCACTAGATGGAGAGCATGGGGTTTGTCCTTGCTTTGCCAGGAGTTTATGCACACACTCCCCTAAACACAAGGAATTACCCCCATGACCACTACTGATCTCTCACTCCAGATAAAATTACGACCTTTCTTTTGCTGCACTATAGAAAAGAGCCTTCCTTTACTACAAAACTCTTTACCATGCAAGACACCGGTGCTGGGAGAAGGCACAACTGCCACGTGTCAACAAATCTTCCTGGAATCTCAGATGGAACAGAATGGAAAGCATTTTGTCTTGCCAAAAAGTAAAATAAAAATGTTGCTTTTGAGCTCTCTTATTTTTTTCCTTTCACTGGAAGGGAAAAAACAGCCTTTGCTATTAAGCGTGTCTATTTTCATGGGAAATCCTCCCATTTGCAATATCTGCATATCATGTTTAAATATCTCCCTCAGGAAGATATACCACTTAATAATGCTTCTGTTTATTTATTGCAAAAATCAAGAATAGCTGGAAGTCCATTATGAGAATCTTTAGCAAATTTAATTAATTTGTAATTAATTTTATTGGTATTTATGAGAGAAATCTTTAATCAGCATAATTTAGGCTGAAAATTACAATATTAACTAATATTAATTAAACAACAATGTAATAATTTCAATAGTTTTAATTATTTTTTAGATTAAATTACCTGCTAGTCAATTCTACACTGCCTTTGAAATTAATTAGCCAACTTAAGCATGCTCTGTATCCACTGATCTACCAAGGGTAGTACATGATGTCTAAACAAGGCAAGAAATATTCCATCCAAATGTCATCTGGGTTGTCACAGTCAAAACAACTACTACTTAATCCTAATTTTAAATAAGACGTTCTATTTGAAGTTGGTGGCATGCTGCTTTTTAATCCTAGTTTTAAACGAGCTGTGTTCTGTTTCAGCTTAGGGGCAAGTTTTCAGGTAGCGCAGGGCCTTGGATTTTGGAACTGCCTTTTCTTTCAGTCCCTTTCCAGCTCATGGCTGTGCCACCTCTTATTGATAGAGCGGAGTCAGCGTAACCTTATTATTTTTCACTTTGGAAGTGAAAAAGAGCAAAAGAGGGCATTTCAACTTCAAACTTAACAGGAGCTCCTAAATACTGCAGCACACATGTATCTATCAGGTTATCACAGGACATGTCCCCATGCAGAAAAATGAGTTTTCTTGGAGCTAGAGCAGCCCTTCTTCCTCACACAAAGTCTGCTGAACAGGACAGACTCAGGGAAACAACTTTTCCATTTTTCAGCCGACACTTAATGGAGAAAATGTTGTATATCATCTTTCCACCTCTGGACTCTCCTTGGAATTTTCCACAGAGTGAAAAAACCTGAAAGCACAGCGTTTCTTCTGGCTCATCATACTTTGAGTTTTACTAGGATAATATTGTGCCTCTCACCATGTACAACCAGTGACAAAAGAACAAACCTTGCTGTGTTCAGTGCTTTCCTTCCTACACAATGCTGTGATTTTATCTGTGAGGCAGAGCACAGCATTTGCAGGGTATGGATCCATCTGCACACTGGCACTGAGTCGGGTTTGAACCTTGGCCTCCTACGACATCAGTATCGCTTTCATTGATCTCTGGGTCACCCGGATGAGGACCAGAGTGAGTAAATATTTCACTCTTACAACAACTTCCATTCATCTGCTCATACTTCAGGTGCAGAAATCTGCTGACGGAGAATTCTTTAACTGTTAGCCACAATTCTCAAAAGCAACTGGCCATTTGGGGAAGCTGAGTTCTGTGTGCTGGAGCACACATTTGGAGCTCCTTGAAGGGATAAGAATTTCAAAGGGCGGCTCTGTGCACTCTGAAATTCAGGCTGGGTTTTTTCTTTTATCAGACCAGATATTAAACTGTCTGGTCATGGCAAAGCTGTTATAGATATAGAAAGCAGAATATAGAAACAAACCGTGCCCAAAAGGTGAACCATAAAGCAGTACATGATGTGGCAGGGCAACTGTTATTCTTATTTCCTTCACAATTCCTAAATAAAACACTTTCATGGCTTTAAAGGAATTACACAGAATTAGCACAATGAATAAAGACCAGGTTTTCAAATGTATTTGAGCAACTTAAATTTCTCAGGTGCTTTGAAAATTCTTACCGTGTGTTTATTTAGACCTTGAAATTCCTAAGAATCTTAGGAAATATCTTTTGAGTGTTGCAGGACCCACACTATTCCACTGAACATCACAAAGAGACCTACAAAAATACAGGATGTTTTCCAAGAAAAAAATTAAGCCCAAAAGCTGGCCTTTAAACAGAAACTGTCCCTGGTGCAGAGGGTCAGGTTGGCACCCACAGAGTTAAACTGACTAAGTCTACAACAAAGGAAAAAATATTAGCATTGCTATCTGTGTAAACGACATTAGTAGCAAGACTGAATTATCTTCCAAATTATTTTATTCCAATTATATTTTGATATAATTCAAGGTCTAGTGATTTTTTTAATGTTTGAAGTCCCCCAGTTTAATACCAGAAAAGCAATCAGTTATTTGCTTCTCAGACATCAAGTGGCTGGAATAGTTTTTCCATCCATTTGAAAAACATACAATCTGTATTTGCCTTTAAGTATACATTAGATGACTACTGTAAGTGAGTCATAATTGTTTTTAAATAGTTGAACTTATTTTAATATGTATTTGCAGTTACATAGTTATTTAAATATTCATGTTATCAGCAGTTTTTTTGGATTAACAAATTGTTAATTCATCTTTCGGTTTTTTAGAAAGGGTGAATAGGAAAAAGATTAAAATGTGCTCTATTAGAGCACATTTTATTATGTTGCTTATTAAAAATCTCCTCTGTAACAACTGGTAATATAAAAAACTGAGACGATACCTAGAAAAATATTCAAAATGATCCATTTGGAAGTCCAACACTCCTTGTGTGTGGAAAGGCGATACAGGGACCGGCTCAACACCTAGGTTTTTTAGTAGTTCAGTGTTCTGAGTATTCCAAAGTTCCTCCTGATATAAAGGCACATTTGTTCTCCTACAGGTATGATTTTACAGCAGCTGAATTTGGTACCGAACAGTATCTCTTTTCTGAGGGTTTGTGCTGCACATCCTGCCCTAAGTGCAGATCTAAGCAACAGAAGGATTTCAGTGTCACCCAGAGAGCTCGGAACAGAAGCTCAGCCTAGAAAAGCCCCATGTCAGGGCTCAGCCAGCCCAACTCAGCATGCTCCTGCTCCTGAGAGGTTTCAGTAAAAGTGAAACTGGTGGTAAGGGAAGTCCTAAACACAAACAGTACAATCTAACAAACATTTCCCATTCCTCAGGTCCACGTAACTATCGTCCAACAGCAACCCTTCCATTGCCAAAACAATCTTTGATCCAAACCAAAATTTAAAAGCAACTCACAACCTTACTATGCAATAAAAACTGTGAATTATTCCATTATAGAATTGCTTAAATGTGTCCAAGCAGCAAGCGGTCCAGGATAAGAGACAGCCTGGCTGCTCCAGTAGGTCCAGGCACCTGATCCCTACTGCTTCGTGCAGTGGGTATTGGAAGAGACACTTGAAAGAGCAGCCTGATGCAGACAGAATGGGATTTTGGGAAGGCCACACATTTTCTTTCTTACTGCTATGAAGAAGCCCAAGCTCACTGACTTGCAGAAGCCTTCCACAGTCTTATTTATTTCCTCAGCATTTGGAAATGGAAGCAGTTTTGTGGGATCAAACATAGGTCATTACTGCCTAATGGCCATTTGTTAGTCTATACAAACTGAATTTGGTAGTTCCAGGTTTGACTACTAATGGATATTTGCCATTATTATTTATCAGCAGTAGCACACTTGACAACACTTTCAATGGCTTTCTCAGGAGAGAAGTGAGGGCTGAATGGACCAAAGGAGGGAACCCTTTCAATCTGAGTCCTGGGTTCTCCAGCAAGGGCTTGAGGCCTCTCAGCCAGGCAATGGGGGAAACAGGACTCCGGTCTGCTAGCTTTTTAAGAAAAATTGTTTAAACCTATCTTAACATATGAGGACAAAGTGGGTAAGGCTGCACTGGGGGTCAGTCTGTACATTTACACAACACAACTCCTCCACTCCAGGTTCATTTTCACAGTTGCCTTGACACCTGTCTATAGCTCTGCAATTACTCATTTTGCCTTGTGCTTTCCTTCATCTCCTGGAACTGTTTTCATCTATTTCATAACACACTGATCTTCTCACATGCATATCCTTGATCCCCACGCTGATTTCAGACACGACCTTCTGCAGAATTCCAGGGCATATGTGGAGATAAAGGCACCCCCAAAGGGCACTCACATAAGCACCTCCAAACTGATAACCATCAGTTGAACTAGCAATTCGAAGTACCAATTATCCATCTTCTTGGCTCCTTTTTCCTCATGTACTTCAGTAATGGAGTTGGAAGAGAAGCTAGCTCCAGCAGACCCATGGTATATTAAAAATTCATTCTATTTTGGACAGGTCAAGGTATGGCTCCCAAGCCGCTAAAACACTGCCAAAGAGAAGAACTACACGACGAGCTGCAATGTTCATTACTCTCACTACTTCAACTATTGACTAATTTTGATTAAAATCTATGGCTAATTGTCTTTTAACATTTAGCAAGCGTGCATTTATCTACATCTTACAAGATCAGATGACACTGGATATGATCATCTGAAGCATAACTTTATTTCCAGCTCATTTTTGAAGCCCACATAATTTTGTAAAGAAGCAGTTTGGAACAGAGGGCCCTCCCAGGAAGGTATGCATAGGCCCTTGCCCATAAAATCCTCTGGAGCCTCCTTTCCTTCCAGGCTGGAGAGCAGGCAGGTATCTCCTTGGAAAAGCTGATACGTGCCCTTCCTGCTTCTCAGCACACAGCGGATATATAGCAAGCTGCTCGCTGAACACGTGGGAATAACCCTGACCCAAACCAAAGGTTTTCTGCCTGGAAGTAGAACTGTGTGAACAGCATTTTTTTTTTTTTTTGCTCTGTGCCTATTTTGGGAAAACTGGTATTTTTGTATTTTTCTGAAGCTACACAGTGATAAGAGCCACTAGGAAAACAAAAAGCAGAAAACAGCAATAGCAAAACATTAAAATGGGGGAAGAATTCTCAAAATTAGGAATTAAGTCTGAAAAAAAGTTATGGTACACTTTCTTTTGAAATGTGTAATGTGTCAATTTAATTGAAGCATTCTATTTAAAAATCCCACCTTGAAGTCTGTCAGGATTTTAAATTTTGGCCAGCCTAAATTCTTCTCTGAGATAGAACTTCCTTGGACTGCAGCTTGAGTAGGACATTCGCACGTCTGGTAGGATTAACAGCACACTAATAAGGCAAAACTGCTCCTTTTATTGTGATGTCTAAAATTTCTCTGTAGCCAACAGTCCAACAATACTGGCATGTGGCTTAGACATTTGTTGATTGAATACTGTATGTTGTCCTGGAGGCTTGTATACAAACAGGAAAAATTTTAGAAATATGTTGTTATCACAGCAAGTGAAAGACTTGGTAAAGAAATGAAGTATTTAGTAAAAAAAAAGGTTATTACGTGTCTGCCATCTATCAGGTTAAAAGTCTAGGCAAGGCATGCATTCTGTTTACACACAAATACATTACTGATTTCTCACAGTTCATTCATTTGCATAAAAAAACTGTATCTAAATAAGATCTTCAGCTTTAAGCCATATGTACTAAGAGCTTGACAGACTAAATAGTATTTAAAAGCGTATTCCTTACATACGGCAAAATGGAAAATATTGAAGTTCTGCACCGCAGAAAACAGAAGATTTTTAACAATGCATAGGAAAACGCATCTGTTAGATTTTACCTGTTCTCAAGCCACCAGAGCTGCACACTTGAAATGCATCTCCTTTCAACAGCTTTGTAGATTTTGTACCGTAATATCACTTCAGACATTTGTTTGAAGGCAAACAGCAACTCTGTTTTAGAAGCAAAGCCATTTTAATCCCATCCAGTCCCAGATTTTTGCATCCAATTCCTACTGTGATGCCTGCAAGTTTCCCTGGTACAGAACAAAACAATGCTGCTCTACAGACAGACATGTACAGAAAACTTTAAGAAAATGTTCTAAGGTAAACAAATGAGGTTAAAGAGAACAGCAATAGAGACACCCTCAAGATTTATTTATTCAAAACAATAGTTTATCATCTGTTCCTACTTCTGAGCCACATATGTGCACACTCCAGAGCGAGCAGAGGGGACGGCAAAACACAGTTGCTGCAGTTTACTCTTGGCTTCCAGGAGACCTCTAAAGTTTCCATCCTGGAGACAGCACAAACACAAAAATCACAGAGAGGTGCCAGGTTCTGAGCTGAGGTCTCCTCACTATTGACTTATTCTTGGCCCTTCCTCTCCCGGCTTTTATTAATCTGAGGATTCCTGAACTTAAGCTTTGAAACTTCATTTCACTGAATGTAATGCAATTTTCCTCTTTCTCTTATTGCTCTAACTCTTAAAATCTTTTACAAATATGCTACAAGACACTAAAATGAGAGGTGGCAGAGCCAGCCTTGGAGTACGCTGACATGGATGCTTGGGACAAGGTCGGTATCAGAGAGAGACAAAATAAATATTGCTGGGAACAGCACTGGGTAGGGACTCATTTTAAACTGGAATGAAGAAAGTTGCAAAGAAGAGGAGCTGAAATGAATGAAAAATGCAAAGTCAGTGGGAGATCCCAGGGTGTGAAGCCTTTCTGAAATTAAGCTACACTTGCAGACATAAGAAACATCTTAGCAAAATAAATGTCCCCCAGAACCTGGAAAAGCTGTCCTTTGGTAACCCAACTATGCCACTAGCATCTCATTTCAAACAGCTGAAGAAGTGAGCCCTACTGCAGAAATGAAGCAGCTGTTTACCTGCAATGAAAGGCAAAGCTGTCGTTTTGATCTATGAGAGTGGCTGAGAGGAACAGATTATGTTACAGCGGGGATAAACCCTCAGCTAACTCACTCTCACTCACATCCCTGTGTCCGCTGAGCCCGAGCAACTCCAGTGGAATGGGAAGACACAAATGTAAGTGGCACCTAGATACTAGTCAGAGTTCCACACTGTCTCGCTTTACCCTCCTAGGAAGAGAAAGAAACAGTCACTACTCAGAGAGAAAGAAGCTGACCCCATTCAAGGACCTTCAGGTCCATCCCTGCGAGATTCCTCAAGCAAATCAAGAAAACCTTTATGGATACTTTACCAGTATTGATCTAGAGATCAGCTGCATTAGATAATTATGCTGTGTCTGTACCAGAGCCAGACCCACACCCAGAGACGTGCAGTGAGAAAAAGACACAGGAGTTCAATCACACAGAGCCACTGTAAAGCTTGGATACGAGGGAATAAAATAAAACTGAAAATCTCACTGTAACCTGCCATAAATAAATATTCGGAGGGTTCCATGGCAGTTCTAGGCTAAAAAAGTATCATTAATTTCAAACACACCACTCTGTTCAGTGCCACTTTAGTCTCCACTACTGACATGCCCGATACTCTTTCAAATATTTAAACACCAGGATTTTTTTAAAAATCCACTGAATTTCACTAGAACTCAGGCACTCGCATTCTTTAATCTGCTTTCAGTGTATCAGTCATAGATTCTTAATATTTAAATATTTTCTGTCATTTATTAACTCCAGAAATACTTAGCTATAACAGGAAAAAAAGATATAAAGAAAAAACCCATCCAGCAGGTTTTCGATGACCACACAGGCCAGTGTGTAAGAGCAAGCACACAAGTTCCTGTTTAGGACTGATCACATTATCGACTTTAGAAGGATTTACAGGTCTCAGCTGCTCACGTTTCTGTACCACACTACATTACATTTATGTGTACCATTGCCCTCTACAGGATGGAATTCGGGATTTTTGTAAGTGTTGCAGTTATTTTGCTTTCTAGGAGCTCACAAAGCAGCACGTATTTAATTCCAGAAGTGGAAGACGGTAATTTTATCACAGAAGGTTCTAGATTCCAGATCAGATAAAATATTCTGTGATAGAAAGAACCAACCATGAATAGAGAGTACCGTGTATACTGTATACTGATCAGCTGCACCAATACACACAAAGTCATATTCAGAATCATCCCTTCAAAGCACAAATGTGAATGTAAATACAAATGCAGAAAGCACCTTTACCTCCCAATAATGGCTTTCTTTCTATAATTAGTATTTTATACAGGACATGTGTAAAAAACACTTTGGAATATCTAGATTATTTAAAAATATATCACATTTAAGAAATGTGAAACATGAAACGCATTTAAAATAGACAAAAAGAGCCCTGCAAATTCTGATCTGGCATTCTGAGAGCCCAGTTCTATCATTTTATTTCACCATTATTTGCATTTACAAAGCTACAGCAGCAGTTCTGGTTACAGAAAAAGAAGATGGTTAACTTTTACATGATATGACTTACATAATAAGCCTATATTTTCACTGAAAATCTGGCCTCTGGGCACACTTAGAATACTGGAAAAGCTTCACGGTGTAAACAAAACCCAAGGTATATTTATAAGTACAAACAGACACTGAATGAGATCTCAGTAGAGCAAGTGAGAAATTTGGGGACTAATTTAAAAAAGAGTAAAATTCTCATGGAATTCTCATCCGAAATTTCAGTCTTCACAAAGTATTTATCTCTGAACTTTAAAGTGCACAAAAATGAGTTTCAGCAGAAACACTGAGATCATCTCAATTTCCATCATTATCAGAAGTATCACGTCTCCAGTTTCATGTAATTTTCAGATTTCAAATTAAATCAAGGGATTTTTATAAAGACAGACCAAGAGGCCACTGCTTCAGATTAGTTGTTAACAAGGTTCCCTTCATTTAGAAATGAAACTTCATTGTGTAAATCTCATGCACAAAAACATTGAACGGATACAGGTAGGCCTTCTAAAACAGGATGAGATATCCTTATCAAGGCTTTTATCTGTGTCAGCTGTAAACAGAACTTTTAAAATTATTATTCATCTTCCTTTTTGTTAATTACAGAAAAGGAGAAATATTCTTTATGGAAAGAAAAGTTTTTCTAAAAAGACATTTAGAAAAGCATTGAACAAGACATTAATAACAAACTGAAATGATAAGCAGAATGGAAGTCTGAAAAATTCTATATTTGTATTATACAGGCATTGTTTTCATTCTTGGCACCTTATTTTTCATGTACATAAAGAGAGCACAAGCTACAGCAGGGTGAGACAAAGATCAATGCTGAATGTATTACTTGGCATTGGTCAGACTCAGTTTAATAAGAAAAGAATTGATCCATTAAGCTAAACCTAATTCTTGGCCGAAAATGGTTGAAATCTCTTCTTTATACTGCTAGCTTCATGAAGACCTATAATATTCAGAAGAAACAACTCAGAGCTGAGTTTAATAAGATTAAATGTATTGCAAATATACTTAACAAGACTCTATCAAGTTTTTAATGATTACTATTAATATCAAACAATGTTTGTATAGAATTTTTTATTAGAGTGGTTGTAAAATATAGCCATGCAAAATGCCATACAAAAAGGGGTTTAGGTAATTTGTAATAGCTACAATTGCTGAACCAAAACCTTAACCTATAAGATACAGTAATTTATTTTATCAATCCAGTTTCTCATACAAGTGCAATTCAATTTGTAAAGTATTTAAGTGCCAGTCATTAACACTGTATAGTAAAGTGCAGAAGGACAGCATCTACTATATATGATTGTGTTATTCTATGTGAAGAGACTGCAAAATAAATTACTTTTCCTGTCAGCAAGGCTGGAGCCCTATTGTTAAAACACAACTTCAGATTTCTATGAACTGCTCTACAAAGCCTCGTTTCGTGGCTCCGACAGCTAAAAGCAGCCCTTGGTGCTGTGGTGATGTCCTGTGCTGCCAAAGGGACACAGTGACAGTCACCTCACTCTGCCACTCCTCTCCTGAAAAGCAGGGGGGCAGCACCGGAGCCCATCCCAAAGTCTCTGGGAGAGCCCGTCCCGCAGCACAGCATTGCTGGGATGCAGCAGCGAGGGAAATCCCCACCTTGGGAACACATTAAAGAATAAGAGCAGTAATTCTGCTTCTCCCAGGATTTGAGCGGAAGAGGACAGACCTGGAATCTATTCAGCAGTGGTTACAATCCAGTTACAGTTTTAATTAAGATGACAATGTGGCAAAAATACAGGCACACAAAAATCAAACCTCTGGATTCAGCAAAGAGAATTACTGAAACAGTGGGTAAGAGCGGATGGAAAACAGCACTGGAGAAAAAGACAGAGAAGGAAATGGAAAGTACTGAAAGTCAATTGTTACATGCCCAAAGGTGAGATGTGCTGTCTGGCATAAGATGTGTGGTAAAATATATATTGAGAATGAAGAAAAAAATGAAAGAAAATTAATTTATGAAAAAGGCATATTTAAGGTACAGAAATAAAGATAGGGAAGACAACTAGAAAGATTATAACATGGAATTAAGAGACTGACATACTGATAAAGAAAGCAAAGGCGCAAAATGAAAGGAAAAGTTCACATAAGGTGAGGAAATTGTAAATAAAGATTTCTTTCTTTTCAAGCACAAAAAGAGCATAAGGTCACTGAGAGAAACAGAAGCACACCTATGAAATGGCAAATGGCAGTTTGCTAACAGGAAGGAGAGACTGCTTAAAAATGAACTCTATTTTATTGTACATAAAACAAGGTTGGGACTGATGACAGGATCAGACATAAATTTCCTGCGGGAGGAAGAATAAACACCAAAGAAAATCAGTACTATGCCAGAACAGCTCATCAAGAAATTAGAAAGTCTGAAGGTTGACATAACTACAGGAATAGATAGAATTAATTCAGAGCTCTGAGAGATACGTCAGAAGAGCTAGAGAAATCATTAGCAGATATATTTAACACCTGGTCAGAATATGAACTGGACTCAGGAGATGTTGGTGATAACCACTATCTAGAAAAATACAAACCCCTGACTTCACAGCCATGTTAGACTCTCGAAACATTATTTCAGGAAACAATACCATTAGGAGTCTGTACAGCTGCAAGAGACACTGGTGGCACAGCTCACCAAAGAGATATCAAGCCTAAAGATGCCCTCAGCACTTTTAAAAGAAGAATTACAAGTTACTGATAACAATGGAATATATGGACACAGATTCCACACTCCCTAGAAAAGCTTCTGCTACATGAATACACAGAAAACTCAATCTACAAGGTCAGGAAGTGTGGGAACTTCCTCATCAGTAAGATGACAGGGTATGTTACAAAGAGAAAAACTGGTCAGCTCATCAATGAAAATAAATGGGATGACTTCAGTCTGACTGAAGTACTCTCAAAGAAAACCTGGCAGAGCAGAAGTGTAGACAGATTCATTCAGTGTAGACAAATTTATGATACTAAAACTAACAGCAAACAACAAGCAAAGGGGCTCTACCCTTGGAAGTGTTCAGATCTCTCATACTGATGTACTTCATTAATTTCAAATTTTTCATTATCTTTCTTTGTGACATAGAGATTTCCACAAGAAGTTAAAGCTAATACAGAATCTAAAACGAAGTTAAAAATTTTTAAAAACCTTTCTAAAATTCACATTTCCAAGAACTGTATCTCTCATCAGCCCACTAATTCACTAAATTTTGGCAGATACTGCTAAAACCCCTCTCTAGATTTTTAAAATCTTGACTAGCTGAAATAGCAGCATTTCATCTGCAAATTCTGTTCGAAGTTCACCCAATTTTAAACCACTATATTGAATAACACGAGCCCTAATCCAGTTCAACCAGTGCCATCATTGGTCTAAGCCTCAGCTTTGTCACTTTAGTCACAATTCTTGGACAGACTTGACCATTCTAGTAGATAAGAGCTAAGATAGATTCTATTTTTCTTTTAAATAATACATGTTGAATTATAAAAATCACAAACTACTTGTAACAGAATGCTCTTTTAAACCAGGCACATTTTTTAATTTCCAATTTTCCAGCAGAGTAGCTGGTTTGAAAGGATAGTTATATTAAATGATTACCAACATATTAGCTGCATGCAGTAGAATGAGGAAGTAATTGCTACAGAAGTGAGAAACTGACAGTTAAAATGGAAATGTAGCATAAGCAAAAGAAAAGGGAAGATGATTTCTAAATTTCACCAGTCCTAAAACAGAGTCCCTTTTATAGAGCAGGTGGGCAGGTAACATCTTCAGAACAAAATGGGGTGAGTGAAAAAACCACTTATATATTTAATCTAGATATAGTTACTGTCAATCTAGAAAAATAATCTCTTCAACTAAACATTAGTTTACCTAACTCCAAGTCTTGATATACAAATTCTTTTATACCTGGAGATTATGTGTTTTCTCTTTTATCTCCATTTTGGTTTTTCTACTGTCTACTTCATACATTCCTCCCTAATCAGCCACAGCTGCCATTGGCCTCAAGGCAGGATGTCATTCAGTGCTATTACAAGTATTGCTTTGAAGCAGAAGGATGAAGATAGAATTCATACCTGTTTGTTGTTAATGCTTAAAGAGGTTTGCCATAAATTCCTTTAGAAAAGCAAAAACTAGATATGCAAAATTAAAAAAAAAAAAAAAAAAAGCGACATTCAATAGTACTCAGTTGGCCTAATTCTGTTAAAAAGTTTGACTTCAACAGATGCAGAGTTAGGCCAGCACTGAGCACAGAAAAATCACTCCATACGGAATGAACTCTGATCAATGCAGGTTTATTTTTTATGACTTAACAGCTTGCAAAAGGAGCAACATTGACAACTCTCTGTTTCTCTACACAGCACATCTCAGCATGAACCAGTGCAGCACCAGCTTCATGATGAAATTAAAGCATCTCACACCTATCCTTTGGAAGTGAGGAGACTTTTCTCCATGCCTGTCCAGCCAGAGGAGAAAGGTACCAAGATGGATATGAAAAATTGGGAGTTTTGTGATGAACACCTTTCAAGCAGACTGATCACATAAGACATGGGTATGGCCAGCTGACAGCCACAGCTTTTAACCAGGACTAAGATGGAATGAAATGAAATTATATCACTATTTTCTGGAAAACTTTTTGTATCCAGTACCAAACTCTCAGAGTGAGATAGTGATTAAAAAATCTGCAGGGAGAAAAAACAAACCACAGTAAGAAAACCCACAGAGACCCCTGATTATGACATCTGTGATTTCTGTCATGCCTATGATGTTTCACTTACTGCACTTTTTATGGACTGATTTAGTCCTGATAGATGAAAAACAAAAAGGAAAGCCCCAAATACACTAGTTATCACCCATCCTTTAGCTTTTCAAACAAAGCTGTTAAAGCATACCAGAAGAAGGTCCTGGGAAGTATCACTGTGACAGAACATGTCTTTGTAGCGTATAGGAGGTGCAGGAGGGAGATAGGGGAAGTTGTTATTTAAAAGGACCAAATGACAGAAAAAAGAAAAGAGAGAAATTATGGTAGAGCTAATAATATGCCTGTTATACAGTGAATGCTCTTGCATTTACTCCATTTGAAATCTGGTACATGTTATTGTCTATTTTGCTTTTTAATTTTCAGCATGGTCTCCTTAAGTGGTGTTCATGTTGAACTCGGAGTTCCTTGTTTCAAACTGTAGTGGAAATCTCATTTTGAACAATTTAGTCAGGCAATGAAGGAAAGCTGGAGGTAGTCAGGCAGCAGAAGTTTCTGCTATACCTTAGCATGCTGTCCTGATTATAGTGCTATTATAGTTTGCTGTTCATAGAAATCAAAGAATTTATGAATCATTAAAAGGGGCAGGCGATAGAGAAGTTATTATAATAGTACTCAGAAATATTATAGAAACTATCACAAAAGCTACAGTGTTAATACCATTGACTTAATATAAATGTATTTGTGAAATTATGTGATAGCTGAGGATGTGGAAATGCCAAATTTTCAGCCTCAAACCAGTCACTGGCATGTGCACATTTTTCATGTATTGCTACATTCATACAAAACTGGTTTAGGGGTATAAAAAAAAGGCACCAGAGGTCATTAAAAGTGCATAGTGATTGTGTAAAGACCCTGGGCTGGAGCTTGTGAAAACACAGGCTTGGGAATACTAATAGACCTTATATTAAGTTCCTCATTTCTTTATCTTTTGTTTAGAATTGCCCAGTGTATTAAAAGTATATCAAGTGCCAGACATACCAGCCCCTAACAACACCAGTAGCCAATTCCACGCACTCTCCATCTCTGAGAACAAGACTTCCTAGTCTATTTTTTTCATTCAACAATGCATCCATAGAACAACAGTGAAGCATTTTTCTTTGAGTGTGTAAACATCACATATTCAAATAGACAGGACAGAAACATTTGAGGAAAATCCTTATTTTGGTTGTGTGAAGACCTAATATTTAAAAGCCTGACTTTTTAAACTTCAAATGGGTCTCCTGGAAACCTGATCAACTCGTACTTAACTCGCACTGCTACCACCAAAGGCTTCTATGTTTGTATTGATATTATTATTTTAGATGCATAACCAAAAAGCTACCAAGACCAACCGCAGACCTATTTAAGTGCTATAATTTCAGGAAGTTATTCAGCTGGATTTTAAAAATGCACATCCTTTGAACAAAAGCAGTAGATATTGAATGAGATTTAAGACCTTTCTTACATGTAAATAGAATCTGTTGTATTGTAAAATCTGCTGGTTTTTTTTCTGGTCTTTCTTACACCTATAATTTTAATTGACCGTTTAATTGACTCAATGGGGCAGAGCCATAGCTCTGCTGCTATGTGAAGTTCTTAGCCATGATCATTTTGCCTCATAGAACCCTTCCTGCTCCTCAGTCAGCCTTTACCTCATCCCTCTGATCAGCATTTTCCCAATATCCTTTAAAACAAAGGATGCAGACTCCATGCAAGAGAAACCAGAACTGCACTAACTATAGCCCAATTCCCCTTTCTCTTCTTTGAACTAGAGAGGCCTGGCAGTTCACTGAGGGGTCAGGTTTGCAGGCCATTAGCACAGCTGGGAGTGCCTGCACAACACCTCCCCACACAGCTCTCACTTGTTAGAGCTGCAGCCAAGCCTTCCTTGCTTTGACGGCCACTGAAATTCATCAAGTTCAGTTCTCAGAACACATTTAAGAAAGAAGGAAAATAAGTATCTTGACCAGTCTGCACCATCTTTTCTTGACTTATGCATGGGGGAAAACAGGCAAAATTCCTCAGGTCTGTGTTACCTAGATTACCTCCTATCTAAGGCAGCTTGGCAAGGTCCTTTAGTTTCTCCAAATGCCAATCCACCCACCTGCAACACAGGCCTTCTTGCCTGACTGTGCTCCAGAAGAGGCACAACCACTCCAATACTACATTCACAGATTCTTTAATTTAACAAGTCATAAAGGACCAAGAAAAAAAAAGTATTTAAAGGATGCTCATCTGTTTCTTGCAGTGTCCCTCTGCAGCATCAAATGCAAAATGTTGGTCTGTATAGAAAAGACACTGCTGGCATTCAGACCTTGAAGAACAGCAAAGAAACTGTGGGAAGTGTGTGGAAGGAGGTGCTCTCTACCTGAGAGGAGTCATTTAGTCCCTGACAAATCCCCAGTAAAAGTAAGCTGTAGTTTTACTCTTCATCCTAATAGCTGGGGTAGAGAAATTTATACATATAGGTTTTCACAATGTTTTGTCTCAGAAATATTTATCATTCTAAGAGCCAATAGATGACATTCCATAATGCTACCTCTTACTGTAGTTAACACTGCAGGGAAGAAATCTGTCTCTGTCCTCAAGTTTCATTATAATAAAGAAAGCAATAAAAGAAAACTAACAAGTGCATCTAAAGTAAATAACTATTTCTGACAAATATATATATGTCATCATAGTGATGTAATGACTTGCTCTTCCATCACAATTGAGGACCACCACAAACCAGTAGCAGTAACAGTTTATTTTTATATAGCACATCACATTTAAATCTGAAAGCTCTGCGCAGAACAAGGGCAAGGTGGTGAGAGACACAACTAAAACCTGTCCTATGGCAACCTACAAAAGAGAGTCAGGAATCCAGTGCAAAAAACTGCCCAAGTCTGACATTTCAGCGGGTCCGGGTAATCCGTTCCAGCATTTGACCATGCCCCCCACGATAAATTATTCCTAAAACCTAATCAGTTTTCCCTATTGCAGCCCATGTGCATTGCCTCTTCCCCTTTCACTGAGCACCTCTGATGAAAGTCTGGATCTGTCTCCTTAAAATGACACATCCTCTCCCACCACATACAGGAAGACAGAAATAAAGTCCTACTTCAGCTTCAAGAACTTTGCAAAATACCACGTGAGACAGCTTATTCTACTAAATTTATGTATCTCTAAAGGAGTAAATGTTGTGTCAATCCAACTGGGATTTTAGCTTTTCCTAGAAACACTTCAGATAGAATTACTCATTGATAATTGATGAATTTAAATTACTTCTGACAATTAACAAAATTACAAGTGCAAAGTCCTGCTTATTGGCAAATAAAATGTGCTGGAATCTGCCTGCCTTCTTCATGTAATATTCCCCGTGCTGACTCCCCAGTGGGATTTTTCACAATAAAACAATCTGGTTTGTGCCCAAAATGCATGTGATAATAAAGCTTTCCCTTATAAAGCTTATATCGTGCAACACATCTTGTTTATTTGTGTAAACTTATATCGTGCACTTGTGGATAGCTCCAACCTGAGGTCAGAATTTTTAGAGAACTGTCACAGTTCCAGGAACACAAAATCTTTCCTCAGCAATAAAACATCCCAGGACTCCTGGCAGGTGCTGTGCCTGCAAGGATGAATGCCATGCAAATCCAAAGGGCTGGGAGAACAGAGAGCTCTCAACATTTACCTGGTGAAAAGCTGCAGAGCCACAAAATCTTCAAAGAATGTGAGTAACTCACAGGCACAGGGTGCACAGGGAAAAGATGACAGTTCCCGTATGTTAGCTCAAGTGGAAAGCTTGGAAGTGCTACAAACCCAGCAAACATTGATGTGCGTATGTTTTAATGGAAAACAGAGGAGAAAAATGACACAGCAACTGACCTTGACAGTTTTGCAAGGGATAGTGCTTCCATGAAGAGCATTGGTTATTCCCACTGAGTGCCAGTTAAGGGCTATCCAACAGAAGACAGAGATCTTCTAATTTTTTATTTTGCAAATGGAAGAATTTGTTGTGGAGAATGCAAGACTGAAGTTGCTTTTAAATGTAAACTACTTAAATATGGTTCCTACATAACCTGAAGTTATTGCTCGGATTTTTAGTTCTCTAATCTCACATATCCTTTGTTTTCATTTGCAGGTTTCAAAGAGTGACCAGTCAGGTAATGCAATTTATCCATTTTACACAGGTAAAAAGCACCATGGAAGAGATAAGAATTAGGCTCCTGCTATTAAATCATTCCTTCTATCACCTTTGCAATTTTAACAAAGGATTGATATTGACTTTCCCTTTGGCCTTTAACCAAATAGCCAGATATGTGCACTGGTGTCAGTAGCAATATCTGGGAGGATCTACAGCAGAACTGCGTCTTGTTGAAGATTTTTTTTTCCCAGTGAGACTCAATTTCTGCACATTTCATTTGACAAAAAGTCTTCTTTATTTCTGACCAGGTATTTCTCTACCCAATTTGATGCTGTAATGCTCATTGTGAAGGAAAGACAAAACTTTCAGCCCTTTACCTGGTGCTTTCAGTCAAAATGTGTGACCAGCAATTGAACACTCTCGTTAAAAAGTACCTGCATATTTCATCACATTTATGGCAAGGCTTAAATGGGGCTCCTGACAGCTCAGATTCTCTTAACTCCAGTGTTTTAATGAAACCAACAGTGGAGATCAAAGGTTTCTCTCATACTCTGTTTCCTTACTAAATGCATAAGGTCCGGCTGAGCTAAATGTCACATTCTGACTTGCTTGATTTAGCCCTGCTATTTAGTAGTAATTATGGACAGAAGTCTCATTTAGGTATATTGATCCAGTCTTTAACATGAGGAATAAATTCAGCAGCTGAGCTATGGAAAACACTGGACGAATTCTCAATTCATAGCTCTCCACAAAGAACAAAGGAGCAGCGACGCATTTACGGTAGCACCAATTCTCACACATGTATGTCTGGAGTTAAACACGCTAAAAAAGCTTCTCCTCAGGGAGATGCCACAGCACAAGCAACAAAAAACCTGTGGCCCATCAATAAAAACATGGAAGAGGAAGGTTCCAATCCTGCCTCCATGGAAGGCAGTATCCCAATTCGGGAAAGCATTTAATCATATGTTTCGGTCCATCAGAATTCATAAGAGTCCTTAAGTATGTGCTTATTTTTAAAAGATGCTTAAGTGCCATTGATTTCAAGTACATGTGTAAGTGCTGTCCTCAATATAAATGATTTCTGAAACTAGGGTTGACGGTAGTTTTATCACTGATTTTAATAAAAGCAGAACAGGAATTGAAGAATTTAAGAATCCTGAATGCTTATCCAAATTGAATGTCTACACGACAATAAGGAAAGTACAATCATGGAATGTTGCATATTTATATTTCTGCCACTCAAGTAAAGAAATCCTGAAATTAATGAAAAATTTTAAGCTCCTCATGCTAACAAAAGACATTTACCACAAAAGCTAAGAACTTCCCTATCTCTGTATCACTCTAAATTTTTAACTTTACACATATTTTCCTATTTTAGAGATTTGTGGAGGGTTTTTTAAAGACTAACAATACAATTTTCCAGTTAAATATACTTTTTCTTTAAGTTATAAAAAAAATCCATAATATAATTCTATGGGAGTTACCATAATAGACTGTAACAGCTGCTATGGTCTATTGTGTAAATAAGTAATTACAGAATTTACAGACTATCATGTAAATATGTAATTATGGACTTTTTAAAATGTGCATTATTTCCTCGATAGTCTATCGTTTAAATATGTAATTATGGACTTTAAAACATGTATTATTTACTCAGACTGCAACAGCTCCTTGGGACAGAGCTGTTCTGGCCTATTGGGTAAACATGTAATTACAGAAATTTTAAAAATATGTATTATTTATTTGCCAGTGCTGCTGTCAATACATCATGGCAGCCATTTGGAAGTGGGTATTATATAGTCAATATTCTGTCAAGTTTTCATTAGTCACTTGAAGTAATTCTCTGCATGTTCTGATCTGGTCCAAGGGAAGAAACACTCCCAAGTATGTGCTTCTGGTGTGGTTTAATCCCAGAGGAATCCAGTTTTCATTCTGGGAGACCACTGCACAATGAGAATCCCAGTACTAGAAGCAGGCTTGATCCCTGCAAACATTATTCTTCATCTCAACTAAAGCATCAAGGTAGGAACACACAAAAAACACAATCCGTGGCACCACTTACATCCTGATTTCTGTGTATCTTAAGCAGGAGACAGGTTGGAGCAAACAGAGTGGCAATTTATGAAGTGTGGTATTTTTGTAATATATAGAACTATGAATTCCAGAAATGCTTCCAATGACAAGAAAATATTCTTCAAAGTGGTGGAAGAAACTTATTAAGGAGGTTTCATTCATCCAAGATGGGACTTCAAAGACATTATTATACTAAAAAATGGGTAATTACCATTACGTTAAATATTTATGTTTCTAAATTACCCATAGGCCCCAATCAGAGACAAATTCTAGGTACTCTGCAAACATCTATGAATGTCCCAACCTCAAAGACTTCACAATCTACAAAATGTTTTCAAATATATTATACTCTATAGAATGCTTTTTAGAAGCAAAATGAATGTGGTCTTATGCAATGTATGCAATGAGTTTATGATCTGCTGTGTCTGCATCTATTTACCAATATTTCTAACATTTAGGCATGATTTCCCTAATATACCACAGCAAAAAGCAGAACCAGAATAATTTATTCTTGTAAATATATAGGACGGTTACGTAGCATGGGACTGTGTTACACTACAAACAATTCTATCCTTACACTGGAAATAGGAGTGGCATTGTCATTTACCTAAAATTATCTCCTCACCTAGAAAAGGAGAGAGAAGAAAGATAAAACTCAGAAAAGAAAAAGATATTTTAAAGCTAAGGAACAGTAAGATGTATTTATTATTCATTCTTACTGATGTCACTTTCTCCACGGTCTCCAAGCCTCGTGCAATAATAAAGCTCTAAGAATGGAAACTAAACAGAAAACAGTAAGAGTACTGAAAAAGCCAAAATAATTCTCATCTTGATGAAATATGGCAGAGCATTGGCTGGAGTTAGACTGAGTCCAGCAAAGTCAGCTCAACCCTTCAAGATGGATCAGGACTAACCAGTGCAATGCTGGAACATGACCTCTGAGGAACAGGGGAAGAACCTGGGATTGCTTAGGCCTGAGAGGGCATGACTGGCAGGGACACAGTGAAATTCTCCAGTACTTGAGAAGACAGGAGTGAACAGGCTCCTCTTTATGTCCAATTGAGATAGAACAAGTGGTAACGAAATTCAGTATGCCAAGGGAGATTTAGGTCAATGGGCTACCCAGGAAGGTTGCAAAAAGGCTCCAAAAAATGGAATGAACAAACTTCTACCAATAATGGCACAGTTATCCCGCCTTTGAGAAAGGAAGACAGACTCTCCACATCCTTTCCCGGATGGTTTCTACAAGGCTTTTTGCTCCAGAACTGACCACAAGCTGTACACTCAGGCTTATGCCTAAAAAATCAATGAAACGCACTGAAATTTTAGCAAGTAAAAAACAAAAGAAAAGAAAACAAAACAAAACAACCTGAATCATACAGATTTTTGATACAATCTAAATAATGTGTATTTCAAGATCCTATTTCATATTAGTTCTCCTGAACAAGAATGTCTTGCCCCCTACCCATAGTCTGCCAGCCCATACTCAAAGACAGCTCTGAGAAAGGGCCAGATTGCACCAGGTTGTTTTGAACTGCGAGAAGGGGACGTGTGGGAAGACACTGTCTTATCTCCATATATGTACCACAAACATATATGCTATTTTCCACTTTAAAAGGTCACAGTTTATTTCAGGAAGGTAGAAAAAAATAATTTCATCCCAATCTATTGTTCACTTAGCAAGAGAAAAAAGCTGGCAAGAAAACGTATAGGAAAAAGGAACAACAACCTGAACGAGTGATAAATGTGGGTGTTGTCACAATGAGAACCAATAATCCACATCTGGAACACAGAAACTGTGAAATCTCCAGCCATGACGAGGATTTTCAGCTCTCTGTGTTGAGTTCCACTGACCATGGATTTTCTGTAATAACAAGCCTAGCTTTCTAACAGTAGCTGGAAATTGTTGTTCTCAGGGTACTTTACCACCTGTGTAAAACAAGTAAGTTTTGTAGGAAGAGTCTCTGCAGGCTTGGAACCAAACACTGGGATTTCCTTCCAGAACCTGGGAATCCTGCCATAGTTCATTCTTCTGAGCTGTTTATTCTGGAGCTCAGCCTGCATTTGCAAGGTCATGCTGGATACTACTTGTCACACTGTGTTGCCTATGCATGAAATCCTCATTTTTTGCAAAGCTCACAAATATATATTCATGTCATAGCACCTTAACGTCCAGGGATGGTTGGAGCACACCATAGCAAGGGGGGCTGCCCCACACGCTCTGCCTTAGTGTGGCAAAACAAGGCCAAGTGGGAAGTTGTCAGCCGGTGACTGGAGATCTTATGGGAAGGTTTTTGGAACTACGTGGAGGGACTTGCCTTCTGTGTTTGCAATTAGTTGTGTGTGAAGTAGACCTGCCAAAATGGGAAGCAGTGTCCATTTTGTAGCAGTAATTACCATTGTGAAGCCATTTTCAAGGTGGGATTATGGGCACTAAACCGCTGGGACTGGCTGTGCTGCCCATGTGTTAAATCCTCATTTTGTGCGGACTTAATGAAAGAGATAGTTTCTTGTAATATGTTCTGTCTTGTCAGTTGCTCCGACAGAGCAGTATTGGGACGCTTTCTTCTTCGCTGCTTAATATATACAGTGATAATTTTTTCACATGCTCTTTCTGTAAATGTTCCACCACAAAACATTCTCTTAAACTGGAATTAAGGTTGTAAATATGAATTAATAAGTTAGAGCAAATTCTGTGCTAATTGCCTGCCCACACTACCTCACTGCCATAGATGAAGAAAAAGCTGCTGAAGAACATTGCAAGCTGGGTTCTCATCCCAGAAATGTTATTCTACCTCCACATAGAGGAGTCTGACAGAGAATCAAATCCTATGCTGAAGTTTATAAGAAACACACACTTGAATATCAGGAATGCGAAGTTGCACTCCCACTTTGCAAACATAAAGGACAGGATTGCAAACGCACTTGTCAGTGGCCTAAATCTGCTCTCCTTGGAGTAAATGGCATTTTCACCATTGGCAGTAGAACTAAGCCAGTAATCCCTCCTTTTGGAAACCCTATCCTGGGAGACGTGAATTAAACAAATCCTATCCTTTGTGATTCAAATTAAACAAAACAGTTTGGGTTTCTTTTGTTCCCTCAGCTAACGTCTTTGTACAGTCTCATCAGCCTTTCACCTACAGTTACATCACAGGATGAACCACACATCAGAGTGATCCCAAATTTACTCTCTGTTCCAGTCACATAAAATACATTCTACTATCAAAATTCTCTGCTATTTCTTTCAGGAATCAGACAGCATTATTTTCCCTCTTAACTCTGACAGATCTGTCCATTCCCATGCCTGAAATATTTTTTTTTCCGTTTCATAAGACCATATTTTATCATCAACATATTAGGAGGAAGAACAGTATCAGAGAGCACGCAAATCAGATAATAATTAACAGAAAATTAAATAATGGTAATTAATAATGATACCTTTCTCTGTATGATAATAGAAAAATTCACAATGGTGTTGTGAAGCTTGGTTTATTCCTACCTGTAATTTACTTTGAGGTCTTAGAATAAAAGGTGCTTAGAATTGAAAAATATCATTATTAGCATAAAAACGAGGTATGTTCTATTTATTTTGTGTATTAATTTAGCAGAATATATTATTACACAACTTTATACTGTAAGCACAAGGTCACACAGGATATGACTTGTCACACTGTGTTGACTATGCATGAAATCCTCATTTTGTGCAGAGCTCTGAAATATATATTCATGTCAGAATATCTTACTGTCCAGCAACAGCCCCAGAGTTTCATTCTATTACATACTGGGGAAACAGATTCAGCATCATTTGAGAGGTCTCTTCTTCTCTCAATACCCGAATGAACTCTCATTAATCAAAAACCTACAAACACCACAAGAGAGTCAGCCCCAGTAATGCTCTCCTCAGCCTGAGATATGATGATATCCATTCCACCAGCATTGTTTTATCATTTCAGTGTGACTATCGTGATCAAACAGCCAAAACAGAGAATTGATTTTACAGTTACTAGAAAACAGAACCTAACTTCACAATAAATGAATGAAATAGTTTCTAGAGATGGAATTTCTCTGGCACTGCCACTGTTCCACACCCTGCACAGACCTCAAGACATATAATGCACCCTTCTCCAAACTTCCAGTCAGCCTAGGAGCACATACTAGAAGTTCAAGCTCTGCTTATACTGAGCACACCAGTGGCTGCAGTTTGATAAAAAGGAATTCCTGCAGAACTCTATTAACCACCTACCCATCAACTCATCATCATTTTGCCCAGCTTTAAATGTTTTTCTCCTCTAAACACATTCCTACTGCAGAAACAGAAACAAAATTATTTCAATGCTATGTCGCAGGGCAGCCTTTTTTTGTTTCTCTTTTTTTAGCAGCCGCAAAATTTGAGATTTTTGAACAGTTTTAAGTGGGACACCTTGCTCAACAAAATTCTTAAATCTAAGGCAATATCAGTTTGCATCTCAAAGAGAAATATTAGCTTGGTCTTCAATAGCTGTTGTAGAAAACAGCAGCAATTTAGAGATCAGAGCGGATCACCAGTGTAGCCTCCAGACCAGAACAGCAGGTTTGACACGATACTCAAGCAAATAGCCAAAACAAAACAGCAATTAACAGTTAACAGGCCACTTAAATTAAGATCTTTCCTTGAGAAAACAACCCCAGAACTTCAGAGATTCCAGGAAGTAAAGTGACAAAAGATCGAAGTGCATGGGGAATTTCCTCAATAGGCCTTTTATCCACAGAATGTACAAACCCAGAAAAGCCTGGCCGAAATGTCGACGTAGGGGAATGTAGCTGCACAGAGAAAGGAATAACGATAGGAAAGGAAACAAGAGATTTTGAGTAATGACCTTCTAAGCAATGGAAACATAACTTTGCTGATGTCTCCAAAAACCAAAATTTTGCATAGCTTGACATTTGGTGCTAACCTGTGTTTTGTACCCTTGTCATGCAAAGTGTCACCACAAATGTGGTAATGGAAGACAGACATCAAAGGTCTGTAGCCAGCCACAGCCCTTGGTCAGGCCGCTGCCCCTGCCTTGGTGCCCCTAGAGTTAGCAAAGGGATGGATACACGCTGAAAACCAAAGCTACAGCCCCCGGATAAACACACCCAGCCGTGGCACCCACAGGCACCTCCACTCATTTGTTTCACTCGCTGTCTCAGTGCACCACCACCATGTGATAATGAGCACAGGCTTCTCACTGTCACACAACACACAACAGTAAAACCCGCTCCCACAGATGAGCGTGAAAAGTGAATGTCTCCAACTCCCTGTCCCAAATCCTTTTTCACTAACAGTGCTTCATAACTCTACAATATAAAGCATTTTTCTTTCATTCATTAATTTGACCTCCAGAAACTTTTAAAATCAAACAGTTCGAAGAGTTAATAAAAGACGTATCTTTGCTACTTTTCTCAATCTCACATAGCTCAATGCACTCTGAATTTGGGACATGTAGGAGCACAGCTTCAGAAATATTTGTAGGTTCAGCACTGCAACAGAAAAAGCCTGGAACCAGCCAAGTGGCTTCCCCAACCCCTGTGTCCTGCTACCTCAGTAGTCATTTTGCCAGTCCTGTTCCCAAGCCCTGGAAGCAATTCATGCATCTGCCAAACATTCCAATATGGGGGTAAGCGTGGTGCAGCAGGACTCACAGCCAGTGTATTCGGATCATAAAATCAGGGGGAGGCCACTACCCCTTAGCCACATCCAGGAGGTCAAATTAGTTTTACAGCTTTCTAGCACTGAGATGTGTCTGGGGCCGGGGGACTTTTTGATGGACACATGGGAGCAACACTTGCAGCCTGCTTGAAAGGGTCATTTCCACATTTCACAGCAGTGGCCTATGGCAGGGGGAGCAGTGTCAGATCAGCAGTCTCGGGGCTGGTGTTGGCAGGGGGAGGGATCCAGGCGCCTTTCTGGCTGTTTCTTTCTGTCGGGTGGGGGACGGNATTGAGGGAGGTTGGGACCAAGAGGGTTTTGAGGGATAAAATATTAGGAGTGCAGATGTTTTAGGGAAAGACCGGGGTTGGTGCTGTTCGGGGGTGAAGCTCTTTGCAGCCAAGGGCGTTTCGGAGCGAGGGAGACTGAAACAAAAGCATTGGGGGCAAGGATGTTTGGAAGCAAGGGCAAGGACCATTGAAGGTGAGGGTGTTGGGAGGCTGATGGCACTTGG